>CM019182.2:30767905-31035192 GCA_009739505.2 Apolygus lucorum
AAAAGCTTCAAGGCACAACTAGACCGCAAATGGAGCCCATATATCAAATTTCATCAAAATCGGTCCCAGGGAACTAAGGAAAGTGCCGCGTACGGTGGACGGAAAAATTTTTATTCGATTTTCAGATTCTACGTACCTGGAATTATGTCATCAAATTTTGAGGGGGGGGGGGGGGTTATTTTTTTTTCTTGTTTGATTCCAAAGGTTCAATAATGCAAATTATAAACAAAAATTCTACCCAACTTACAAATAGTACTACCAGAAAAACGTTGTAACGAAGTGGGTCAGCTAGAATCTTTTGAGACCAGTAGGGAAGCAAGGAAATGGAGCTTTCGAAGACAGAAATCGTTTGGAAGACATTATGACTTTAAGATCAAACTCGAGATTATAAAATACAAAGTTCATGTGAAAACAAAGCAGATGTGAAAACTTTGATTGCAAAAAATATTTTATTGTTAAATAAATTTATAGAAGTTTGAAAAGGTGGTTGAAAACCCTCAAGCGCATAATTTTATCGGGGTTGAAGAGCCTACTCTTGAGAAGATTAATGCTCTTTTCTAACAGGAGCTCCAACTCTCCACTTTGGTAGGAGCTACCAGGACCCTTTTAATCCCAGTTTTACAAGTTTACTTTGTGTTTCCACGGACGAACCCTTCCGGATCAACCTTCCTCTGATTGAGTGGCCAAATTACCAATGAGCCCCCACTCCGAGGTACCGCCTTTCTCGCCTGCTTCCGAATTCAACTAATTCCAAGGCCCCAACCGATCACCCAAGAATAAACTAGTTTTTTTTCCCCTCTTGTCTCACTTTTTTTTCAAACAACTCTGGCGAGATTGGGTTTGAATTCAAGATTCCTCTCACGTGGTGAGAATCTTGAAGTGACGAGGAATAACAATGAAGACACTCACAATAAAAGCAATAGCTATCAAAGTGAGTAAGTAGGCGACTATTTAAAAACTCACGATCTCTTATATTGCAAGATTTTGGTGATCAAATAATCGTTGGGATCCCAGCGATACATAATTACACAAAGTGGTCCATTTATACAATCTAGAAATGAAGGTAGAATGGAAATTCACGATGAAGTTGAATATTGGAGTGTTCATGATGGTCATTCACTTGAATTCTTTGGGAAGCAATTATTGTATTCGCAATTATTGTATGCGCAATTCTGATTATTGGACCACTTTCTTATATTTAGCGGGAAAATGAGGCTATTGGAATGGACTGATTTTCACAGAAATTCGTTTTGGAACAGTACATAAATATCTTTAGTTATTCTTTCGCAAAACTTTCAATAAACCTAGGATCTCCGGTCCTTTCGTTCAGTCCTATGTGTACTGCTGAGAGGGTGGAAAAACAAATCCCATTGAAACCTGCGTTCTCCCAGGTGGAGGCCTAGAAGGATGGGTGCCGATGTTCAGTCGTCTTTCTAGAAGGGTCTTCCAGCTTCTTCAATCTTCATAGAACGCACCTGGTAAAGAAATAATAAAAAATAAAAAACGCTGCTGATTATTACACAAAGGCTCATTTTTTTGTATACATCATTCGCCTGCAAAGAATTCAACCGACCAACCATATTTTCGCTTCACTATCAAGTTTATTTTGAAGAAATAAACGCTTCACACCCAATTCAAAGAATTAAAAAGAGTTATGGGTGCTTTCATTAGGTAATTTGTTCGCAGGTTGCCAAGGACGCAAAACTGTGTACAACTCAAAGAAACGAACAACGATCGCATTTTCGTCAGCTAAGTAAAATTTGAACGCAGGTTTGGCCTCTTTCGCAATTCACATTCGTGTTTCCGATTTATCAAAAGTCCATACCCAGGGTCCAGTTCTCACAGGGAGCAAACGGATTGTCTAACAGAGCTCTGCGTGGTCTCATTCGATTTTGAAAATACCGTTTTAAATTGATGAAAAAACAACACTTTTGTATAAAACGTTTTTGAGCTTGGGCGTTTTCAAAATTTCAACCCTTATTTTTTAACCCTCAGAAGTGGCTGACAACGACCAAAAACTTCGGGGCACAACTACACCCCAATAGAGTCTATTTACGAAATTCCATCAAAATCGGTCATGGGATCGACTAGAAGCGGCCCCACCTCGATTCCGCGACTCCGACCGATGTTGTAAAAGCCTGATGACCACCGAAATCGAGTATCTCTTCGTCTACGGATCGTTCACTGCCAACAACTAGCTCCTGTTCGACAGTTCCTAGAAGAAGATTCCAGACGCATACCTTCCATCTGGTGGCAGTGTCACTTTTCCTAAATCCAAGTCTTCACTACAGCGACGACAGACTTCATCATCAAGCCTCTCAGCAGTATCGTCGGACGTCAAGCGAAGGTGCCACGAGGGGTGACTTTAGAGAGTTAGGATTTGAATAATTGATCAAGGGGGATTGTAAACTATAAAGAAAAAATGCTGCAAATCATTGCCCAATGGTTTATTATTTTCTGTACAGATCACCCTTCTGTATTGATCACTGGTTCTCCATCAATAGCACCTACCACCATCTTTATTCTCCCTTGACCTTCCCTCTCAAATTCCAGCTTTCTGCGTTTCATAGGATTGAAAATGGCTTCGGAGCTCACTCAGCTGATCAGTGATCTGAATAGTGAAGAAGATCTTCTCGAATGCTGGAGACGCCTGGAAGAGCAATTCCATTCAATAGATTTGAAATGGCTTCGGAGCTCACTCAGCTGATCAGTGATCTGAAGTGTGAAGAAGATCTTATCGAATGCTGGAGACACCTGGAAGAGCACTTCCATTCAATAGGATTGAAAATGGCTTCTAAGCTCACTTAGCTGATCAGTGATCTGAAAAGTGAAGAAGATCTTCTGGAATGCTGGAGACACCTGGAAGAGCACTGATCAGCTAAGTGAGCTTAGAAGCCATTTTCAATCCTATTGAATGGAAGTGCTCTTCCAGGTGCCTCCAGCATTCGATAAGATCTTCTTCACACTTCAGATCACTGATCAGCTGAAAGAGCTCCGAAGCCATTTCAAATCTATTGAATGGAATTGCTCTTCCAGGCGTCTCCAGCATTCGAGAAGATCTTCTTCACTATTCAGATCACTGATCAGCTGAGTGAGCTCCGAAGCCATTTTCAATCCTATTGAACGCAGGAAGCTGAAATTTAAGAGGGAAGGTCAAGGGAGAATACAGATGTTGCTAGGTGCTATTGATGTAGAAACAGTGATCTATACAGAAGGGTGATCTATACAGAAAATAATAAACCTTTGGGCAATGATTTGCAGCGTTTTTTACCTACCAACACTTTTTTTACCTACCAACTATTGGTAGGTACTACCTACGACACCATACTGCCTTCACACCTTCACAATCAAGTTTATTGGAAAGAACTAAACGCTTCACACTCGATTCGAAAAATAAAATCTTTCTTTTCAGCTCGCAAATCAACTTAACATACTTAATATGTATCTACATTCCTACCTACTCGTAGGTTAAGTTGATTCACGAGCCTAAACTTACCTTTCCATTCCTATTAAAAAAAATTATTGGACGGTCGGGTAAGTGCTACTTCCTTTGGTAGCAAGGTCAGTCAAATCTCAACCAATAATATTACTTACTTTCTACACATTTGAAAATAAAAGTGGACTAGAAGAAGAAAACGACAGGAAACTGTTCAATTTCTCCCTTGTGAGGGAAAAACATTAAATCATGTTTAATGTTTTTCCCTCGCAAGGGAGAAATTAGATATAGTTTTTTAAGGTCAAGAAAAAAGAAAAGATTCTAATTAACCAAAAAAATGTATTATATTTATATACATCTATTTACAGGAAATGTAGTGCACTGTAATTGTAATAAATCTACATTACTCCAATAAAATACAACACACTATAATTCGTATCAAATTATAACACCGAACTCCTTTTATTACCCTCGATACCTCATTTTTCTCATTATTGTTTACATGTTGCTATGCTCTGGTTGATACTTTATAGTTAGTAGAGTGTCAGCTCATTACAGGAAATACTCAATAATGGCTTATGATATGAAAAATAACAAATATAATTTACAGTAGAGACATTTTCCAAGTAGCGAATGAATACAGCATCAATAGATGCTTGATTTCTTTTTGTAGAATTCTTTGGGTCATTATTCAGTTTGAGACTGAAGGTTTCATCCATAAATTCTTGAAACTTCACTCCATCGGGACCAGGGGTGTGTCGGTCCAGGCATTTCCCTGGAACGGTTCCAACGGTTACGGTGACAAAGATGTAACCGTTCCAAATTACCGGTACAGTTCCATTACCGATACAGGCGATCAAATCCCACTCACATGGCATGGATGAAGCAGGCAGTCAAATCCCTATCGTCCTTCTTCCATGCTTATGATCTCAACTTGCAATACAATAGCATCATTTTCCTTGACAATTCGCTAAAAGGAAGGAATTTGAACAAGTGTTACAAAAGAGGCAATTTATTATAACTAATAGTTACCAAACAATTCAAGGAAAGAATTATGACGTTGCAGTTTAAGAACTTAACATGACAATAATAAATTAATAAAACTGGAGACAACTTCCATGCTAACCTGTCCAGAAGATAACTTCCCGCTCAAGAGCCATTCCATGAACCATTCTCAGTCCATGGAAGTAGTAAGGGCGCTTCCAGGTACAACATGGAACAGAACTGAGAACAAGATCCATGCTTACCGGTCCAGAGCCATTGAACCATTCTCTGTGATATCTTATCGGTCCGGTTACATCCTTACCGGTCCAGTTCCATCCTCACCAATCAGAATGATCAGATTGATGAGATGATTGATCAGATCATTCTGATTGGTGAGGATGGAACTGGACCGATAGAAAAGATTCTCTTCCCGGTCCAGAGCCATCTTAAGATATCTTATCAGTCCGTGGAACTGGACCGGTAAGGGTCGAGTTTTTGTCACTGCGTGGAACCGTTCCAACCTGATACTCGGTTCCACAGTCAAGGTTACAGCTGTACCGACACACCTCTAATGGGACTCTTGAGATCAAGATTCAAATCTCCACAAAGTATAATTGGTAGTAAATGGTAACCTCTGTCCCGAACAACCTCAAAGATAGCAGCCTTGGGACTATATGCCATCATATTCAATTCAAAGAAATGTCTCAATTCTTTGATATTAATATTAAAGGCATAATCGTCATCAAGTTGCCGATCACTCAGCTGATCAGTGACCACTCAGGCGCCTTCAGCATTCTCCATTGACCCTGCTTCTCAAATTTCAGCTTCCTGCGTTCAACAGGAGAGAAAATGGCCTTGGAGCTCACTCAGCTGATCAGTGACCACTCAGGCGCCTTCAGCATTCTCCATTGACCCTGCCTCTCAAATTTCATCTTCCTGCGATAAATAGGAGAGAAAATGGTTTTGGAGCTCACTCAGCTGATCAGTCACCCTTCAGGCGCCTTCAGCATTCTCCATTGACCCTGCTTCTCAAATTTTAGCTTCCTGCGTTCAACAGGAGAGAAAATGGCCTTGGAGCTCACTCAGCTGATCAGTGACCATTCAGGCGCCTTCAGCATTCTCCATTGACCCTGCTTCTCAAATTTCAGCTTCCTGCGTTCAACAGGAGAGAAAATGGCCTTGGAGCTCACTCAGCTGATCAGTGACCACTCAGGCGCCTTCAGCATTCTCCATTGACCCTGCTTCTCAAATTTCAGCTTCCTGCATTCAACAGGAGAGAAAATGGCCTTGGAGCTCACTCAGCTGATCAGTGACCACTCAGGCGCCTTCAGCATTCTCCATTGACCCTGCCTCTCAAATTTCAGCTTCCTGCGATGAATAGGAGAGAAAATGGCTTTGGAACTCATTCATCTGATCAGTGATTTGTCAGGTGCCTTCATTACTGTCCTTTGACCCACCATCTCGAATTTCACCTTCCTGCGTTGAATAGGAGAGAAAATTGTTTCTATACAATGAACATTAATTTGTGATTCACACTCATATTTCTGATTTATCACTAGTCCAAACTGAAGGACCTCCGAGAGAGCGATCTGTTGGTCCTACGGAGCTCCGTGTAGTCTCATTCGATTCTAAAAATTCCAGTCTATTTTAAATTGATGAAAAAACAATACCTTTATATTTAAAGTTTTCGAGCTAGGACGTTTTGAAAATTTCATCCCCTAGTTTTCACCCCTTAGAAGTGACTGACAATAACCAAAAGCATCTTGGTACAACTAGACCCCAAATGGAGCCGATATAACGTGGTAACTAAGAAATCGGTCCGTGGTAACTAAGAAAAAAAACGTTGCAGATTTGCGTGTCGGAATTCACAGAACGACCCCCAGCCCTAAAACATTAAACATGTTAATAGAAAGCTTCATATGGAAATTTGATTTTGAACAGCGATCGCATTTTAGTCAGATAAAATTTGAACGGAAACCTCTTTTGCGATTCACACTCATGATTCCGTTTTATCGATGGAAAACCTCCAAGTACTCGTAGGGACCGGTTTGTCCTAAAGACCTCCTGGTGGTCTCAAAAATTTTTTAAATTTCAATACTATTTAAAATTGGTGAAAAAACGATATCTTTATTTCGAGAATTTTCGAGCTAGGGCACTCTTGAAAAGTTCAACTCTTAAATTTCACCCCTTAGAAGTGACTGACATCAACCGAAAGCTTCGCGGCACAACTAGACCTCATATGGAGCCCATATAACAAATTTGAACCAAATCGGTCCAGTGTTGCTAAGAAAAGTGCCGCGTACGGCGTACGGCGGACGGACGGAAAATTTTTTATTCGATTTTCGGATTCTACGTACCTTCAAACGTAAAACATCAAATTTTGAGGGGGAGTTAAATTGTTTTTTCTTGCTCGACTCCAAGGGCTTATTATTGAAAATAATAAACCAATAAGACTCTTTTCAGTTCTTCCTTAATTCTGATCCCAATCCTGAATAGGCACTGACAGTAACTAAGGGAAGTGTCAAGTACAGCGGTCGAACGAAAAAATTTTAAATCGATTTTTGGATTCTACGTACCTTGAATTGTAATTCAACAACTTTTGAGGGGAACTTGATTTTTTTTTCGATTCCAAAGGTTCATTACTGAAAATAATAATGGTATTTATATAATATATAACATATTATGTTATGCCATAAGTGATTTGCCCTCGTCTTCCTGATTTATTATTTGTCCAACCCTTAAGTAATTGGTTGACTTCTTCGATTCTTTGATTTGGTTGTGGGCTTCTTCTTTTTTTTTGCAAATAAGTGGGGTTTTTAACAAAAAATTCGTCGTATCCAATCACTCTATGTCTTCGACTCTAAGAATTAAAATAAAGTTTTTCATGTTTGACAGGAAAGGTTTGATATTGAAAATAAAGTAAACTGAGTAAACGAGTTTTGAACAGAGCTTTGAATCAAACCATATCTCTCGGGGAAATCTGGCAAAATCTGACAGATTGACGGAATTACTGACAGAGGCGAATGACTCCGAGGCCAAGACATCCAAGCAATTAGCTCAGCGAACGAGGAATAACAATCGCGAAGCATGAGAGAGCCAATTAATATCTGGTGTGAGTCGACAGATGAGATACGACCTCCCACACCCCCATTCAGCGCTTTCCACGTGTGAACGGAGATAACGCGCTCCCGCGGGCGGAAAATTGAGGAGTTCTACGCACAGCGACGACGGATGAGTGGAAGAAGGAGTTCGCTTACTTGGAAATTCCGTGGTGACAGGCCTTGGTTTTTAATGGGAACTCATTCGTCGAACTGTCATATGACGTCTGTTACCCTGTTCATGAGCTCGGAAGAGCCATCCGTACGAGTAAAATCCTCAATAAATGAATCGATTCCCACGGAAATTTCATTCATTCTTCTCTTGATTCATTCTAATCCGAGAAACAACATCTGAGAATTCACACTCGAGTTTCTGATTTATCGTAAGTCCAACCCCTAAGTTCTCGTAGGGAGCGAACGGTTGGTCCTACAGAGCTCTGAGTGGTCTCATTCGATTCCAAAAATTCAATACTATTTTCATTTGATTGGAAAACATTACCTGTTCATCAACATTTTTGAGCTAAGGGGTTTTCAAAATTTCAACCCTTAGAAGTGACTGGCATCTACTAAAAGCTTCTAGGCACAACTAGACCCCGAATGGAGCCCATGATAGCATATTTCATCAGAATAGGGAACTAAGGCAACTGCCACGTCCGGCGGACGGACGGACAATTTTTCATTCGATTTTCTGATTCCACGTACCTTGAAACGAAAACCAACAAATTTTGAGGGGGGGTTGAAAATATTTTAACACACAATGTGTTTTTGCGATGACCTACCGAAAAAAAATGGTCACGAAAAACCGACAGAAAAAAACCGTTACGCGCCTTTTATAATGATTTTCACGTGCAACCAAGCCGTTGGTAAGGAAAGAGAACTCCCGCAGTGTTCATTGCACAGAAATTGTTCACCATTCGTTGGAAAGCTCTCAATTTATATAGTATTTTTCTTGTAGTTACATATTTATTTATATAACATTTATAGGGTCTTAACAATTATTTATTTTATTATTGCCAAAGACTCCACATTTATTATTGTTGTTTTTTATTTAACGGATGACTAGCATCGCAAAAACACATTCTGTGTTCCTATGATTTCATACAGAGTATGGAAAAAGAAATAAACCGGGGGGTGCAGGGGGGCGGAGCCCCCCGCCGAGGCGCAAAGCGCCGAGTTTTCTTAGCCGATTCCAAAGGTTCATTATTCCAAATATTAAATCAAAAACAGTCCGAAAGCCGTACGCGGCACTTGTCTCAGTTACCATTACGATTATTCTTAGTTACGATTTTGATGAAATTTGGTATATGGACTCCATTTGGGGTCTAGTTGTGCGGCGAAGCTTTTGGTTGATGCCAGTCACTTCTGAGAGGTGAAAAATAAGGGTTGTAATTTTCAAAAGTGCCCTAGCTCGATTACCTTCGAAATAAAGGTAACGTTTTCCCATCAGTTTAAAATAGAATTAAATTTTTGGAATCGAAGAAGACCACTAAGAGCTCTATAGGACAAACCGTTCGCTCAAAACGAGAACTTGGGTTGGACTTATAATAAATCAGAATCACGAGGGTGAATCTCAGAAGAGGCCTAATCTCCGTTCAAATTTCAGCTGACCAAAATGCTAGGGATGGCAGAAAAGTAATGCATGTAAAAAACGCTGCAACACTCGTATTTCTCATTTACCGTAAGTCCAACCCTTAAATTCTTGCTTGTCCTTAAATTAGGGCTCTGCGTGGTGTCTAAAAATGCTAAAAATTCAATACTATCTTGAATTGATGGAAAAACTTTCATGTCAACATTTTTTGAGTTAGGGCGTTAGGGGGAGTTTCAAAATTTTAAACCTTATTTTTCAACCCTTAGAAGTGACCTAGATCAATAAAAATCTTCGGGGCACAGCTAGAACCCAAATTGGGCCTTCATACCAAATTTCATCAAATTCAATCAATGCTAAGTGGGGAAAGTGCCGCGTACGGCGTACGGCCGGCCAAATTTTAATTCGATTTTGAAACGTAAACCTACCAATTTTGAGGGAATGGGGGTAAATTTCTTTTTCTTGGTGATTCCAAAGGTCCATTATTGAAAATAATAAACCAAAAACTGTAAAGATTTGTAATCCAAAAACTTCTTATTTTTTGCTCTCTCACTACGGGATACAAGGAAGCTGTGTATTCGTCCAGCAGGTCGAAATAATTTGGGATCTTAATAGTAACAAATTTTGCTGGTATTAACGTTCATGTCTATTTCTTATTTCGTACTCAACTTTATGAATATCTAATTCTGATTAACTGAGACTCTGACGATTCGAATGAACTTCTAGGTAGTACCATATTATAGATATCATCGCCATCGGCCTTGTAATAGTGCCTATCCATGTGCAATCATTCCTTTCTACAAATGATATTAACTTTCTAACATGATTTCACGTGATCTTCAGGTCCTCATTCCATCATTATTAACAATGCATAATTCTTAGAGAGGTAGATATCTTGACATTCGAGTTGCTGCCGTTAGGGAGGTCTTGTCGACCTCGTCTCTCTAGTGTCTCTTACAAATCAAGTTACCATCCATACCAAATCAAGGAAGATCGCATTAATGAACTTCGTGGTAAGTAAAATTCATTCTTCCTGAAGTTAGTAGGTCAATAATACGCCTTGTTGGTAGAAAGGAGATATATGACCTTCTCTTTGGGTAAAAATATCGTACCTATGGTTGGTGTATAATACGTGTATATTTCGCATAGTTGTTTCGCAAATTCGAGCGTAAAATAACGCAAAGTTGAGGAAATTTCTTCTTTTTTATGTCACGCAAACGTATTGTTAGTGTATGCATGCAATTTAACGCATTGATAGTGACGCAGACCCACATTACCAACCATTTCGTCACTTCATGGCTGCAAATGAGTAAATACATTCGCTAGCACCTATGTGTATCTTTTATATTTGATTTTGTAGTTCCATGACATTCTCATTAATTCTTTATTGTTTACTGAACTGATTCGGAAATTTATTGAATAAGATTGAAGTAACTACTTACTGTACATTGAAGTGATCGAAGAAAATTTTCAATTTGTTCTATTGTTACATTTTTACTGACTATTGGTGACTTAGAACATTTTGAATTAAACCGAAATTTCTTAGGAATGTAAATGGCATTGGTATTGTGTGGATAATGCTGTTACCTATATATTATAAAAAGTTCTGCTATTTGTTACTTTTGATATATATTTTATGGAAGATGAAAAATTGAGTTAAACTCATTTCAGTTTATATTACCTATTGAAAATGATGTGCTATCGATGGCTTTTTGAATGTTAGCCACAAGTGAAAAGAAAAGCTCAATTTTTGCTTCCTCACTACCGAAGGTAGGGAAGCTTTGTATTCGTGAAAGAAGTGAAAAAAAAAAAAAAAGTCCTCCAAAATCAAAATTTCCACTTGCTTTTTGCGTTTTAGAGCTTCCCGAAAAATTTTGGTTCCGTGTCTGTCTGTCTGTCTGTCTGTCGGTCTGTCGGTCTGTCTGTCTGTCGGTCTGTCTGTGGTCAATCCTTGTCCCGGGCAAAACTATACTAACCTGTGGTCCGATTTTGAAGTAATTTTCAGGGATTGTGCGGGTTAGGTCCTAGACGGTCCCCTCTAAATTTCAGCACCTTCGGACCAATAGGAGCGAGTGCGCATGCGCAAACGTGAATTTCGACAGGAAAAATCGACAGTAAAAAGCGACAGGAAAGTAGCGCTATGATTTATCATATGCTTGACGACAAATATGCTTGACATCCTCTCCTGTTGAACGCAGGAACCTGAAATTTGAGAGGGCGGGTCAATGGAGAATGCTGAAGGCGTCTGAGTGATCACTGATCAGCTGAGTGAGCTCCAAGGCCATTTTCTCTCCTGTTGAACGCAGGAAGCTGAAATTTGAGAGGGCGGGTCAATGGAGAATGCTGAAGGCGCCTGAGTGATCACTGATCAGCTGAGTGAGCTCCAAGGCCATTTTCTCTCCTGTTGAACGCAGGAAGCTGAAATTTGAGTGGCAGGGTCAATGGAGAATGCTGAAGGTGCCTGAGTGGTCACTGTCAGCTGAGTGAGCTCCAAGGCCATTTCCTCTCCTGGTGAACGCAGGAACCTGAAATTTGAGAGGGCGGGTCAATGGAGAATGCTGAAGGCGCCTGAGTGATCACTGATCAGCTGAGTGAGCTCCAAGGCCATTTTCTCTCCTGTTGAACGCAGGAAGCTGAAATTTGAGAGGGCGGGTCAATGGAGAATGCTGAAGGTGCCTGAGTGGTCACTGATCAGCTGAGTGAGCTTAAATATTACTGTGGAAGAAAGATAAAGAGGGAGAGGGAGCAAAAACCTTTTCAAGGTATGTCACATTTTAGCCATTAGGCTCTAAGCGGAAATCATCCGGGGGTGCAGGGGGCGAAGCCCCGCCGAGGCGCGCAGCGCCGAGTTTTCGCCAACTGATTCTATACGTCCATGTTACAATGAGTGAGGAAGCTATACTGCCCACCCAACTTGGCAGACGTTTTTACTGGGCTCCTGGTTTCCAATCTAATTTTTCCAACCAGACTTTTCAAATAATAAAAAGTTACTCTCGGAGTTGCAGATTATTTTGTGATTCAAAATCAATAACGAGAAAGATTAAATTATGAAGATATGAACCGTAACTGTAAACTAGTAAAGTAGAGGTTTCTTGTTGTAGGTTGGTACCGTGAATAACCTTAGCGTCACCGCCTAATGCTTTTGCCTCATGCAAAGAGAACGACTTACTAGCTCGGACAAGTGCGTACATAATGCAAACTCTTGGTGGCTCGAGGAACTAACGCTAAGTTGCCGGCCGGTTCTCATAAGGTAGAACGGAGGACCCACAGTATTGACATCCTCGTCGTATTTTACACCGAAGAAGCACAGGGTAAGCCTCAAGAGGGATAAAGTACGTTTGCATTAATAAAGAGCAGAACAACCACTTAGCCTCCATTAGAAAACCACTACGAAGCCATTAGACAAAAGGAGGTGTTCAGGCTACGGTGTTTTAAACGGTAACTCGCACGGTTTCCAACCGAAGTATTATAAGATATTATGCAGATTCCAACATAACACAACCGGAAATATTTGTACCAAATAATCAACGATCTTTCGAAAATTGATAACAATAGAACTCGATGAGTCGCTCAGGTAAAAACAGTTTTGTTTTATAGAGTACATCTGACTTAAGCGAGTTTAAAATGTTGGTTTTCGTTTTCAGCTTAACAGATGCTTTACAGTCGAGAATAATATTTTGAAAGAACATGGTGGATGAAAGTCAGTTCAATTCCATTGACTCTCTCCCATCACAAAAATGTGTGTGAAACAATACACATTTGTGAGCTGTAGGGTTAAAAATTGTATATCCTTTGTGACCCCTGTGGTGGTCATTGGAAGCTAAGAAATATGTTGAGTATCAGTGAGATGATTCCGATTGAGTTGGTGATTTGGGCAATCTGAAGGGTGTGATGGAAGAATGCTAGTTGATTAGAGTGGTTCTGAAGACTTGGAGTAAACTGGAGTCGCATGACCTGCACAACTACTTACACTGTAGCAATTTCAATGACCACTTGAACATTCGAATTTCTAACCCACCTGGGTGTGCAGGTAATGAATTCCAAAACGTAGTTTTCAATTATTCAGACTCTCACTTGAGTTAGGTTATCTTTTTCTGGTTTATAAGTTCAAGTATTCAAAGCGTCTGACGTCAATTGCTCGTGAGAATTGAATCGTTTGGACGGGGATTCATTATTAACAAAGGTGATGGTGATGACGGTCCCTGCTACACATAGAGTGGAGTGATTACTAGACGTCAAAACGCTTGTTGAGCGTTTAAATTTTTGTTTCAATCTGTTTCTTTTGCTTCCTCACTACCGAAGGTAGGGAAGCTTTGTATTCGTGAAAGAAGTGAAAAAAAAAAAAATGTCCTCCAAAATCAAAATTTCCACTTGCTTTTTGCGTTTTAGAGCTTCCCGAACAATTTTGGTTCCGTGTCTGTTCCTTCCCTTGTCCTGGGCAAAACTATACTAACCTGTGGTCCGATTTTGATGAAATTTTCAGGGATTGTGCGTGTTAGGTCCTAGACGGTCCCCTATAAATTTCAGCACCTTCAGACCAATAGGAGCGAGTGCGCATGCGCAAACGTGAATTTCCTGGAACCTCGGTTTCTCGGTTTCTAATGAACCGATTTTGCTCAAATTTGGTGGTTAGTTAGGGACTAACTTCTAAGAGACACTCTATAAGTTTCAATCAAATTGGTCAAGCAATAGCCGCTGCGCATGCGCGAACTTTAAATTTATTGTTACAACCAAAACTCCGCAACAATTCAACCAATTTCGATGAAATTTTCAGGGATTGTGTGGGTTAGGTCGTAGACGGTGGACCGCTAATATTTTGGTATTCAATAACTCTTTGAATCATAATTTTAACCTTGAAAAGGTTTTAGCGATGGGACCCCCCCGCCGAAAAACGACAGGAAAAATCGACAGAAAAAAGCGACAGGAAAAATCGACAGTAAAAACGCTGCAAATCATTGCTCAAAGGTTTATTATTTTCTGTATAGATCACCCTTCTGTATAGATCACTGGTTCTCCATCAATAGCACCTACCACCATCTGTATTCTCCATTGACCCGCCCTCTCAAATTTCAGCTTCCTGCGTTTAACAGAAGAGAAAATGGCCTTGGAGCTCACTCAGCTGATCAGTGACCACTCAGGCGCCTTCAGCATTCTCCATTGACCCGCCCTCTCAAATTCAGGTTCCTGCGTCCAACAGGAGAGGAAATGGCCTTGGAGCTCACTCAGCTGATCAGTTACCACTCAGGCGCCTTCAGCAATCTCCATTGACCCTGCCTCTCAAATTTCAGGTTCCTGCGTTCAACAGGAGAGAAAATGGCCTTGGTGCTCACTCAGCTGATCAGTTACCACTCAGGCGCCTTCAGCATTCTCCTTTGACCCTGCCTCTAAAATTTCAGCTTCCTGCGTTCAACAGGAGAGGAAATGGCCTTGGAGCTCACTCAACTGATCAGTTACCACTCAGGCGCCTTCAGCATTCTCCATTGACCCGCCCTCTCAAATTTCAGGTTCCTGCGTCCAACAGGAGAGGAAATGGCCTTGGAGCTCACTCAGCTGATCAGTTACCACTCAGGCGCCTTCAGCAATCTCCATTGACCCTGCCTCTCAAATTTCAGGTTCCTGCGTTCAACAGGAGAGAAAATGGCCTTGGAGCTCACTCAGCTGATCAGTGACCACTCAGGCACCTTCAGCAATCTCCATTGACCCGCCCTCTAAAATTTCAGCTTCCTG
Source organism: Apolygus lucorum (assembly GCA_009739505.2). Lineage (NCBI taxonomy): Eukaryota > Metazoa > Arthropoda > Insecta > Hemiptera > Miridae > Apolygus > Apolygus lucorum. The sequence continues at coordinate 30,782,736 of CM019182.2, forward strand.
CGTTCAACAGGAGAGGAAATGGCCTTGGAGCTCACTCAGCTGATCAGTGACCACTCAGTCGCCTTCAGCATTCTCAATTGACCCGCCCTCTCAAATTTCAGGTTCCTGCGTTCAACAGGAGAGGAAATGGCCTTGGAGCTCACTCAGCTGATCAGTGACCACTCAGGCTCCTTCAGTATTCTCCATTGACTTTTGATTATGGAAATTTGATTACTGGTTACGCAGAAGGCAAAACTGTATACAAATCGAAGAAATGAACAGCGATCGCATTTTAGTCAGAAAAAATTTCAACGGAGATTAGACCTCTTTTGCGATTCACACTCATGATTCTGTTTTATCGAAGGAAAACCTTCAAGTACTCGTAGGGACTGAACGGTTTGCCCTACAGAGCTCCGGGTGGTCTCAAAAATTTTTTAAAATTCAGTACTATTTAAAATTAGTGAAAAAACGATACCTTTATTTCGAGAGTTTTCGAGCTAGGGCACTCTTGAAAATTTCAACCCTTAATTTTCACCCCTTAGAAGTGACCTACATCAACCAAAAGCTTCGGCGCACAACTAGACCCCAAATGGAGCCCATATACCAAATTTCATCGAAATCGGTCCATGGTAACTAAGAAAAGTGCCGCGTACGGCGTACGGCGGACGGACGGAAATTTTTTTATTCGATTTTCGTATTCTACGTACCTTGAAACGTAAAACATCAAATTTTGAGGGGGGGTTAAAATTTTTTTTTTCTTGCTCGATTCCAAAGGCTTATTATTGAAAATAATAAACCAAAAGCGACAGGAAAAAGCGACAGGAAAGTAGCGCTATGATTTATCATATGCTTGACGACAAATATGCTTGACATCCTCTCCTGTTGAACGCAGGAACCTGAAATTTGAGAGGGCGGGTCAATGGAGAATGCTGAAGGTGCCTGAGTGGTCACTGATCAGCTGAGTGAGCTCCAAGGCCATTTCCTCTCCTGTTGAACGCAGGAACCTGAAATTTGAGAGGGCAGGTCAATGGAGAATGCTAAAGGCGCCTGAGTGATCACTGATCAGCTGGGTGAGCTCCAAGGCCATTTTCTCTCCTGTTGAACGCAGGAAGCTGAAATTTGAGAGGCAGGGTCAATGGAGAATGCTGAAGGTGCCTGAGTGGTCACTGATCAGCTGAGTGAGCTCCAAGGCCATTTCCTCTCCTGTTGAACGCAGGAACCTGAAATTTGAGAGGGCAGGTCAATGGAGAATGCTGAAGGCGCCTGAGTGATCACTGATCAGCTGAGTGAGCTCCAAGGCCATTTTCTCTCCTGTTGAACGCAGGAAGCTGAAATTTGAGAGGCAGGGTCAATGGAGAATACTGAAGGTGCCTGAGTGGTCACTGATCAGCTGAGTGAGCTCGAAGGCCATTTCCTCTCCTGTTGAACGCAGGAACCTGAAATTTGAGAGGGCGGGTCAATGGAGAATGCTGAAGGCGCCTGAGTGGTCACTGATCAGCTGAGTGAGCTTAAATATTACAGTGGAAGAAAGATAAAGAGGGAGAGGGAGCAAAAACCTTTTCAAGGTATGTCACATTTTAGCCATTAGGCTCTAAGCGGAAATCATCCGGGGGTGCAGGGGGCGAAGCCCCCGCCGAGGCGCGCAGCGCCGAGTTTTCGCCAACTGATTCTATACGTCCATGTTACAATGAGTGAGGAAGCTATACTGCCCACCCAACTTGGCAGACGTTTTTTCCCCTAGATTTGTACTATTTGTTTAGAAGGCACGGAATCACAGTTTTTGCTTAGTTATTCAGATCAAAAACGTGCTCACTGAGTTCAACTGGTGCTCCCTCCATCTCTAGGAGATCTGCAGAGCAAAGCCGGATCATGAATCATCAGAAACAGAGCTCTTTACTGTTCATTGTAAGGGGGACAGTCCCTTGAGAACGACAGTCCCTTGAGAAACTTTGGCTCGAATGTTTCTCGTAGGTACGTACTCTTTATTTACGTATGTAATCTTTCTCGTACTCTTTGTACCTCAGAGTAAATTGATGTGTGATTCGTATGATATGAGAAGGGGAGCTTTTGTGATTATCAAGAAGAACATTTTATATTCAAAAGCTCGAATGCAACTGTTCAGTCCAAAATGACAAACACGATTAAACGATATTTTAAAATCGGCAAATAGCGCAATACACGTTTCTTTCTATTTAGACGCATAAATACATGGTTCAAAACTATAATAAAATGATTGAAGAAGACAAGAGTTGGTTTTTATAATTCCAATTGCTGGAATGTGGTCTACAGGATTGTAAATCTATTACTGCGTCCTAACACTTCTACCATTTTGGTTTATTATTTTCAATAATAAGCCTTTGGAATCGAGCAAGAAAAAAAAATTTTTAACCCCCCCTCAAAATTTGATGTTTTACGTTTCAAGGTACGTAGAATACGAAAATCGAATAAAAAAATTTCCGTCCGTCCGCCGTACGCCGTACGCCGTACGCGGCACTTTTCTTAGCAACACTGGACCGATTTGGTTCAAATTTGGTATATGGGCTCCATTTGGGGTCTAGTTGTGCCGCGAAGCTTTTGGTTGATGTAGGTCACTTCTAAGGGGTGAAAATTAAGGGTTGAAATTTTCAAGAGTGCCCTAGCTCGAAAACTCTCGAAATAAAGGTATCGTTTTTTCACCAATTTTAAATAGTATTGAATTTTTAAAAAATTTTGAGACCACCCGGAGCTCTGTAGGACAAACCGTTCGGTCCCTACGAGTACTTGAAGGTTTTCCTTCGATAAAACAGAATCATGAGTGTGAATCGCAAAAGAGGTCTAATCTCCATTCAAATTTTATCGGACTAAAATGCGATCGCTGTTCATTTCTTCGATTTGTATACAGTTTTGCCTTCTGCGTAACCAGTAATCAAATTTCCTTATGAAGCTTTCTATTTTTCCAATCGAGTGTGAAGCGTTTAGTTCTTTCTAATAAACTTGATTGTGAAGGTGTGAAGCCAGTATGGTGTGGTAGGTAGTTCCTAGCTGGTAGGTAAAAAAAAAGTTGGTAGGTAAAAAAAATGTTGGTGGGTAAAAAACGCTGCAAATCATTGCTCAAAGGCTTCTTCACTCTTCAGATCACTGATCAGCTGAGTGAGCTCCGAAGCCATTTTCAATCCTGTTGAATGGAATTTCTCTTCTAGGCGTCTCCAGCATTCGAGGAGATCTTCTTCACTCTTCAGATCACTGATCAGCTGAGTGAGCTCCAAAGCCATTTTTACTCCTATTGAATTGAAGTGCTCTTCCAGGCGTCTCCAGCATTCGAGAAGATCTTCTTCACTCTTCATATCAGTGATCAGCTGAGTGAGCTCCAAAACCATTTTTACTCCTATTGAATGGAAGTGCTCTTCCAGGCGTCTCCAGCATTCGAGGAGATCTTCTTCACTCTTCAGATCAGTGATCAGCTGAGTGAGCTCCAAAACCATTTTTACTCCTATTGAATGGAAGTGCTCTTCCAGGCGTCTCCAGCATTCGAGGAGATCTTCTTCACTCTTCAGATCACTGATCAGCTGAGTGAGCTCCAAAGCAATTTTCAATCCTATTGAACGCAGGAAGCTGAAATTTGAGAGGGAAGGTCAAGGGAGAATACAGATGGTGGTAGGTGCTATTGATGGAGAACCAGTGATCTATACAGAAGGGTGATCTATACAGAAAATAATAAACCTTTGAGCAATGATTTGCAGCGTTTTTAATAATAATTTACGAAAATAGTTTGCTAGATACAAACTTTATTTCAATTTAAAGATATTGCTTCTGAGTAAAAAAGAACCGGAAAAATTATTTTAATTTTTTAATGTTGACAAAAAAATCATTTCTAAAATCGAAATCCTCAGCGCACGTGCAAACGTAAAATCCTTGTAACAGCCATAACTTCTACATTTTTCATTAAAATTCGATGAAATTTTCATGGATTGGGCGGGTTGACGTGTGGATGGTTCCTTATAAGAGTAGTGCAACGTACTCAGAAATCGATGTTTTGAGATTAGTTACTGTACAGTCCGGTTATGGATACCTGGAAGCTATGTGCTACACTCACTTGGCACACTCACTTTTTGTTTGTATTCTTGAGCCAAAAATTAATAATAACAACGATTGAGAAACACAAATTGTTAATTTAGAATTGCACCTGATCGTTTGTCACGAATTGTTAGCTTCTGCAGGTAGGTGTCGGTACCTTCCTACTCCATTCGCTTGATGATGCTACAACCTAACTAACTGCAGAACAACCAGTTAGCTCCCATTTTAATGCCACTACCAACCGAGCCATTACACAGATGAACCGTGCTTTTATTTTTTCAAGAGTTGACTCACGTGCCTTTCCCTCCTCGGACCCACAAAAAAAGCTCGAGTCGACCCACCGCTTATTCCAGGCTCTGACTGGCCTAATGCAACGTCGCCAACCATAATTGCCCATTAAACGCTCTTGACAACCACTTGGATGTTCAAACGACCTGCAATTAGGTGGAAGAACTTTTTCAAGAATTATTATAGCTCCTTCTTTTAACCCTCAATGATCCTCACAAATAATGACGGTCGTACAAAGCAACCAATTTAACAATTTTCACGCCAACCCACTTGGTTTGTTGTATTAAGCTTCTTTTATTGGTCCCATACGAACTGAAATGCCTACATAAATGACATCAACAAGCTCTATACAGGGTGTTTCACGAAAAGGTTACACTCCCCTTCATTTCCGCAAAATACAGCGTAAAAAATTCCGATGAACGCAATTCTTCATGATTTTTTGTGAGGATCTCAGGAAAAATACTTTTGCGCAAAAAAGTTGCGCGCAATCGACACTAACTTCATTTTTTCAAATGGAACCCCCCTTTTGGTTTATTATTTTCAATAATAAGCCTTTGGAATCGAGCAAGAAAAAAAAATTTTTAACCCCCCCTCAAAATTTGATGTTTTACGTTTCAAGGTACGTAGAATACGAAAATCGAATAAAAAAATTTCCGTCCGTCCGCCGTACGCCGTACGCCGTACGCCGTACGCGGCACTTTTCTTAGCAACACTGGACCGATTTGGTTCAAATTTGGTATATGGGCTCCATTTGGGGTCTAGTTGTGCCGCGAAGCTTTTGGTTGATGTAGGTCACTTCTAAGGGGTGAAAATTAAGGGTTGAAATTTTCAAGAGTGCCCTAGCTCGAAAACTCTCGAAATAAAGGTATCGTTTTTTCACCAATTTTAAATAGTATTGAATTTTTAAAAAATTTTGAGACCACCCGGAGCTCTGTAGGACAAACCGTTCGGTCCCTACGAGTACTTGAAGGTTTTCCTTCGATAAAACAGAATCATGAGTGTGAATCGCAAAAGAGGTCTAATCTCCATTCAAATTTTATCGGACTAAAATGCGATCGCTGTTCATTTCTTCGATTTGTATACAGTTTTGCCTTCTGCGTAACCAGTAATCAAATTTCCTTATGAAGCTTTCTATTTTTCCAATCGAGTGTGAAGCGTTTACTTCTTTCTAATAAACTTGATTGTGAAGGTGTGAAGCCAGTATGGTGTGGTAGGTAGTTCCTAGCTGGTAGGTAAAAAAAAAGTTGGTTGGTAAAAAAAATGTTGGTGGGTAAAAAACGCTGCAAATCATTGCTCAAAGGCTTCTTCACTCTTCAGATCACTGATCAGCTGAGTGAGCTCCGAAGCCATTTTCAATCCTGTTGAATGGAATTTCTCTTCTAGGCGTCTCCAGCATTCGAGGAGATCTTCTTCACTCTTCAGATCACTGATCAGCTGAGTGAGCTCCAAAGCCATTTTTACTCCTATTGAATTGAAGTGCTCTTCCAGGCGCCTCCAGCATTCGAGAAGATCTTCTTCACTCTTCAGATCAGTGATCAGCTGAGTGAGCTCCAAAACCATTTTTACTCCTATTGAATGGAAGTGCTCTTCCAGGCGTCTCCAGAATTCGAGGAGATCTTCTTCACTCTTCAGATCACTGATCAGCTGAGTGAGCTCCGAAACCATTTTTACTCCTATTGAATGGAAGTGCTCTTCCAGGCGTCTCCAGCATTCGAGGAGATCTTCTTCACTCTTCAGATCACTGATCAGCTGAGTGAGCTCCAAAGCAATTTTCAATCCTATTGAACGCAGGAAGCTGAAATTTGAGAGGGAAGGTCAAGGGAGAATACAGATGGTGGTAGGTGCTATTGATGGAGAACCAGTGATCTATACAGAAGGGTGATCTATACAGAAAATAATAAACCTTTGAGCAATGATTTGCAGCGTTTTTTATTACACATTAGGATTCTACGTCAAATTTAATGAAAAATTCATACCCAAGTCGATTTGTTTTATTGCGCGCAACCTGGCTTTTTGAACGCTCTAAGTTGCGCAACTTCACAATTGCGCAAAAATTAAGTTTTGGCACATGTTTTTTCACCATTTTTTGACGCTGAATCACATGGTGTTATCCGTTTTTCAATTTGACTGGAATTTTTCTAAATGGCGGCCAAAAACTCGATTCTTACTAGTGAAAAAATCGCTCTTTTTAAATCGTTATGAGTTTTTAGGCAATTTTATTCAGTTCAAGCATGATTGTGCAGCCAGTTTTTATTTTTAACTCCACCGTAGACGGCCCCAAGCCGGTGGTTCAAAAGGAGGTAAGAAAATAAAAATAAACATGATTTCGACCAAAAAACTGACGTTTTCGTGAAAGAAATGTTAATTTTTCCTCTTGAAATCTTGGTCTTCCTCAAAACGGATGACACCCTGTGATTCAGCGTCAGAAAATGATGAAAAAACATGTGCCACACTTAGGGTTCTCCTAAACCTAATTTTTGTGCAATTGTGGAGTTGCGCAACTTAGAGCGTTCAAAAAGCCAAGTTGCGCGCAATGAAAAAAATCGACTTGGGTATGAATTTTTCATGAAATTTGACGTAGAATCCGAATCTGTAATAAAAAAGGGGGGTTCCATTTGAAAAAATGAAGTTAGTGTCAATTGCACACGATTGTGCGCAACTGTTTTGCGCAAAAGTATTTTTCCTGAGATCCTCACAAAAAATCACGAAGAATTGAGTTGATCGGAATTTTTTACGCTGTATTTTGGGAAAATTAAGGGGGGTGTAACCTTTTCGTGAAACACCCTGTATATCTCTGAAAATGATTTGGTAAGGAACTGCGCTAAGGCTTCGATGATAATTGAAGTCCAGATTCTCTGTCTAGTAACTTTTTGTACCCTAATGTACTTTGAATACATGAGTACCTTTTTCGTCAAGTTGCCATTATGAAGTGGAATCTATTTTATTAATTGATGAAAGATAAACCAATGATAGATTATCATGATCTATCTCATTAATTGATGAAAAATAAACCTATGATAGATTATATTGATGGTTTTCACAGGAAGCAACAAGAAGCAACACCACATAATAGCCGTTCTATTATGTAGATGATTTATATTAATTACCCTCTACGTGAAAACCATCAACGTTATCGTTAAAATTAAGTTTCATACATGGGAATCTTTAACTGGTAATTCAATTTAACAATACAATCTAGCACATTTACTCCAACTAACTCTATAAGTGCATAATATGCACTCATATGCATATTATGAGGAAACAATACTTTAAGGTCCTTTAAAGTTGGCTGCCGTTTTAGAAATTTTGTTTTTTTTAGAAAATTGTTTTTCTTCTCTCAAGATATATGGATGTTCCATTTTAGTATAATTTGTGAAAATTCATGTTGGTCAAATGTAGTAACGCATTCAACTCCTCTATTATTGGAATTTCGGCCATGATACGCGATGCACATAACGTTCCACAGCTCGGAAAGTGCGCTGGATTTATAGCAACGATGCAAGGGACCTCGAACTGCTGTGTTCGGATGTCTACCGCTATATCATCCGGGCCTGTCTAGACCTCGAGCTATAAATAATAGGTCACTGGTACGCGATAAATATCTCAACGAGAACCAATCTCTGGCTCTCAACGGAATTACCACGATGTAATATTGATACGGGACTTCTCCTTGACAATATTGATGGTGGACGTTCGTCATGACATTTTCATTTAGTAATACAATCTCTACCTGATTTTGACGTGTCACTGAGGGCTGATGATGTTTGGCAAAGGCAGAAATATGTTCCCTATTCAAAATTATCTTTCGAAGTATGTTTGGAATAATGAATGTTCAATCAAGTGATAGAACAAACCTTTCGACCATCGCCAACTCCTCGTATTTCTGTTGGTGGAAAACCTCATGTTTTTGGTAGAAGTTTACGAGTTCAATATTATTATTACCAAACGAAAAATTATCGTTTAGTGATAAATACATTCCAGGTTGGAGATTCTCCATTGGATGAGTAGTTTTTTCAATATCAACTGGCCAACAATAAACATTTTCATTCACTTTTTTCTACTGCACAAAATGGTTTCAATCAATGTAATTTAGTTAGTAAATATAATGAGGAAGTACATATCTAACATATGTTTTTTAAAAGCATTATGAGAGCCCAAAACTGGATTCTTTGATAATGGATATCGTCGATAAAACGGTACCCATCTTATGTATGCCCTCTCCCTCCTGATCATATTACTTCCCACCATATTACTTCTAGTGACATTAGAGCCACGAATTAGAACAGGACCCCCCCCCTCCTCTCACAGATGCGACCCAATCACCACTACGGTGATTGGTGAAATCATTGGACTTCCATCTGTTGGTTTTGGTCAGTTGTTTATAGAAAATATCGATACCTCTGCGCCCAAAGGGCCAAACTGCTTTTTCTTGTTCAAAGGGCCAAACTGAAATCGGTTTCAAGGTCAGAAGTCCGAAGGGCCAAACTGGAATTTAAACGAAAAGTGATTAGGGCCAAACTGCATCCATCTACGTGATTCATAGGGCCAAACTGCTGATCTTACCAACTAAAACGCAGCCACAAACTACTCTGATTGCTATTTGCGTGTCAGAGACAAATATAATGGCACAGAACCACAACAACTGACTAGAAAATCGATCTCTGACCCTTTATTATGTTCACGTCCACTACCTACCAACTTGTTCCATCCTGTGTTTTTGTTATATTATATTCAATAATGAACCTTTGGAATCGACCAATAAACCATTTTTTTAACCCCTCCCCCCCCTCAAAATTTGTTGGTTTACGTTTCAGGGTACGTAGAATCCAAAAATCGAATAAAAATTTGGTCGTCCGTCCGCCGTACGCGGCACTTTCCCCACTTAGCATTGACCGATTTTGATGAAATTTGGTATGAAGGCTCCATTTGGGGTCTAGTTGTGCCCCGAAGATTTTGGTTGATGTCGGTCACTTCTAAGGGTTGAAAAATAACGGTTGAAATTTTGAAAACGCCGTAACTCAAAATATTCTGATGTAAAGGTATTGTTTTTCCATCAGTTTTTGCGTTCGAGTCCACCAAGGTAGGGGAAGCTTTGTTTTCACTTTTCAAGTTTTTAAAAAAATGTTCTCCAGAAACAAAGTTTCCACTCGTTTCGGACCTTTCTGAACAATTTTGGTTCCGTGTCTGTCTGTCCGTGTGTCTGTCATGAAATCCTTGCGCACCCATAACTTCTACATTTTTCATCCGATTTCAATGAAAATTTCAGGGATTGTACGGAATAGCGTGTAGATGGTCCCCTATAAAAATCATCGCCTACAGACTAATAGTTGCTACTGCGCATGTGCAAACGTGTATTTCGTTGTACCAGCCATAACTTTCACATGTTCAAACGTGAAATATTTGTAACTGTCATAACTTCTACTTTTTCATCCAATGTCGGCGAAATTTCTCAGGATTGTTCAAATTGGAGTGTAGATAGTCCTCTATGAAGGTAGTGCAAGGTACTTAGAGATCGATGTTTTTTGAGACTAGTACTATGTATCGGATCAACTATACCTACAATTGGGTTATGGATACGAGGAAGCTATGTGCCACAACCACTTGGCAGGCGTTTCTTTTGATTGTCTTTAGTACAATCTATTCTCCCTCCACTCGTTCTTTTTCGAATGTGGTTTTGGAAAAGGTGATTTAAAACGATGGCTAGAACTCGAAGGGGGAAGCAAGGGAAAGTGTTCTCAACCAGATCTCAGCTCATGGTTTTTCGGGCCCTACAACAACTGAGAGAGGTCTAATATACCTTCATACCATTATACCTCATTATATTATAATGATTATTCGAATAGTTTCGATTAAATTGACTAGAATATTTGTTATGACTTATGGCTCTTGAATCAGTAAGATTTGGCAGAATCGAGTTCGTTCTTTCAAGTCCTGATGTTTGCTTAGGTACAGACGATTCAGTTAAACAACTAAATCAATCAAATTGCATTGAATCAATTGAGTTGAAGTCTGAACACCAGAAAGATAGGTAACTTGTCAAGTGTAATGATAATTTTCTTGCCGTCCAGTTGTGTCAATGTGACCACTCCTGCTTTTTCCTTCAGTTTGTGTACCAAAGGGGCGATTCCTCACCAGTACCACGCAGAATACTTCCAGATGAAGAATAAGCTCAACATACGTGATGAGCTCATTGAGACAAATGAAGAGGACAATGCTGAATAGATGACGATAAAATCAATGATTTTTAGATTTGTTTCAAATGCTATGCTGTTCATTTACTATTGGAATAATTAAAATTTCGTTATCCGTGTTTCAGAAATTACTTAATTTCTGTGTTTTGGTAATAGAATGGCACTATTCAACCATACCTACGTGAGTTAAAATCGGGGTTTCAAAGAAAGACGAAAATATAAGTGATTGGACAGGTACAAAATACCCAGAGAGTTGTAAAAATGGGTAGTTAATTATAATAATTTATTAACGTTTAATTTCAACTGATGTATTAATTGAAGAAGAAATTGCAGATTGACCAGAGCAATTTCCAGTTGAAGGAAAGTCGCAAACCTTAGGGCCAAACTGGCAGTTTGGCCCCTTGTCGCTCACAGATCTCAAGGTCAAATTATGCCCATAGGGCCAAACTGGACCTCTTCCCAGTTTATCTTTTTTTCTTAATATTAAAAATTGCGGATGATTAAAAAACGGTTTGGAATTCAATCTTACACAGATTTTGGACCAATTACAAAAAAAACCTAGTTGACTTCATGTACACTGGCCTCGCTACAATCGTTCGCGTTTTAGAAATAGTAGTTCCGGAAGCAGTTTGGCCCTTTGGGCGCAGAGGTATCGATATCATCCGTATTGAAGGTGAAACACCCCAAAACCCGCATAATGCGCGTTTTCTGATATCCTGGCGCCATGATGACACCACTTATTTGGTCTAAAGTGAAACAAAGAATTGTTTAAAATAATATATAATATTCAGAGGTAAAATGAATATGTTCCCTGGATTTTAAATCTTGGGTTCCACTAGTAAGTCAATAGAAAAAGGAATATTGAAAAATCGGTTGGTGTTCTCTGAATATATTTCTCACTCTCTCTGACCACAGGAAAATGTTGAAACGCAGGTGAAGTAATGTCCAGCTGGGAAGAAATCTGAGTCGAAAAAAAGAAACAGGCATAATAATTGATAATGGGGTATTTTGGTCAATTTTAATTTTTAATTTTTTTCAAGAGGGTATGGGTCAGGAATAACGCTAATTGGGTCTATTCGCCGAGAAAATGTTTAGAAGAAATTGGGGAAGCTAACAATTAATTAGGGAAGCTAACATATTTTTTGTGTGGTTATATTGCTTCCGAATCTACCTAGGTAGCGGAAGCTTTGTTTTCACTTTTCAAAGATGAGAAAAAAATTCTCCAAAATCAAAATTTTTACTCGCGTTTTTGTTTTGTTTTGTGTGTTTTTGTCATGAAATCCTTGTAACGGGCATAACTATACGAAGTTATAGTCCAATTTCTATGAAATTTTCAGGGATTGTGCGGATTGGTGTGTAGACGGTTCCTTATGGAAATCATCATCCCCGGACTGATAGAAGCGACTGTGCATGCGCAAACGTGAATTCCTTGTAACGGCCATAACTTCTACATTTTCCATCCGATTTCAATGAAATTCTCAAGGATGTTACAGATTAGTATTTAGATGGTCCCCGATGAAGATCATCACCCCTGGACTGAAAGTGACCGCTGCGCATGCGCAAACGTGAATTCCTTGTGACAGCCATAACTTCCACATTTTCTTCCCGATTTTGATGAAATTCTCAGGGATTACGCGGTTTAGGTTGTAGATGGTTCCCAATGAAAATCGAGGCCTTAAAATTTATAGTAGCCTCTGCGCATGCGCAAACGTAAAATCCTTGTAACAGCCATAACACTTACATTTTTCATCCGAATTTGATGAAATTTTCTAGGATTGTCCAAATTAGCGTGTAGATGATCCCCTATGAGGGTAGTGAACGGTACTTAGAGATTGGTGTTTTGAGATTAACTACTATGCATCGGATCATCTATATAATCGAATTATGGATACGAGGAAGCTATGTGCCACACCAACTTGTTTTTTCTCTGTTGGCTGTTGTCCTCCTTCACCCAAAAATTAATCGCATAAGGAAGCCCAAGTCTCACTGTGGGAAGTCCTAAAAAGTTCAACGACAAACTGAACTGAAAAACCTCCTCCTTTATGTTTTTTGATTTGAAGACGTTCAAAACAGTTCATTCGCTCACATTGCTGCCTTTTATAGCTTTGACCAATACATTATTCTTCAGTCTGGTTGCAAATACTCAAATTTTAATCGTTTAAATCAGTTTAAATAGTTTTTTATGCGGAAATTACTAGGGAACGTAACTTTAGTTTCTTCTAACTCAATTGATAAAAATCTGAAAACTTCATCAAAACTCACAACAAAGCAGTCCTGGTCATTTGCTATCAATCTAGAGGTTCCATTCTTTTCAACTTCTCCTTCCTATCGTGTTTTAGATCTCATAGATTCTTAGTTTTCACGGGAAACTTTCAACTGAGAAATCCTCCTTCTTGAAATTGCAATACAATTTCAGCCCAATCCTTTTTCTAATCCTATCCCTTTACCACAAGCTCTGTCGTCGTCCATCGATATATTTTTCGCAAAAGATCTTGTGGTTTACCGATAAGTCCGTCGATTCACTAGGATGTTGAAAACTTCTTTACTTCTGATAACTTGGATAATTTGATTTAGAGCTATACAGAAAAAAGAAGCTCCCATCCCTACTCCGTTTAGTCGCTCCAATTCTAAGTCTTTGAACATTTTCCCGCTAATTGCGAGACATGGAGACGTAGGATATTGTCTTCAAAGTTTTTGAGCAGGCAAGGGGTTGGGGCTTAAAGAAAATTGGGGCGTGGAAGAAGACAGAAAGTTGCCGAGGAACGAAGTACAGACAGATTGGATGAAGTTGTGAAGTTGGGGGTCGAGGGACAAAGAATGCCTTTGGGCAATCAGGTCTCCCTCTGTTTCTCAAATAACGCGAATTTCATCCCTTCGATAACACGTAATTGATATCCCAGCTCTCAAAATCGACCTTGTTTCCTCGGGGGAAATTTAAATGGTGAAGACAAGGAGGGCGGAAAGGACCATTTTTTAAGAGTTCCACAGATGTTAACAACCTCCTTTTATAGGAGGGGGCCAACCACCTAAAATGTCGCAACTCTTTTGAGTTATATGTAAATTGAGTCTTCACAAAACCCTGTTCGAAGGGGCTTTTTTTCGCAGGGCTAAAATGTATTCCAAACTTTTTTGTATTTTCCTCCTACCATTTCCTCCATTTCTTTCCTTCACTTACTGCGACTGAACGCCAAAAGGGATGTGCCTAGTGAGCGGGGGTAGGTGGTTTTGGTGAAAAGTTGGAGGCGTTGGGCTAGAAGTTAGGGTTGCTTTCTCGGAATGCTAATGACAACGGCAACAAATAATATCCAAAAAGGAGCCCTGAGGGCGATGAAGGGTGGGGTACTCCCATACAAAGGAGAGAAAGAATGGTTTTGAACTCCCCTCCAACCATAATTAGGCGCAAATCTCTCTTCACCGCCCCACCCAGTCGTGTTGTGGCCTCTACTGTGGGCAAGCCTTCCTTCGTCTCTTGTGCTTCCGAGGGTCCCCTTCAGTTTGGGCCTCCTACATATTCAGTGGTATTTTCCGTTGAAAAACTCGCAGCAGCACCGTGATCCCTTCAGACGCTAATTCGAGAAGTAATTATAGCCCCAAAGGACAAAAAATTAATCAATAAGAACAGTAGGCTCGCAACAACGACAAAATCCACGATAAATGATAATTACGTTCTACCCTCTACTGAATGACAAGACAAATTATTAGCACCGGTATATAACTTTTGTTGTCTGTATTTTGTTATTCGCAATGCCGGAAGGCAAGGACTGGTTTAGCAGGATGGAAAAAGGGAAGGGGATGAAGTGAAGTCACATCTTGACAGTAATAATTCCGTGTTTGACGTCACGAGGTAGAAAATCTGATATTAAACTGTGAGTTTTTGAAATTCTGACATTCTGAAAAATTCTAAGATTGATAGGAAGTTATTTTTAGGGCACGAAAGAGAAATGAATACCACGTAAAGTCCCCATTGCTATTCTGTACTATTGAATGGAATTGAAAAGAGGAAGATTGTTAGTGAACATGACCAATATGAGTTTTGATTAAAAAAAGTCAAACATGCTGGGAAAAATGTTTCACCCATTCCGTGGATAAATTATGTCAATTGGAGTTTATTCATTGATTAATCGGCATGTTTGTCACACCAATAAACTAATAATTTCTTGGGTTTTTATACAAGTCGGGCGGCAATATTGGTACGACCTAGAAACAGTTCCTCAATAAATTAGGTCGTCATTCGGTCGTGATGATGCCGCTGCTACATCATCATCGGGGGTAGGGTCCAAAAACGTGGTTTTTGATATATTCGGTGTAAAATGGTCCCTTGAATACATTTATTTAATAGTAGTATAGCGGGAATCAGCGTAACATTTTCTGTTGATGGTGTAAACTGGGAACAAAATGACCATAGTTCTAAAATTGCTGAAAATCGCTTGAAATACACATTTTATTGTTGACAATTCGCATATTCGCTCAACCTGGAATATTGACATGGATATGTCTATTGGTGGGAATCAAGGAATTTGTTGCAACACTTTTTTTGCCATAATAAATGCAGCGCTGCAACCAGTAAACAAAATCATAGCTACATATCGGTAGCTATGATGCAAGGTTCTCTAGAATACTGTGATAAATATATTACCCACCTGCGATAGAAGAGATTTTTTTAGAAAAAAATTCTGTTTATTCATTGAAAAAATAATAGATAGGTTTTATTATTCAAATAAAATATTTTTTTGACATTATTTCTTCAAAATTTGGTTTATTTATTGAACATGTTATAGGTAGGTACACATCTTTTGTTTCTTTTATTTCATCATTTTAATTTTCAAATTACCTACAAAAATGGACATGTACATGATCTATTGTTTTTCCCTCTAAGGGATAAATGTTTTGTCACAAAAAATGCAGCGCTGCAACCAGTAAACAAAATCATAGCTACATATCGGTAGCTATGAAGCGGGGATCTTTAGAATACTGTGATGTAAATTACGTCTGATTGGAGTCTGTTTTTTCAAGAAAAAAATTATGTTTAATTGAAAACGCTGCAAATCATTGCCCAAAGGTTTATTATTTTCTGTATAGATCACCCTTCTGTATAGATCACTGGTTCTCCATCAATAGCAGCTACCTCCATCTGTATTCTCCCTTGACCTTCCCTCTCAAATTTCAGCTTCCTGCGTTCAATAGGATTGAAAATGGCTTCGGAGCTCACTCAGCTGATCAGTGATCTGAAGAGTGAAGAAGATCTCCTCGAATGCTGGAGACGCCTGGAAGAGCACTTCCATTCAATAGGATTAAAAATGGCTTTGGAGCTCACTCAGCTGATCAGTGATCTGAAGAGTGAAGAAGATCTTCTCGAATGCTGGAGACGCCTGGAAGAGCTGACAATGTAACAAGCTGGAATGCGTTGGTACAGCGTAAATTCCTGCATTCTTTAAGTAACGGAAATTCATAGATTTAAACCTCCTAGTTGGTAAAATATCTATACATACAATATTGAAAATACTTATGTTTCAGATGGTCGTTATACTACGACTTATTCCGTGGTTCACGGTAGCTCCCATCTTCTGAATACCGAAATCTCGTGCGTACTGTGTGGAAATCGTATTCACCTAAACATACGTGGCTTTTCTCTGGTCTTCGCTCTCTCGTCCTATTATACGTACAGTCTGAGAAAAACAGAAATAACGAGAAGACTTTTGGGAATGAAAGGCGGATACGGCGACGAAGGGAACTCTCTTGGGCAAGAGCACCCGACACTTGTATACATCATCCTGGCTGAAGGCAATAACAGAACAAGGCACCAGCGGGCCTATGGGGCGACCCATCCTGCAGCCACTGTAACGAGAGATGTTTGTCTGCCAGCTCAGTTAGATTCAACCGCCCTCTTATAATTTCGTTCCGCATACTTCACATGCTGGCAAGGTTTAGCTAAATCCAGTCAAACAGTTGTGGTTTATATTTATTTTGTTTTTGTTCTTGTAATATCAAAAAAAAAATGGAGGTTAACGCATTTTGTTTGAAATTTGAATCGCTATTTCCTAGGAATATATAGTCATGATAAGTAATAATTACAAAAAATTGTTCATTATCAAATTATTATATACCCAGGTGGAAAGAAGGCATCTGTCGTCAGACATGTCTTTATCCTGCATACAAATGAAAATATTACTCCCGCCAATGCGTGATCGATATTATTGAGCAGTAGGTAGGTAACACTGAAAAATTCCTCAATAACAAAAAAAAATCAATAAAAGTGTAAAAACTAATACACATACAAATAATTATTACACAAATATGTATTATTTTACTGTATCACTCGCCAGTTTTTTTTTTTTTTTTTTTTTTTTTTTTTAACATGTCGGTACCGTAGCTTTATGATAGATCACGATGAAATAATTGTGGATTCTTCCGGAGCTTCAAACCTCCCTTCAAACCTGAGAAATGTTACACTTTCAATAATGATGAAATTAAGTATTAGTGAAATTATTTGAGTTTGCACTCACCGCTGTAGGTATGTCCGATGTTGGCGAAATTCACCGAGACCTGTATCGAGGGTACCCCGCGACCACTCGAACAATTTCAACAAAAGCTAATTATGATTTCATGTAGTTATGCCGAGGCCTAGGATTGAACAAAGGAAGACATACCGATAGACAGGGAGGCAGGAACGGAACTAAATTGATCAAAATGCCCAGAAACACAAGGTACCAGAGGAAGATTGATTTTGAAGGACCCTGACGGGCTACACTGAGAAATTTTGTGCATTATCAAAACATGCTATAAATATTGTTTCGTCAAAGATAATCATTTCCACTAAAAACCTCTAAGAACACGTTTTGGTTTATTATTTTCAATAATGAACCTTTGGAATCGACCGAGAAATTTTTTTGTAACCCTCCTCAAAATTTGTTGGTTTACGTTTCAAGGTACGTAGAATCCAAAAATCGAATAAAAATTTGGTCGTCCGTCCGCCTAATGCCGAACGACAGTTTCCTCAGTTAGCATTTACCGATTTTGATGAAATTTGGTATGTGGTCCATTTGGGGTTTGGTATGTGTCAATTTGGGGTCTAGTTGTGCCCCGAAGCTTTTGGTTGATGTCAGTCACTCCTAATGGTGGAAAATAAGGGTTAAAATTTTGAAAACGCCCTAACTCAAAGAATTGTGTCATAAAGGTATAGTTGTTTCATCAATTTAAGATAGTATTGAATTTTTAGAATTTTTAGAGACCACGCGGAGCTCTGTAGGACAAACCGTGTGCTCCCTACAAGAACTTGAGGGTTGGACTTACGGTAAATCAGAAACACAAGATGAATCGCAAAAAAAGGCCTAATCTCCGTTCAAATTTTTTTAAATGCTTTTCTTCATGTTGGTTGGTGGTAACAATAGCAAAGCCGAGTTCTTTGCAGACGAGTGATATATTTAGAAAAATAATAAACCTTTGTTTTTTTTTGTTTTTTTTTAAATAATTTTATTTCAACTTTTTGTATGTATAATACTTTTTTGTTTTGAAAATATAATACTTTAAACTATAGTACATATGTGTACTACAATGGAACGTGGGGGAGGGTGACTGTCCATTAACAGGCCCTCTCAATACAAATGTAGTAAGTATAATAATAAATTAATGATAGTGTTATATAATAATTTAGAAAGTAGTTAGATTTTTTTTTCTTCAGATTTTTGTTAAGGTTCATTATAAAGCTATACTTATGCTATTTATCACAGTTAAATTTTATTTTTAATCATTTCCGTCCATCAGGTCGATCATTCTCTTTCTTTTGAGGCGTCGGGGGTGAAGTTGTCTGTCCCATGAGTTGAGGAGGTGTTCAAAAGCTGAGGATTGGTGGTGAGTTATGGATGTATGGATTCGGCTCATCGTCGCTTTTATCACTTCCTCTACTAGTGGTACATCCAGGTCCCGATGAATAACCAAATTCCTCACAAACCATGGAGCATTGCTTATTATACGGAGAGCTCTGTTTTGTTGCGTCTGTACTCTTTTAATTTGCGTATTGCTGGCCAGTCCCCATATGGAACAACCATACTGCCAGATCGGACGCAACATAGTTAAATAGATCAGTCGTTTATTATTTAGCGATATTGGTGAAGTCCGGCTAAGAAGGGGCTTGAGCAGATTGATGCGAGAGCGGAGTCTTTTCACCAATTCGTTTATGTGAGAATCGTATGTGAGCCGTTGCTGGAGGAACACACCCAAATAACGTACCACATCTGTCTCAGGGATGGCCCGTCCGTTCATAACAACATTGCTGGTTTGGTAATTCCTCTTGAGGGTGAATGTGGTCATGCTCGATTTTTCGGTGTTCATCACGATACGCCACTTGTCAGCCCATTCTTGGATGTTATTGAGGTGAAGCTGGAGGTTGGATGATGCTACTATGCCAGATGTATTGCGTGAAAGTACTGCAAAATCGTCAGCAAACATTGCTGCACTGGTGTCTTGGGATGTAGGGATATCACACACGTATATCAAGTAGAGGATGGGTCCCCACACGCTTCCTTGGGGAACCGATGCGGATATACCACAGCTTCGCGAAAGGACACTATCGCACTTTATGTGAAAAGACCTATTTGTAATGAAGCTTTGGATCAGTCTAAAATAGGTGTCGGAAAGTAGCGGCTTCAGCTTGAAGAGTAATCCTGGGTGCCAGACTCGGTTAAAAGCTTGTTTCGTATCAAGGCATAACCCAAGGCAAATCTCCTTATTTTCGAAGGATTCCAATATTTCTTCTACGACTCGGTGTAATTGCTGCTGACAAGAGTGGGGGTGGCGAAATCCAAACTGAAATTCTGGTATTGATGGAGTCAGTAGAGGTAACAGCCGGGAAAGTAGGAGCCTCTCAAAGATTTTTGAGAAAATGGACAGTAAACTGATAGGGCGGTATCCAGTTGGGTCGTTAGCTGATTTTTTCGGTTTTGATATCATTATTATTTCAGCGTGTTTCCAACGAGTGGGGAAATACGTTGTCCGAATGATCGCATTGTATATTTGCGTCAGTAATACAAGTGTCTTCCTGGGAAGGTTCTTCAAGAGAGACTGGGTAATCCGATCGAGGCCTGGAGATTTTTTGGTTGGTGACCTTTTGATGGCATTTTTTACTTGATTGGGGGTGAGAAATTCTTTGAATGGAGACAAAGCAAGTGGTTCAGCGACGGCTTCTTCGATTTGGTTATGGAATTCTGGTAGGCGACTTGGATTTGGTGAGAATTGATCAGTGATCAATTCAGAGAATAATGATGCTTTTTCTTCAGCCGTAGAGTACCATCTGTTGTTATGTTTGAGGGGGGGGGGGGTATAGTGTTAGGATGTTTTGATAACATTTTTGCTTTCCGGTAGAGTGAGCCGTCCTTCCTGTCCAATAATAACAGTGAATTATTTTTTGCTTCACCGCCCAGCTTTGCTAGTGCCGTTTTTAATTCGCAAGTGGCTTTGTTATAGGCACGTTTATGTGGAGCATATTGTGTTTGTTGCCACACAATATGCTCCACATAAACGTGCCTATAACAAAGCCACTTGCGAATTAAACCTTTGTGTAATGATTTTCAGTGTTTTTGATCATTGTTTCATCATTTGACTTGCACAAAATACGGTATGAGATACAGTATAGCACTTGAATCAATTTACGTTGCGCAATTTTGGGTCTATATTTATATTGAAAAAAGAGTGGAGAAATGATACGTACGTCTGACGTCTCATATTCTTTCACTTTTGACAGAACCATAAATCAAGTTAGCTGGTGGTATTTTGTGGTAGGTTGATCCTTACTTCCACTTGAATGAAAATAAGCGGTGAGGGGGAGAGGAGTTTAGGTAGGAAAAAGAGGAAACCTGAATAAATAATCCCTCTCCCTGAACCAAGGCTGTCGTTGGCAGATGCGTCTCCGCCTCCTCGAACAACAGGATTAGCGATTCGAAAGCTTTTGTGAACATAGCCTTCCCTCTTATCCTCTACCCCTTACTTCCAAAAAAGGAGGGAAAAAGGTACAGAAGTTGAGAAATGGCATCATCTCAGAGAGTTATTAGGTTGAAGAGGGTAAGGCGAGGAAGTGGATGGGGAGTAGGACAGATTTATTGCGCGCCTCCTATTGACAAATGATAACATTTCCTCCTCCTGACGAATGAAACGTCTTACTTTTTTTGGTAGGAAGGAACCGTATGTTCTTAAATAACAATGTGCGACACTTTTCGGTTCCACAGGGAGGTAACGGTTGCTCCCACAGGACGAACATTTGTACCCGTCAGGTTGGGTTCAAAAGCTTCTGCTTAGACAGTGTCCAGGTGGCCCGTGGTTTCCGCGGACATTACTTTTTCTTCCTGGTCGGGACCACCTGTTCATTTTTCCACAATCTGTCGCCCTTCTCCTTTAGGAACGTTAATTTATCAGTTTCCTTTCCAATAACCAAGGAGGGGTTTTTTGCACTCCATAGTAATTTCCCCTACTAGCACATTTTGTGCGAATGAAAGGAAAAGGAAAAAAAAATTTGGAGGAACCTCTTCGAACTCAACTGAACAAACGTTTTTTAAATACTTTTTCCTTCATGCTGAAAAAATTCCTTACCGTGCCTTACAAAGTAAAGCAACTCTACTCACATTCACAAATCACAAATCCTAACAATAATCAATAATCCAACAAATCACACCCATTATATATTATATTCTATTCTGGAATAATTGTCATTTCACATGGTACACTTAAAAGCATAACCGTGCTTTTGCATAAAGCAAAACCTGAAAACTGTGGAAGGCCTGATAAGCCATGGGAGGGTATGCAAGATATTTGGTGTCCAACCCTACATAATTTTGTACGTGGAATCCATTGATGACGTTTCCAAACCATATTGCCAATTTTTTATAATGATTAGGTCCTTTAGAAGCCATCTTGCACTGCAAGTGAACAGAAATTCTGAACAAAGTAAATCCTGGAATTATACGTTAAAAAGGTCATGGTCAATCCATGGTCATTTGCGCTTTATTGTATTATAACATCGTTAGCACAAACTAGTAACTAAAATTACTATACTTTCATTTAATTCCTTGTAATTCTTGATCTCAAACCATTAAATGGTCAAAATCAAATTTTGATAGTAACGTAAATATACCACTCAATATATACGTACTTATACAGGGTGTCACCCTATTGGGCGCACCACCCAGCAGGGTTCGATTCTATCACTAATTTGCAACAAATAACGTCACCTAGCAAATTTTTTTAGAGACTTTGTTTCCGAGTTATTTTACTTCAAGTTTTTTTTCGTGTTTTCGACCATATCTCAGTAAAACGGTTATAACCGCTCGAATTTTCATGATGATTTAAATCTGATTACACCATTGGAAATAACGTCAAATTTTCTAACTCCTTGATGGGAACATACATTTTTTCAAATCGGAAATATGGGTAAAAATTGGACTTGAAACAAACCCAAATCAAGGAAAAATCAAGGTCAAATCAAGGAAATCGTTTTTCAAACGCTCCTAGGTTCTGTAATCCGGCCCGTGAATTTTTACCTATAGGCCTAAAGATGCGCCAAAATCTCAGGTTTTTAACGGTATAATTATTTTTATTTTAAAAGTGAGGCTTATTACAGAAATTTGTGTTTGAACGCGGAGAAACGTGAATATTTTCAACAGAATCAGCGTTCCGGGTAAGACGACTTGAGGTGTCCGCCCACCAGATTTGGGCAAAACCTACTTAATCATGAATATGATTGAGATTTTCAATCACTGGGATATGTTTCTATGATTAAGAATAAGATTTGATTCGTTTTCACACATAAGAGTAAGTTTAAAATAACAACCACTGTATGAACAAGATTAAATTCATAATCATAAGAAATAAGTGATTAATAGGGTGTGTGCCTGGGTAGGAAAAACTGTTTATCGTTATTTTTATCACAAGGTAGACCTCATTCTGATAATTTTGGAATCAACCGTTACCTTCGAGCGCGTGTGAATCTTTTTCTATGCATTTCTAAAGTTTCGACCGTTGATGACGTCACAGAGGGCTGGGGGGTCCCACCCAGGCGAGAGGGGCGCATGACGTCATAAACGGTCGAAACTTTGAAAAATCATAGAAACAGATCTACTCACGCTAGAAGGTCGCAGTTGGTGCCTAAATTCTCAGGATGTAATCTACTTTCGAATCAAAATCTTAAAAAAATCAAGGCGCACCCCCCATTACACGAAATGTGTGATTAATCACAAGAAATGTATGATTAATCACAGAAATCCGTAATATGCCCCGCTTTCAAAATAAAATAATTAGATCGTTGGAAAGCTGAGATTTTGGTGCATCTTTTAGACCTAAAGGTAAAATTCACAAACCGGATTACAGAACCTACGAGCGTTTGAAAAAATTGAGATTTCCATGATTTAACCAATTTTTTGTTTCAAGTCCAATATTCACCCGTTTTTACGGTTTGAAAAAATGTATTTTTCCACCAAGAAGATAGGAAATTTCACGTTCTTTCCAACGGTGTAATCAGATTTGAATTTTCATGAAAATTCGAGGAGTTATAGCCGTTTTACTGAGATATGGTCGAAAACACGAAAAAACGCTGCAACTTATTACATAATGATTTATTATTTTTCTATATAGATCACCAGTCTGCTAAGCCACCAACCGTCCAACATGGAGAAAAACATCGATCGCATTTTGGTCAGCTAAAATTTTAACGGAGATTAGGCATCTTCTGCGATTCACACTCGTGTTTCTGATTTATCGTACGTCCAGCACTTAAATTCTCGTAGGGAGCGAACGGTTTGTCCTACAGGGCTCCGCGTGGTCTCAAAAAATTCAAAAAATTCTATACTATCTTAAATTGATGGAAAAAAAATACCTTTATATCAAAATTGTTTGAGTTAGGGCGTTTTAAAAATTTCAAAATTCATTTTTCGACCCTTAGAAGTGACCTACATTAACCAAAAGCTTCGGGGCACAACTAGATCCCAAATGGAGACTGCATACCAAATTTCATCAAAATCGGTCAATGTTGTTATTCGATTGTTATTCGATATTGTATTGTTATTCGATTGTTATTCGATATTGTATTGTTATTCGATTTTTGGATTCTACGTAGGTACCTAGAAAAGTAAACCAACAAATTTTGAGGGGGTGTTAAAAAGAAATTTTCTTGGTCAATTCCAAAGGTTCATTATTGAAAATAATAAACCAAAATTCCAAAAGTGTAGTAACTCGGAAACGGAGACTATAAAAAAATTTGCTCAGAGACTTTATTTGTTTCAAATTAGTAGTAGAATCTAACCCTGCCCGGTGGTGCGCCCGAAAGGTTGACACCCTGTATATGAGCATATACAGGTGTGGGTATAGGCGTTTTATTTATGAATCAGGGGAGGTCTAGGACAAAGAAGTATTCTCTTCAATCCTCCCTGTAGCAAATTAAATATACTTTCCTCTTACAATCGTACGCATCAGTTCAGCGTTAGTAGTAAACAAATTTATTACTGAATCATAAAAAACGTAATAGAAACAACTAGGTACTATACCTTTAAGAAAATTTATGTGATACAAGGTGCAATAAGTACTAGTGAATCCACGAATGACTGAATAAATAAATAACATTAATCCTTATGAGAATCCAAGAATAATTTTTTTTATTCGCTACGGTACCTTTGAAGTGATTTGGAGAGATCAAAGTGTTCAAAATATTCATCATATTATATTATAATTCAATGGATAGTAGATTAAACTATTTGCTAGAAATTTATGGTGTGTTATGAGGAATTTGGAGAGTTGAAGAGGACAGGTTGGACTTCAAAGAATTGTTTTCACCTTCGATTGTTCGAAAAAGTCGAGAATGAACGTTAAAATCATAAAAATTCGTTGGTTTACTCGAGAGAAACGGCCGCTTCAAAGGCATGTTTTCACCTTAAATGCTCTAGCTACCTATGTTTTCTAAATAGTATTCTTCTAATTATTTATTCTGAATGAGCTCGTTGAGTAGAACTAGGAATCATAGTAAATGAAAGGAAACACTCAGATAGGTAAATTAAAATCTAAGTGAGATCTTTCTAGCTACCACTTAATAAACACAGTATAAAAATCTCATTATGAAAATAAATTAGGAAGGTAACCAGAATTAGACTAGATGAGGAGAAATTTATGCGGTGCGGGTTAACAGTAATTCATTAGCTGCTGGTGTGCCCTTCCAGCAAATTTTCGAAGACATTTAAGGAATTCCAGTGGCATTATAAATTTTATTAACAAGAATATAAAGAAAGCGTTTTTAAAAAATTGAAATCAATATTTTACCAATTATTTTTGTTCAAATTTTCTACATTTGGGACACCTATATTTGAAAAAATACTTCGGTTATACCAATTTTTTTGTAATTGGCCGTCCTGTATGAGAACTTGAATTGCGAAAAATTAAATAGAGTGAGAAACAACGAAATAAAGTCCGCAGGTATGTTCAAAGAAATTCACCAAAAAACAGCCACTAGGGTGGGTTTGCATAAAACCCTCATATTGGGCGCTTCCCCGGGGTTTGGAAACAGCCTACATTTTGACAAGAGGACCCATCTTATCTATTATAGCTAGTTCAACGGTATAAAATTAACTACCTACTAAGTCAAACTTTCAAGTGTGAGTATTTTTCCGTATTAAAACTTTTCCCCCACGAAGTTCCGGAGCTTCCCACTAAAAGGTTTGGTGATAGGGCTTTCTCCAGGGTTATTCGGGAAAAACAATAAATTCGCTGAGTTTTCCTGTAGAGTAAAATTTCCTGAGTATTTCTGGTATTCTAGGACGCTGGACACCCTGTACCTGTATTCACTCAAACAAAACAGGATAGATACCTTCAAGTTCGCAATTTGAATGCCTGCATTTCGATTCTTCTTTGGTTTGGTAACACAACCATCAAAGTGCCTCCACTCAACCTTTTCAGATGTATTGAAGGACCGTCCCCGTATATTTAGTCTGACAAGGACGACAGGAGAGAGTTGCGGTCTAGAGATAGTGTTGTGACAGAGTTAGGGAGGGAATATATAATAGAGATAAGAGTGAGAGGAATGGAGATTCTCTTCCAAACGGTTGGCAAGGGGTGGCTAGGGGATTTAGACGGAAACACCCAAAGTTTACACTCCCAGGCGGCGCTCTAATGAATTACAATTTACATAAGCCAATCTGCCTGGGCCCGTCTTTCTGCGTTTCTCCAGACGTTGCAGAGCACCCATTGCGAATGCTACGTATATTTGCGGAAAGCTGTCTACTTCTGTTGCTAGGAACAACAGCATTTTGCAGTGATTTTTCGGAGTGGGACATCAATTAAGAAACAACTTACTCAAACATACAAAAAAGAAAAAAAAACGAACAATATGAGATCAAATTTCGCACATTGACTTGAGTTCTTGGCAAACGGAGAAAGGATGAGGTAACAAATGCGCAGATAATTATGTGATTTCATCAAATTCCATCAAAATAGTACAATAGAAATTTAAAATATTATTAAACCACATGAACAAACCGTGGGAGACGCATACAATTTCGTTCTCTGAATGAAAAAAACGGTACAAATTACTACACAAAGGTTTATTATTTTTCTTTATAGGATCACTCGCCTGCAAAGACCACATCTTTGTCATTCCCACTACCTACCAACCAGCGATACGCCTACAACATGATACATTTTCCTACCTACTACATAGTAAGTAGGAAAGTTTAGCATCAAGTTTATTTTGAAGAAATTTCGATGAAATAGGGAGTTGAGGTTGCCTTAATCATTAGGAAAAATGTGATTACTGGTTGTTAAGGACGCTAAACTGAATACAACTTGAAGAAACGAACAACGATCGGTATTTGGTCATCTAAAATTTCAACGGATAATAGGTCTGTTTTGCTATTCACACTCGTGATTTGTTTTAAGTCCAACCCTTGAGTTCTCATGGGAAGCGAACGGTTGGTCTTACTGAGCTCTGAGTAGTCTCGTTCAATTTTAAAAATTCAATACGCTTTTAAATTGATGAAAAAACAATTCTCTTGTAGTAAAAGTTTTTGAGCAAAAATTTTTTAAAATTTCAGCCCTCATTTTTAGGACGTCCCACAGTAAGACTTGGGCGTCCTTATGCGATCGATCTGGGGTGAAGGAGGACAACACTCAACAGAAAAAAAAATAACCACACAGTAATCCGTTTTAGACCATTCTGAATCCAAATCCGCAAAAAAAACCATAGGTGTATGTCTGTGTGTGTGTGTGTTTCAAAATCTTGTGTCGTCTGCACAGGCCTTAGTTCTTAACCGATTTTCCTGATTCTTTTTTTGTTCGACGCGGAAAACTATCTAGTTGTGCACTACGTCGCCGGAATTTCGAATTTTGCCTTTTAAGGTGGGGGAAGGGGGGCTTAATGCTCGAAAAACGTGCGTTTGCGGGGGTAATCTTGTAAAATCTGCCCAGGCCTCAATTTCCAACCGATTTATGTGTTTCTTTTTTTGTTTGATTCAAATAACTTCCGACTTGTACATGATTTTACCAGAGTACCAAAACTCGCATGGGGAGGCGATGGGTGGGGGGATAATATTCATAAAATATCCGATTTTTCAATATTTCGGTTCCTTTACTGCTTACTAATTGTACCCAAGCTTTGAAATTGAGGAAAAATTCTCATTATACCTCCGGATTTTCATGAATTAATCTCTGTACCATAATGGAACTAATTGTGGTGCCACCATGGTGCCAAGACACCATAAACCGCATATTTTGTGGTTTTTTTTTTTTTTTGTGTGTTTCACCTTGAATACGGATGGGAACCTCGACGGATTGCCTACTAAAACTAATAGATGAAACTTCAATGTTAAGACGTATTTCCGTTTTGATGCCAGACTGGCACCATTGGTGAGGGGAGGGGGGGGGGTGAACTCGAATTAGCATGTTGGGTATCGTAGATCATGATTTTAAAATGATTCGAGGCTCCCATGCCGCTAGAAATGTTATGGTGGATAAGGGTAAGGGGAGGGGGATCACTATTTCTTGCTTAAAATAATAAATAAATTACATCGAGTGAAACAGTTTTATCGCTTGCCAACTGGTTAAACTGATCCAATGCTTGTCCAATGGGACGTCCCCTGGAATGCATGCATTACTAAACAATATGTTTTAACCCTTAGAAGTGACTGAAATCAACCTGAAGCTGCGGGGCACTACCACACCCCAAATGGAGGCCATATACCCAATTTAATCTAAATAAGTTCATGGTAACTAAGGAAAGTGCCGAGTACGGTGGACGGACGGAACATTTTTTTACACGATTTTCGGATTTTACGTACATTGAAACGTAAACCAAAAAATTTTGAGGGGGTTAAGATTTTTCTTTCTTGGTCGATTCCAAAGGTACATTATCGAAAATAATAAACCAATATAAGTGCCATCCATGGATATAAAAAGTAATATTCAATCCTGGTAGTATGAATAAAGAATATGAATCACAAAAGGTAAATTTAATGAATACATTCCAGGGGGAGTTTCTTTGGATGAGGGGTGGACCGATCAATTCCAACCAGTAATTAGTGAGAGATAAATTAATAACAGTTTCACCTTCAGTTGAGCACATTCAGTTTGAAAAATGAGCCTCCCTCCCCTCATCCACTACCAACCACTACCATGAACTACACACAACATTACAATTTTGATTTGATTACATAGATCCTATATTTTGAAAATATAGGATCTACCCAATCGCTTTTCCACGTTGATACCTACCTAGAAAAATAGCAACACTGATCACCTCGAACCTTTGAGAATATTATTATTTTTTCATTCAAATCAGACCGTTTTGTAATAATGCTCTCCCATTCAATCGAATGTCGTCAGTATTATTTTCGAGTAATTTTACAAATATTACAAAGATAATGTTCTACAACAATATTAATTCGAGGAACGTTGGTGGTATGTTGATTCTATAAGAAGGTACATTCATTCTCTGAATTCCAAGACTTGGGTTCCATTAGTTTGCTGTAAATATTGTCATCGGAATATTCAAAATGAGGTATTTTTGGAATATAATTCTCCTCTCCCTACCCACCTTTCACTAGGTTTTATAAAAAAATTACAAAAATGATGTTGAATTAACTAACTCCTCCGGCACTTTAAACTTTGAAACTATATTCCAGTTTAGAACGTCCCTAGACTGAAGACAAGTGTTGTAATAATACCTATCCATCAACCTACACGTCTCCTCATGAATGGGTTAATAGTGTCGTACGAGAAATGCGTCTCATTTCAACAGAATTGCGGAAGTTTAGCTGAAGTGATTACGTTTCGCGAGGGCGTCTCAATCTTCTACTGAGGTATCTTAGTCGATGAGATCCGAATCGCATGAGGGGTGATTCAAGATGTGAGGAAGAGATGTGTATTCCGCCATGCATGTAGTTTGACAGGAGTTTGAAAGGGCGACGTGGAAAGCGTTCAATAGAACTACGTACACCGATTGAAGACGATTCCCATCAAAGGGGTTGAGTAATGTGAAATCTATCCAAGTGAAATAATCGTAGTAATGGGATCTTTGCATTGGTGCTCCCAAGTCCAGGCTATCCCATGACAGCACTGCATGAAGGGATAATATCCGTTTGCCTTCAAAGACTAGGACAATAGGTGTCTCCGGTTACCTAAACAGCGTTTACCTAATTACATTCAAAGGTTGTCCAGTCAACTCGTATAACTGAGGCACCATGGATCTTGTAAATTGATGTATTAGTTGCGACAACTTGTTTTCATGCAGAACCGATTATCTCACGGCCATTTTTACAAATTAATTTACAATATTTCCACCAAGCGAAAGTACTGTTTCACTTTTAGGTGGAAGATTGTACTAAAAATACATAGTGGGTACCTAACAAGTAAATGAAAAGGTATCTATAATATCAGATACTGGTGGTGCAAGTTGCTACAAGGGCAGTTATCTATAGTTCAGAACGATGAGGTGGTTATTCGGTTGTGTATTGTTATTTATCCAGCGAACTAACGATTTACAGAGTTCTATAATTATTTTTCTTACTCCGTAATTAGGTTAATACTGTTCACCTTTCCCAGCAGTACTGTTGAATGTTTATAGGTTACATTGAATTTTTTTTCAGTCGCAGATTTTTTCGAATGATTCAATCTACTAAAGTTGTAGGTTACGTTTTTTTTTTTTTTTTTTTTTTTTTCATGATGATCTGGAGCCAAGTACACGTCTTCACTGGAAGAGAGAGTTGTTCGGTAGTATTTACGTCACATAGGTAGTACCTAAGCTCTTTGATAGAAGTTCATTGTAGTGAAAATTAATAACGGCTCTCTTCAGTTTCTATTTGGCGCTTAACTACCAGAAATAAATTCAATAAGTTGGATTCTGACCAAGAGTTGTCGTCACACATGTCAGACAGCCAACGTCGGTACGACGTTTTTAGAAATGAATCCTAAAATTGATTGGAATTCGATCTAAGGTTTGTCGCTACAACAACCCTCTATACCTGAAAATTCAGTCAAAATCGGATGAAAAATGTCGAAGTTATAGCTGTTACGAGGTACAAGGATGCTACGTATGAACATGCTCAGAGACCTCTATTGATCCGGGGATGATGATTTTCATAGGAAACCATCTACACGCCAACCCGCACAATCCCTGAAAACTTCATTAAAATCGGACAATAACTTCACAAAGAGGATTAAGAGGATTATTAATTTCTTGGTAAAGTCAAAAACAAAACACAAAAAAAAGTAATAATAAATTAAAGAAAAAAATAAATAATACTAATAATAGCAAAAATAAAACAGTAATAATATGAATATTGATAATAACTAAAAATCGCTGCAAATTATCTTACAAAGGTTTATTATTTTTCTGTATAGATCTCTCGCCTGCATAGTCACAACATTTTCATTGTCACTGCCTTCCATCTATGGGTACTATCTACCTGCTACATACCTCCTTCACAATCAAGTTCATTTGGAAGAAATAAACGCTTCACACTCGATTCGAAGAAACAGGAAGTTGTGGGTCCTTCATTGGGGAGCTTTCATTGGGAAATGTGAAATGATTTGTGACTGATTGACCTCTTTTGCAATTACCACCCTTAAGTTCCATAATAGCGATTGGTTTGTCCTCTGAGTGGTCTCATTCGATTCTAAAAATGCAATACTATTTTAAGTTGATGAAAAAAACCATGCCTTCAGATTGAAAGTTTTGAGCTAGGGCGTCTTCGAAATTTCTTAACTCTTAGAAGTGAATAAAATCAACCAAAATCTTCCGGGCAAAACTAGACCCCAGGTGGATTTATTTTTTTACCATTTACCAAATTTCATCAAAATCGGTCCACTAAGGAAAATGCCGCGTACGGCGGACGGACGGCAAACTTTTTATTAGATTTTCGGATTCTACGTAACTTGAAACGTAAGCCAACAAATTTTGGGGGAAGGGGGGGAGGTTACATTTTCTTCCTTGGTCAATTCCGAAGGTTCATCATAGAAAATAATAAACCAAAATGTAATCTCATTCCACATAAAGTGCTTGTGAATAGATGTGTTCACTCAACTCTTGTTGCTACGGTACAGTAAGGAGTGTTATTAACAGAACTATTAACTCTTTAACCAACAATCTACCTCAGGACTTGTGGTCTAGCCATTATTTCGAGGAACAAACATACTAGGTAGTAACTAATAATATACACGAGTATATTCGTATAGATATAATATATCCATATATAATATATAATATATCTATATAATATGTAATATATCTATATAATATATCTATATATTACATAGAGATATAGAAGTAATCAAGTTGATTTAATTCATTCACCAATAAGAAGAAATTGAGTAATTAAGTCTTAACGTAATGTAGAGAGATTGCCAGTGATGTCGTGGGATATCATCGAGGAAATTCAATATTTGACTGTTGTGCAGTGAACCGCAACTGCAGTCAAAGGGATCACGATATGTTAACGATGACAGTTAATTACATTATCGGACTACGTTAGCCTTTGAAATTTCAAATGAGACGGGTACATAGGTACCTATAGATAGCTACTAGATGACATAAATGACTGAACAAAAAGTTCTGAAACCTTGCTAATACAGAGCTTTGAAGTTACACAGCAACCTCAAAGATGATGCTCTCATTTGTACGGAGCCTATTATTGCAGTTGGTTACCTTTTTACCCATGTTGACCCCCTGATGTCATTCAACGTTATTCTTTGGGTACGTTATTTTCATGAATAAACATTTGGAATCGTGGAAGACAAATATGCCAAGTGATTGTGGCACATAGATACCTCGAATCCTTAACCCAATTGTATAGATGATCCGATGAAATGTAGTTAATCTCAAACAATAATAAATATCTAATAATAATAATAATAACAATAACAATAATAGTAATATCTAAGTACCTTGCGCTACCCTCAAAGAGGACCAAGTACAATCTCGGATGAATTCATCGAATTCAGGAAGAAAAAATATAATTATATGACTACAAGGAAACTCATGTTTGTGCATGCCCACTGGCTACTATTGGTCCGGTAGCGATGAGTTTCATAGGGGACCATCAATATCCCAACTCGCTCAATCCCTTAAAAATTTATCGAAAACGGATGAGAAATATAAAAGGCTGTGACAAGGATTTTATGACGGACACACAGACACGGAACCAAAATTGTTCAGGAAGATGTAAATCGTAAAACGCGAATGGAAATTTTGATTTTGGAGAACTTCTTTTTTCAACCTTGAAAAGTGAAAACAAAACTTCCGCTACCTTTGTAGACTCGGAAGCGACACCACAAAATTTGGTGTCTTTCTTTTCAAAGTAGATAGAATCTGGAAATTGAATGAGAAAAATTTTGCAAGTCAGTCGCTTAATGCTAATGCTAATGCTAATAATTACGTATATCTTAACCAGAATATGGTTAAGATATACTTAGTTAAGAAGATATTAAGATATACGTAATTTTGAAGATATTATCTCCAAAACTTTCTTTGAAAATTCGCTCATTAACGCATGCTGCTTGAATGGACTTTTTAATTATGAATCGGTTTGTGAGAAATGATTACTTATACGGAATCATGCTTGCATCATTAAGCATGAATTCATAAGTTGTTGAAGAAGATGTAGTTCGAGGTTGGATATGAGGAGAGGACGCCCCTAGGAGGGAGCTAATTCCACGTGATTAACTTAGCGCTAACTAGGGGCGCCGGATTGGGATTCATGAGCCTGCCGGGGGACCCCAGGATTAATCATGGGACGTGCAAGGAGCTGTTCATTATGACGTCATAACTCTTAGCCTCCCACCCCGTCTGTCCCAGGCTTCGTTTGACCCTTTCCCCCTCAAGTTCCCTCCCACCAGTCTCGTCTCATCGGGGACCCATAAACACCAACTACCGGGTTAAGGGGTCGTGGATGACCCAGTGAGAGGCGGAGAAGTCGGGATCCCTCGTTATCAACAGGTGACACAATCCCTTCAACATCTCACTTCCATTTCGTCAATTAATCTACCATAATCAACATGAAATGGAACCAAAACTTATTTTTGAAAGGGGCGTGGCGTCCATAAGGCCACTCTGGGTCATGCCCTGGTAAAATTTCCCTCTCTGTAAGCTGGCTTTTACCTCAAATTTGAAAAAAACTGGCTTCGAAAAGTAGAAAGTATATTTCCTCAAAACTCACTGATGATCCATGAAAGCATGGATCTTAAAGTGTAACATAATATTGCACTGACATAGGAGAGGAGAAGAAGAAGTAAGATGGAATCAATACATATCCAACAATTCTATGTTCACTCTCAAATTTCCAATGTTTGGAAAAAAAAAAAAAAAAAAAAAACATGTTGCCAAGGAAACACTGGGGCACAAACAATTCGGACCCCTGAGTTGCCATAGTTACATGATTTTTTTAAAAGTTTATTCCCCGTCCGTGCATGCCCAGTAGTGTAAAAACGCTGCAAATTATTACACAATGGTTTATTATTTTTCTATACATCACTCGTCTGCAAAGCCACCAACCATCCAACATGAAGAAAAACATCGATCGTATTTCGGTCAGCTATAATTTGAACGGAGATTAGGCCTCTTTTGGGATTCAAACTCGTGTTTCTGATTTATCGTACGTCCAAACCTTAAATTCTCGTAGTGAGCGAACGGTTTATCCTACAGAGCTTCGGGTGGTCTCAAAAAATTCTAAAAATTCCACAGAATCTTAAATTGAAGGAAAAACATTACTTGTACATCAAAATTTTTTCAGTTAGACGTTTTCAAAATTTCAAAATTTATATTTGAACCCTTAGAAGTGACCTACATTAACCAAAATCTTCAGGACACAACTAGACCCCAAATGGAGCCTACTTACCAAATTTCATCAAAATCGGTCAATGCTAAGTGGCAAAAGTGCCGCGTACGGCGTACGGCGGACGGACGGCCAAATTTTTATTCGATTTTTGGATTCTACGTACCTTGAAACGTAAACCATAAAATTTTGAGGGGATGTTAAACATTTTTTTTTCTTGGTCGATTCCAAAGGTTCATTATTGGCAATAATAAACCAAAATGCAGCCCCCTCCCTCACTATCACGGCCACTGCCGGGGAGGATGCAATCGATTTCATTCTCTTTGATCGAGAGAAGTTTCGATTCAAGTCAACAGATGGATGTTCTGCTTAGATATTGATTCAATTCCTTTTATTTATCAGTTATCTTATCTTGCTTGGGCTATCCAGTTGGGTTGAGATCCAATTACCATGTTTTTTTCACGAATTCGATGAGAAAACCTTTCTGGGAATTATTATTCTACATTGATTTTAATCCATTAATTTCTGTTCACGTTAGAACGCAAATCCATTTAATTATTGTATCCATTATGTATGGGTTTAGTTCCGCTAGTCATAAGAATACCCACAATTATTATCTATGTACCGTATTGGAGAATCCGACATAACCAACAAGTCGAGTACAGGAGGCGACTGCTTTCGATGTAGGGACGTCGAGTTTGTCTGCCCGTCGTTCTAATTATGTAGCCTGGGTGAAAGGGAGGTGAAAGGATCAGAAAGGAAAGAGCAACTTGGTGAAAGGGCCTGGGTGAAAGGTTGTTTGTCAGTCATGTCTAGGGAAAGGGAGAGGTAAAATTAAGCCTATTAGCTACGAGTAATTGTATATTTACCACGTGGAGGAACACGTGGTCTTTTATTCTAAACTATGAATATATTATAAACTAACTTAAATATCTAACTTACTTGTTAGGTATTTACTAATATTTACTTCCAATATTTATTTACTACTTTTTGTTGACATGACAAACAACTTCCCTTTCCTTTCTGATCCTTTCACTTCCCTTTCACCCAGACTATACAGGGTGTCACCCTTACGGGCGCACCACCGGGCAGGGTTCGATTCTACTACTAATTTGCAACAAAAAATGTCTCTTAGCAATTTTGTTTTAGAGGCTTCGTTTTCGACTTATTTCACATTTAAGATTTTTTTCGTGTTTTCGACCTTACATCACTAAAATGGCTATAACTCTCTTAATTGATGGAGTAAATTCAAATTTGATTATATCATTGGAAAGAGCGTCGAATTTCCTATCTACCTGATGGGGTTTTAGAAAATTTTAAATGGAACGAACGGGTGTAAAATAAGCCAAAAGTAAAAAATTGGTAAAGTTTCGAAAATTTCCACTTTTTTCAAAGTTTGATTCTCGAAACGTCGTAAACGGAAATTTCCATGCTGTAAGCCTAAAAGTTGCATTTGAATCCCAGCTTTCTAACGGCGTAGTCATTTTTTTAAACACCACTTATTCAGTTAGAAAACGACGTTTTTAAGGCAGAAAACGTTCATTTTCGGGTGTAAATCGGCGTTTTTCACCAGAAATGCTTTCCAACTTAATAAATCATTTGACATGCAATTTTACGTACTTTTTGACCCTGAATCGAATGGTAACACTTTCCCATCTCCTCGACAAACAAAAAGTACATTTCAAGCCCTTTCTGGGTTAAACAGGGTACAACTGAGTCCTCGACCCCCAACTTGTTATCTATCGAAAAGATAAAGCTTTCCGCAAATGATCGGGACGATATTTTCAAGACAGAAGGCAAAAATTAGGTAAGTCAACAAAGTGGAAGGAGTGCGAGTCATTAATAACCCAGACCTCACTTAATGACAATTTTGGATAAAACGAACAACGGGATTGAGCCCTTCGCCCAAAGGAAAAGGCTTGAAAAGTACTTTTTGTTTGTCGAGGAGATCGGAAAGTGTTACCATTCGATTCAGCGTCAAAAAAGTCCGTAAAATTCATGTCAAATGATTTATTAAGTTGGAAAGCATTTCTGGTGAAAAACGCCGATTTGCATCCAAAAATGAACGTTTTCTGCCCTAAAAACGTCGTTTTCGAACTGAATAAGTGGTGTTTTAAAAAAAAAGACCGCTGTTAGAAAGCTGGGACTCACATGCAACTTTTAGGCTTACAGCATGGAAATCTCCGTCCACGGCGTTTCGAGAATCAAACTTTGAAAAAAGTGAAAATTTTCGAAACTTTACCAATTTTTTACTTTTGGCTTATTTTACACCCGTTCGTTTCATTCGAAAATTTTTAAAACCCCATCAGGGAGATAGGAAATTTGACGCCCTTTCCAATGAAATAATTAAATTTCAATTTACTTCATCGATTAAGGGAGTTACAGCCATTTTAGTGATATAAGGTCGAAAACTCGATAAAAATCTTAAAAGTGAAATAACTCGAAAACGAAGCCTCTAAGAAGAAATTGCTAAGAGACTTTTTTGTTGCAAATTAGTAGTAGATTCGAATCCTGCCCGGTGGTGCGCCCGAAAGGGTGACACCCTGTATAATCAGAACGACGCACTGACAAACTTTAGTACTCTCTCGACTGCCTGAAGATGATGTCCTTACATTGACAGCGTCTCCTGTACTCGACTTGCTGGTTACGACAGATTCTCCAACACGGTTCGTAGGTAATAGTTGTAATTTATCCATGTTATCTTCTGCGGGTAAACTACACTCGTAACAACACACCCAATTTAGAAACGTTATTTCCAGTGTAGGTATGAACTTTCAATTTCCTCCTTCAATCCTAGCAGGAATTCACTCTCTTTGTTGAACTTTCCTAACGTGAAAAACGCTACTAGTAATTATTACACAAAGGTTTATTATTTTCCTTATAGATCACTCGCCTGCAAAGAACACAGCTTTGCCATTGTCATTTCTTACCAGCCATATTTTCGCTTCATAATCAAGTTTAATTTGGAGAAATTAATGCTTCACAGAGTTCGGAGAAATAAAGACAGTTCTGGGGGTTTTCATTGGGAAATTTGATTGCTGGTTGCTAAGGACGCAAAACTGAGCACAGCTCAAAAAAACGAACGACGATAATTTTGGTCAGCTGAAATTTGAACGGAGTTATGACATCTTTTGCGATTCACACTCGTGTTACCGATTTATTCCAAGTCCAACCCTTAAATTCTCATGTAAAGCAAACAGTTGATCCTACAGAGCTCTGGCTGGTTTTTGAGCTAGGGTGTTTAGACAATTTCAGCCCTTATTTTTCAACCCTTAGAAGAGACTGGCATCAACTGGAAGCTTCGCTGCACAACTAGACCCCAAATGGAGCCCATATACCAAATTTCATCCAAACCATGGGAACTAGGGAAAGTAGGGAGGCAAAATTTTCCTTCGATTTTCGGATTCAACCAACCAATTTAGAGGGGGGTATTTTCTTTTCTCGGTCGATTCCATAGGTTCATTGTTGAAAATAATAAACCGAAACCAACTTCGATAAATTAGCAAATATTGATTTTCCATTTAGCCCATCGATAACCACAACTCTCATATCACTGCGGGCCGCATTTATACTGATCGGCAGAACCAAGTCGAGTATTGTGCTGCTCTTTGAGATCATTCAGCTCTCTCCCACTCCATCACGCGTTCCCCAGTCAATCCTTTGAAACCGTTGGGCGTTTGGAAGCTCGTATCGCCAGACACCCACCTAAGGCCCCAACCTCGTCAAATATTAACATTTAATGGCGCTCTGGCCGAAGGGAGCTCACAATCAGTTTACTCCTTTGCGCCCCTTCTCCGCCCAGAGCTCTCCCAAGGATTAATGCCCTACGTCGAACCAATTGATGCCTTCGCCCCTCGGTTGCCCATTTATGGGCCAAAACCGGTTCTTTATTCAAGAGTCAAAGGCAAGCCCCACTTCTTTCCCCTATCCAATTCGTAGGACTATCCCTCTAGCTGGACCCCCAGTTGGGGATATCCCTTCTGATCTCTCCGTTCTTCCATGTTAGGTAGCATGGGTTTCCTTATTCTTTTTCATCCTTGATAAGATCACCTAACATCCCATTCGGAAATTGGGATAGTGAATGAATTACCTAATGAAAAAAAGTAAAAGTAAAGTAAACAACCATTTCAGGTTGAATTTTCGTCCGACTGTCATTCCTGGCGTCGCTGACGTCATCAGCTGTCTTCCAAAGGGAAGATCAGAATTGTTTCTGATGATTTCGCTCATGGCTTCCCATTGCCTCACCGCCCTGGGTTGTGACGAGGGGGGCGCTGAGCCGCAAATACGCCAGGTGATCGAGACTCGAACTCACGATCTTTCCCGCAGAGATCGGTTCTTATCCCGGCCCGGAAGCGGTGTCGGCAAACGATCACGGCTACCGGAACCCCCAAATTAATTAATGAAAACATATTTTATTTACAATAATTTCAAGATTATTTTTGTGCAGTAGGTAATATGATAGGCTTTGGGTATACCGTCAGCGGGAGTTCGCCACTTTGATTTAGGTATACAATATTCATATTTATTATTAGTTATATTACCTAGTTTATTACTAATTTTTAAATTTATTATTATTAATAATCAATTTATTATTATATTGTTCATCATACAACATTTTTCTGATTGCTATTTTCTTTGCTGTTCGCAGAGTACTATAATTATTCTTCATATAATATTATTATTTCACTCGCTCATTTAGAGTGTAAGCTCGATCAGCACTGGCATCTTCCAAAATTCGTACCTTGGTCCCTCAATCAGTTGTGATAATTGAACTCTTCTATTAGAGATCCTTCGTTCGTCCACGACGACTATTAGCTCTTCGTGGCTTAGAGATGTCTTGCCAAAGAACATCATCTTTCTGTTGTAGCTCAGTATTGGGCATCTTGCTAGGAAATGTCCTGCGTTTTCAATCTCCTGCATGTTGGACTCAAGCCCATTGTTGGACTCTGTCCGGTATCCACGGAATATAATTGAGGTATAGCAGCTTGCGACGGCACTTCATTATCCACCTTACTGATTGTTCAAAACTGTTTTTTGATTTGGCCTCTCGTAGCGCTAGTATTTGCGATTTAGTTAGAATAGCATAACTAAAACCACCCATAAAACGCTGCAAATCATTGCCCAAAGGTTTATTATTTTCTGCATAGATCACCCTTCTGTATAGATCCCTCCCTACCAACCGTAGGTACCTACTACCTACTAGGATATTTTTGAAAATTTCAAGCCCAACCACCAACCAAATGGAAATGAAGTGAGTAAGCTGGTAAGATTTAATGTGGTAAATAGGACCTCGAATCTTGATGAACGAAATTTCCTTGTAAATAAATTTATCCAAAAGGCGAATAGAATACATCAACTTGCGTGTGGATCCGTTTTGAACGGAAATTGATTCCCTTCAGGCTTCCATAAGGGTATTTGACGACGGTGAGGAGGTTGGGAGGTGGAGGAAAATAAATATGTAAACGCCGGCTAGCGTATGGGAGAAGGGAAAAAAGAAGGATCACGACGGTGATAATGTATGCAGATTGTTTAGCTCACAGTCTCATGAGCCAACATATCAGGTTCTCGAGATATACGCACCCTACGAGGCTGATATATTTTTCGTGGTATCGAATTGGCGTTTTCAATCCAATATTTCGCTGAAAGCATCCCCCTCTCGTCAACCGTTTAGGAGAGATTACCGATATTTTCGGAAGTTGAGAGTTAGGTACGAGGGGTCGGTGAGGTTACAACAACAAACGTATACTCTTTCAGCTCCTACAACAAAGTCCACGAACCCAGATCGATACGTTCAGTTTCCGGAGGACGAATAAAAAACTTCTTCCTATAGAGTGGACAGTATTATCCGTAACAGCAACTATTTACATGGAATAGGTGGGTTTAACTGTAATTGAACTATTTTATATTTATATTTTATTTATTTTTATTATTTATATTTATATTTTTATATTTTATATTTTATTTTTATTTTTATTTTGAACTATTTTATTTTTTTATATTTTAACTTTTGACTTCCTAACCTTAATCAAACGGTTGAGAGAACGAACCTGGCCTCTGCTTCCTGGCCAGTGTGTGTCGTGGGTCTATGTTACCTTAGATCACCGTGACCTACAGATTGAAAAAAAAAAAGATCCAGGTTTTACAATTATATACTTGTCCTCTGTGTATTTGTGGGTCTCTATGCCCCTTATATCATACCTGCCGCCTGTGTAATGTGGGTCATACTTACAATAATATATGTCTTGAGCAATGCTCGCTTACCTTGACCATGTGGCTTCTGACACTCAACTAGCGAGTCCAACGGGCATTGGAGGGGAAGGCGTGAAGCTGTTGTGAGGCTGGAGGGTGAGCGACCAAATAACACCTCGTCCTGACTGCATGGACAATTGTTGTAGGTCGTATAGACCCACATCACACTAGAAGGGTTAAGCGTTCCCGAGTCCGAGAGAATTATACAAGTAATCGCGGAAGCAGATTGATTGTCAGGAACACAATGTTTTTGTAGTCTGAAGATTCTAGATGAGAAATTTAGTCTTCCCCCTGGGCGAAGGGCAGTATTTGGTGTGACCCGATTAATTGACATAAATTTATGTCACGTTCTTAAGAACGTAAAAATAATCAAAAATACGTAGGTATGATTTACGGACAATACAATACAAAAATTTTTTTGTACTTTCCTTGATGTTGTGACCTCCTCCTTACTGACGCATTTTTCAAAATAAACCACGGGTAATACCCATACTATGTTGTAATACAACATAAGTACTATGTTGTTGTATTTCAAGAGCCAGCTGTCAACCAGTAACAGTCAAAGACTTCAGCAGCTATCGTCTCTTCATCCTTCTCCCATCTAGTCATTGTCTAGGTAAAAATTCTAGGTAAATATTTCTTATCCCTCAATCTTCCTAAACGATCATTCGATGGTTTCGTGCCTGGTGATCTATCCGCATCTGTAAAAGGTTTCGGGCCCTTAGCCCAATTTTGGTTTATTGTTTTCAATAATGAACCTTTGGAATCGACCAAGAGAAAAAAAATTAACCCCCCCTCAAAATTTGTTGGTTTACGTTTCAAGGTACCTACGTAGAATCTGAAAATCAAATAAAAATGTTTCCGTCCGTCCGCGGCACTTTTCATAGCAACCCTGGACCCATTTGGTTCAAATTTGGTATGTGGATTCCATTTGGGGTCCAGTTGTGCCGCGAAGCTTTTGGTTGATGTCAGTCACTTCTAAGGGATGAAAATTAAGCGTTGAAATTTTAAAGTGCCCTAGCTCGAAAACTCTCGAAATAAAGGTATCGTTTTCTCACCAATTTAAAATAGTATAGAATTTAAAAAAAAATTGAGACCATCCGGAGCTCTGTAGGACAAACCGTTTGCTCCCTACTAGTACTTTAAGGATTTCCTTCGATAAAACAGAA
Organism: Apolygus lucorum; assembly: GCA_009739505.2. Lineage (NCBI taxonomy): Eukaryota > Metazoa > Arthropoda > Insecta > Hemiptera > Miridae > Apolygus > Apolygus lucorum. The sequence goes on from CM019182.2 coordinate 30,823,950, forward strand.
TCACGAGTGTGAATCACTAAATATCTCTAATCTCCGTTGAAATTTTATCTGACTAAAATGCGATCGCTGTTCATTTCTTCGATTTGTATTCAGTTTTGCTTCCTTAGCAACCAGTAATCAAATTTCCATATGAAGCTCGATATTTCATCGAATCGAGTGTGGAGCGTTTAGTTCTTCCTAATAAACTTGATTGTGAAGGTGTGAAGGCAGTATGGTGTGGTAGGTAGTACCTACCTCTGGTTGGTAGGTAAAAACAAAAAATAAATAAATAGTGACAGTGGCAAAGCTGTGATCTTTGCAGATGAGTGATCTATACAGGAAAATAATAAACCTTTGTGAAATAATTTGCAGCGTTTTCGTTTACCTAATGGTTTTTTTCTGGTAGACCGATTCTCCCTTACGCTCTATATATCTTTTCCATATTTTGCAAAAGTTTCTAGTTCAACTTCAGTATCAAAATTTCATTGAATTTCTATCAACTTACTTTCACGAACATAGAGTAAATTCTGAATTTGCTGGAACCACGAGTTTCCTAAAAATGTTGTTTCGTCGAAATTGAAACTCCTTAGACATCTCGCTCTCATGTTATCTTTTCCCTTACTCTTAACTATTAAATTGAATAGTTACGATCAATTTTAATTTGGAGTATATATGGTTTGCTCTTCATTTCATGCCTTCTGCTAAATTTTGGAATGAATTAACATACTATGAATAATACTCACGACATTTTGACTGTCTGGACCCTTTACCTCTTCATTTCGAAACGCCATGAATCTAATTAAAACTTTTGTATTCTCGGAAAGTTAAAAAAAACCAAGACAGTGGGAACAGGATCCAACAGTACTCAATTCCTGTCCAGTTTTCGACGTCGTTTTCTGTTCTGTAGTCGCTTCGCAAAACGGTGTTCATAAACGCGGTGGCTTCGGGCGTTTTTAACAACGGTAAGTTATAATAAACGTATTAAGAGTGAGAAGAAACTTTGCGGACTTGGAAACTCTCTTCATTGGCTCGAAATAAAGGAAAACTATTTTATTACATTAAGTAGGTAAGTAGTTATGAATCTTGCAACAAATCCTTTCTTTCTGCAGATGTAGATCAGTTCCACCCACGGTTTATTCATTCGATCCTTTTGATATTCTTAACGATCGTTTTAAGAATATAATTGAAGAACGTTGAAACGATGAATTCAAAATGTTAAATTTTAAAAAAAATTGTAATTTTTTTTTTTCTCGAGGAAATCAGTTTTAGACCTATTCAAAACAGTGCTCAAATTTAAGCTTTACGAATTCCAATTTGTAACGATCATTTTGTTGAAGTATAGAAGCTCGCATTTAATCATCTTCGTCTTTTAATTAACGTTTATGAATAGCATTTCTTGAGTTTGGGACTCCCACAAGAATTACTGTAATTTGCCTTGAGACTCGCCAACCTAGCGAGATACCTACTTCCAGTGGTGCTCAATCAGTAGACCAATCAAATCTTGTTTATTCTTCTCCGTTTTATTTTTGTAAAAAAGCTCCATTAGAAAAAACGATGCAATCCATTGCCCAAAGGTTCATTATTTTCTGAATAGATCACCACTCTGTATAGATCCCTCCCTACCAACCGTAGGTACCTACTACCTACTAGGGCATTTTTGAAAATTTCAAACCCAACCACCAACCAAATGGAAATGAAGGGTTGAAAATGTCAAAAATGCCCTAGTACGTAGTAGGTACCTATGGTTGGTAGGGAGGGATCTATACAGAAGGGTGATCTATACAGAAAATAATAAACCTTTGGGCAATGATTGGCAGCGTTTTTTTTTACCTACCAATATTTTTTTACCTAACAACTTTTTTTTTAACCTACCAACCATTGGTAGGTACTACCTACCTCACCATGATGCCTTCACACCTTCACAATCAAATTTATTAGACAGAACAAAACGCTTCACACCTTCACAATCAAATGTATCAGAAAGAACTAAACGCTTCACACTCGATTCGAAAAATAGGCAGCTTCATATGGAAATTTGGTTACTGGTTGCTCAGAAAGCAAAACTGAAAACAAATCTAAGAAATGAACAGCGATCGCATTATAGTCAGATAAAATTTGGACGGAGATTAGACCTCTTTTGTGATTCACACTCGTGATTCTGTTTTATCGAAGGAAAACTCTTAGGTAAGTACTCGTAGGGAGCGAACGACTTGTCCTGCAGAGCTCCGGGTGGTCTCAAAAATTTTTTAAAATTCAATACTATTTAAAATTGGTAAAAAAACGTTACGTTTATTCCGAGAGTTTTCGAGCTAGGGCACTCTTTGAAATTTTAACCCTCAATTTTCACCCCTTAGAGGTGGCGGACATCAACCAAAAGCTCCGCGGCACAACTAGAGCCCAAATGGAGCCCATATACCAAACTTAAACCAAATAGGTCCAGTGTTGCTAAGAAAAGTGCCGCTTACGGCGGATGGACGGAAATTTTAACACAGAATGTGTTCTAGCCATGGACTAACTAGCCAAAAAGCTAACGAAATAGGAAGCAAATCCGCCTATTTTGCAATGATTTCCACTTTCAACCAAGTCGTTGCTACAGATCATCTTCGTCATTCGTGTTAGTAGAAAAATCGTTCACCATTCGTTGGGAAGTCCTACATTTATGAAAAAATTATATACTGCCAAAACCACTGTAATTATGGAAGAAACCAAGATTAAAGACCTCTGAGTTAAAAGAACTGTAAACAACTTTCGTGGTAAGAGTAAGGATCGTGTAACCTGGTGTAACCTATGAGATATTTTGTTATGACGCGGGGATTATAAAAGATTCTGATTTAGTGGGAGGAAAGTTGCAACATCTTTAATTCCAAATCGACGAATGACCGCACCGAATTCTTTGGTTTGCAAAACTTGATGTATATGATGTAGCGAAATTATGAGAAACGCGTGAGCTAAAACACATTCTGTGTTCCAATAATTTCGTCCGAAGTATGTAAATAGAGGTAACCGGGGGTCCAGGGGGCTTGCCTCCTGGCGAGGCGCGGAGTGCCGAGTTTTTATTGGATTTTCGGATTCTACGTACCTTGAAACGTAAAACGTAAAATTTTTAGGGGGGGATTAAAATTTTTTTCTTGCCCGATTCCAAAGGCTTATTATTGAAGATACTAAACCAAAATTAATTGACTAGAAATAAGGAAGACCCGATGACTATCTCGTCATAGAATCTAAGAATAAGTTGAAAAGTAGATGTGTCTTGATAGAATGATTACCCGTTCAGATATGAGCAGAGCAAGGCGTTCATCTACCGAGAAGCCTACTTACTTTACTAACTCTAGGGACTCAAAAACTTCTTGATTTTAAATACAGAGGTGTTTAATACGGCGAGGTGAAAAATCCCTGAGTCCCAGCTTTTGGGATCCGGGCATGTAACGCCCTCTCTTCTCGTTAGAACTTTGTTGCTCCATTCACGCAATCACATCGTCTTGTTAAGAGGAAGGTAGAGTAGGTATTTGGTTAAGAGTCGTTGCTGCTGGAGAAACACCGAAGGGCCATGGCGGAAGGCGTAGAGCGGTAAGTCTGAGTTAGTGGTGGCATTTTCTCATTGGCTACAGCCCTCTTCCCTTACGCCTAACTACAAACTACCCAGCAAAACTTGAATATTAGTTCTGGGGTGAGTTCTGGGGCTTCACTCCCTTTACCCAATCGATGATGGCGTGGAGGGGCGAAAACCTCCATTTAATTATACTGCGAGCGATATGATTTAGTGCGATACAACGTCCCTTGCCTAAGATAGTTGGCTTTCTCTTGCCACCAGAAGCACCTCTCGGAGGAGGAGGGAACTTCTTATTCATAGTCTATTTTATCACCCTCGTACAACTACTTTATCACTTCACAGAGAGCCAACTATTACGAGTAGCAGTGCTCGCCACGCACCGTTTTGACTTGGTTGGCCCATCATGAACCTTCAACTACTACCTACTAACTAAGCCACAAACTTACAAATTTAAACTACCCACTATTTTCACAACTATGGCTAGTGAATATTTTTATGTCCTCATCATGATCATTTTGAAAACTGCAGAGACTATTTTCTGCTTTATTACATAAATAAGCAGCAAGTCGTCCAAATTCAAGTCCTCTCAAATACATACAAATTTGAATTTTCTGATCAATTTTGGTCCTATGACTGTCCGTCCAAGCCAAAACCATTATTTGGACCAAACCATACAAAACAAATGGGAGAATGGCAGCAATTGTAAATATCAAGTTGTGACAGCCTCTACTATTCTAAAATATTCCACCACCCTTTTTCGGACGTGGGAGGATCCAATCATCCGGGGCTAGTCCCCGATCCGGAGTTTCGACGATGACAGAATGCCCATTGACGGAATGTGCGATGGCACATAGCTTCCTCGTACCCACAACCCGGATGTATAAATTATCCGACGCATACTAGTTAACCTCTAAACTTCATTCTCCAAGAACCTAAATAGGGTATATCTACACCCCAATCCTCATCCCTGAAAATTTGTCGAAATCGGACTATAACACCTTATAATTCGATCTGTTACAAGGATATCATGACAGGCTGACAGAATTGAAACCAAAACTAGTCAGGAAGGTCTAAAACGTAAAACGAAATTTTGAGAAAATTTTTTCAACCTTGACAAGAGAAAATAATGTTTCCGCTACATCGGTTGAGACGGAAGCTTACGAGTATAATGTACGGTTTTAATAATATTTAAAGTCCCATATGAGTTATTCGCCCCCCCGGGCCTGAATGATTAGTCAGAAACACGGATGGGAATTGCACATGAACGTTCGCTGACGGTATGAGCCGAAAATCAACTGATCAGAGGCGATCTTACCCAGGGGCCACTCCCTTGTGCTTCCAATTTTTGGCTCGATTCTTCCAAAATTCGTTAATAAGACCTAAGATCGTAGGTTTTCACAAATTTCATGTCAGAGTTCTCGATGAAACTTGAATCCAGAAGGCCCAGAGTCCATCAAATTTTCATATCGTCTCCGATTGCATTCATATTTCCTCGAACGTCACATAACTTTAACCCAAAGTGAAACGTCAAGGTGTCACACGAAACTCACGTCGTCAATTCCTAGTTGATTGTTCATTGGATTCTTCGTTGAATTCCGATGTTGAAGATACAAATTGCATATTCGATCCCCTTGTAGTTGCTTAGGGGAGTGATACCACGAGGAAATTGGTTCTTTTTCTTCTCATGATAGTTCAGTAGATATCTCTCTTTAGTGATATCTTGATTTATATTCGGAAATATCCAAATAAGTGCTCCTTTTATTCCTATTCCTTTTTGTGATATACCTTCAGGTATCGATCAAAGTAGAGACTTCTCCTTCTTCCACCCTCGATTCCTTCGGGACCATTGGCTCCATTATCATATCTCGAGGAGGCTCATACTTCTTCCTCAGCTGCTCCTCTTTCTCTCCTTCAGCCCTCCGGAACTTGTTGTAATTTTTGTATTTTGTTTTGTGTATTTTTTGTGTAGGAGGGAGATAGGGGCCACTGTAAGAGGCGACTTTCAGGGTTATAAGGTCATAGTATTAATAGTTATGCGCCAGAACCGGTATTTTCTCTTTACTGGTGCTACTAATGGAAAACTCGTGTTCCTCTCTGACGAGATTTTTACAGAAAATAATGAACCGTTGTGTAATAATATGCAGCGTTGTTGCCATGTTCATTTGTGGAAATCAACTCATCAAGGTTCAAACTAAAATGAGTCATCAACCGCCTACTGCTGATTTGATGGTGGGCTTCCAAACCTCCCTCTTACATGTTATAATAGTAGAAGTGATGATACGATATGCAAACTTGGTTTCTCCTCAAAATGACCTGGATAGCAATGTCTCAGGTCAGTCCATATCCTGACTGATATAAATCGACTCTGCTACCGACCCAAACCGCGCCCTAAGTACCGGTTATTGTCCGGTATATTTCAAATTTGGAAGACCTCTCTAAAGCTAAAGAGAAAATACTGCCAAACCGCCGGAAGGCCACAACATTATCTTTCTGATAACGGTAGGAGCAGGCGAGATCTAATGTTCAGCCATTCAAACGTTCGTGGCACCCTCCTCCGTCTCTTACATCCTTTACAAGTTTCAGAACCAAAGGCGCCGTTGCAAATCCACCAGACGGTATATCACTGGAATATACCCCAAGCGAGGAGGGGCAGTGTAGGAAAGGACTCATAAACTAGAGTAATGCACTGTAGAAAGACGATGCTCCCACCTGGACTCCTCTAATGTTTCCTTCAGCTATACGTATATACATATATATACGTATATCAGGACAGCTCTTCATCTCCATTTTCTCATTCCTTTGTTTCTCTTTCAACCTTCAAGGGCAGTGTTGTCTTCTCAATGTGCCTTTGCACTCCTCATGGTATTGTGAAGTTTTCCATATTATTCTCTGTTAAGGTTCCATAAATACACAACACGTTCGTTTATGTTCTCCATTTCGAAATTTGTACCATTTCAAATATGGTATTTAATTATGGTACTGTTAATTTGTAGTTGGTTCATGTAACCACTACCTGTCTGTCCGTACGTCATTTGTCTGTGTTCAAGGAATACTCAATTTATTTGAAAATATTATACGCTTGACAGCAGAGCTTTAAGGAAATGTGCGGAAATTCAATATTGTTATTCCTTATGCATTCCCTCGTTTCATTGGTTTGACCTATGGATGGGGTACACACGCCTAAATAATCTATCCGTTATCGTCACCCCGTTTTCGTCGTACACACGCGCCATCATGGCTAACTTGATTTCGATCAAACATCGAATTCTTGCAATAATTTCTCCAACCGGGATGGTACCTAGCGTTTCAAGTTGGAGTCGAAATAATTGCAATCCAATATCAATAGTAATCCTACCGGTGAGTGGACTGGAGTGCTCAGCAAAAAATACATTCTATAATGCAATAAATTGGTAAAATTTTGACATCGTGGTGTTGTTCAAATTCAAAACTATTTAAAATTAGTGAAAAAAGATACCTTTATTTCGACAGTTTTTGAGCTAGGGCACTCTTGAAAATGTCAACCCTTTATTTTCACCCCTTAGAAGTGACTGACAACAACCAAAAGCTTCGCGGCCCAACTAGACCCCGGACGGACGGAAAATTTTGTATTCGATTTTCGAATTCAACGTACCTTGAAATGTAAACCAACAAATTTTGAGGGGGATTAAAAATTTTCTTTCTTGGTAGATTCCAAGAAAGTGGTGGTTGGTGGTTGGTAGTGGTGGAAGTTGGTTTATTATTGAAAATAATAAACCAAAACAGGTGTTTATCCCAAACTCGCATCGAGAGTAACGCACGCACTAAAATAACGGCTACGTTAAAAAAGGTACACGATACAATATATTTCAGCATGATACTCTTTACCATGTAGGTGAAGATATATGCGTGTACCTACTGCCATATCTACTCGTTGGCATTTCTGGGGCAATCATTGAAAACTCTCTTTGATTGGAGCGAGGATCACTGACGAGGGTGCATTAGAAGCTGGACGGCTGTTCTGAATCGTCTGAATTCGGTTGGAGTTTCCACAGAGTAGAGGGTTGTTGGTACGTTCCTCCCTCTAATAAGTCAACATCGCTCGACAAACAAGCTCGCGGTCACCAATACAGATCGATAAAGGTTACTACACAGCTTCCGTGTGGGCCATCAGAAACTCGGGTCATCTATCACACTTACTGGTCAATGAGTAACTCAGAGAGTTAAGGAATACAACGAATATAATGGAAACTGTCTCCTGAACGTGATCCAACCTTGTCTCACCGTGTTGTTACAACCACGGTCAATGATTGAGTTCTAATCGCAAATTCAAACACAAGAGGCGAACATGGGAGGCCTAAACTGTCTATAACACATACACTAATTTGACGCTATCGTATAATTATTTTCATCAAGAAGAGTGTATTACGAAGAAATCGAACGTCAAGATTATCAAAACCTTCCTAAATAAGGTACTTAGGAGCATTGTTAACGCTCCCAGGTACGTCCAAAATGACGATCTCCATTTTGAACTAAAAATGGAAACCGTAAGTGAAGTGATCAAGTTACATGCGATTAAACACGAACATCGGCTTCATGAACACATTAATCCCGTCTTCTATGATATGATATGATATGATATTTTATTCTTCATTCTGTAGGTACATATATGTACATAGTATAAGTCGATACAAATTATTAAAGCTTGTTACTCAACTTACTATCTAATTCTAACATGTAGGGCATGGTATCAATAACAATAATAATTAGGCAACAAAGTCAACAATTAAGAGCTCGGACTATATGAAAAACGATGAAGAACAGAAACTAAGTGTAATAGGAACTAGTGTGATCGGTACTCCCAGGTATAAGGTGTGTGTGGGGCGATACTGCGCCGGCCGGGGCGTCCCGGCCTGCCTGGATCCACCCACCATGGTGGCTCCCGAGGCCACCAATCTATTACTAGAGAGGCAGCCCTACGAACTGCGCGGGCAAACCGCACACCTCAATAAAAGCGCCAAGGGGGCCGCCCCCAGGCCGGCCAAGAAACCCGGTCCAGCGCTCGAAACACGCAACACTATAATTACACACACAATCACAGACATTCCCATTGTCACAGTCAAACAAAATCACAGCCCGGCAAAGAGATCACAGATTGATTATACTACAAAACTACACATGAAATAATGAGAACGGTGCCGTCCTTAGGGTGGAGCGAGTGGAGCGGCCGCTCCAGGCCTCGCGCTGAGGAAGGCCTCGCGCTGCGAGGCCTTAGGGCGGTATTCATAGTCATTCCTCAAGGCGCGGATTTCCTCGACTCGAGTTAAGGTTTCCTCCAACTTATCTTTTCTCGAGGATTCCTCACCCTATTCATAGACGAACAGAACGCATTTGGAGGTCGACCTCAGCTCATCCTCAACTCGAGGAGACCTCGAGTTACCAAACGACGGTCGAGGAAGAATTGGCAGCCCTGTTCAGGTAACAGCTCAGTGAAGGTTTCAATAGAGAAGGTTCGGTTGTTTATTTCAGAATGGTTGGTGTTGTTTTTCGGCTTTGAATTTGGACCATCAGAGTTCCTGTTGTTCGCGTTCCTTCTTCAATAAAATAGTGTTTGCTACCTTTTAATTTTTGACCGACTTCATGCGCCGAAGGAAGGAGGTATACAGTTCGGTGTGTCATGGGACGACGATTTTTTATATTAGTTTCCGAATGGAAAGAGAAAAAAAGAGAGCCGTTTTTAAGCGAAGCTGAATAAACTACGTTGAGGAAACTCATAATTGAAAATAAGGACATTGTGGAAAAAAAAACAGATGCGGTCTCGTTTGTCGAAAAAAAAGTGTTGGGAGAAAATCGCGAGTGATTTTAATTTCATTGGAAAGTACCAAACACAAAGTTGCGTATTATATGCAATAAGTATATTATACTAATATTGGTGCTCCTTTTCTTTGCGCTTGTTCGTTGTTTTGTAATTTACAAAGTACCAAAGCGCTTTTCACCTGAGTGAAACGGGCCATAGATTGAAAGCGCATCTAGACTGACCCGCAACACTTCCCGAGTCCCGCGGCCGCATCATTCCGTTACAACAGAACTTCTCATCCTCATACTTCTCAAATCAGTAGAAAAACCAATTTCTATTTTCCCCCTATGGGGTGACACAAATGAAGGCTTTAGAACTATATGAAACAAATTTCCATTGGTATTAATACGTGCTTTCAACAAGGAAGGTAGGTACAGTACTATGAAGAGTTGAACATAGTCGATTACTTTTTTTTATTCGAAATTCCCACCCACGATATTTTGAAAATTGTTGAGGATATGTTGATCTAACATTCACTAGAGTTTGGAGTTATTTGAAGATGACGTTATTTTGTAAAGTGCGAAAATGTCGTTCTGTAGGGCTTATGACTACAGAACCTCGGCTTCGAAACAGTTGGCTCGGCAACTTCTAAGATCGATTACTTCTTTTTATTCAAAATTCCCTCACCATATTTTAGTATATTGTTGAGGACATGTTGCTCGAACATTCACTAGAGTTTAGAGCTATTTGAAGATGTCAATTTTTTGTAAAGTGCGAAAATGTTCGACATTTCTACTGAAATCAGCTATCATCAAATATCGGGCGGTCATAACTTTTCTTCCACTGAACCGGAATCGACCAAATTTCAGTATATTGTCGACTAATTATGTAAGAAACATATGCCAGAATTTGGTGCAAGTAACTCAGTCGTAAGTACCCGGCCCTAGATGATGAAGAGATAGATTCTGTTCTCTCCTGTTCACAGAAATACTCTCGGGCAGGAAGAAAATCGAGAGTAGCACGTTTATCACGGTCTCTTTTGTAAAACGAAATTTCTTCCGAGATGTTCGATCATCCAATACCTATACAAATAAGAACATAACAAAATTACTGGCATTCACCGTGTTTATCATTATTATCATAACTTTTGAGTACCTACCTCCAAAGGGTTTTCTTGATCCCGCAAGTAACATTTCGGCCTTCGCTGATCTCGCGAAGATTCCTACAAATACTCATCAAATTCCTCCAATCTTTCAATATCTTCGAAATCCATATTTTCGGACGAAATAACCGAAGAATAGATCCGTAGAATATTTTATAACGACAACGCTTGTGATAACAGGTAGGTAGATATCATCAAAATCTTTCCTCAAGGTACCTTTTCACCTACCTTGGGCTGAGGAAGCTCGAAGCCCCTTTCTCGACTCGAAATATCTCGATTCGGCCTACAAATTTCTCGACTCCACCTCCGAAGTCGTCTATGAATACCGCCATTGGAGGACGCCTTTAGCGGTTCGAGGACGCCTTGAAATGTGGCGACTATGAATAGCTTGAGGAGCCGTCGGGCCTCCTTAAGGCTTCCTCGAGACCTTCCTCGACTTGGAGGATGAGTCTGGCCTTGACTTTGGCTTAAGGCTTAACTATGAATAGCTCGAGGAGGAAAGGACTCCTCAAAGCGTACTTTGGAGGAGTCCTCCAACTCGAGAATACCGCCCTTACTCTCGCTAAAACGCAATAAGTAAAAGTTTTGGTTGAATTGAAATAGTGTGCAGAGTGAAGATATACATGCTTAAAATATAAAGTCTGATTATACGCGCAATATTTTCAATTATTGGATAGATAAAACAAAAACGAACAAGATATTAGTGACTTGTTTTTGGTTTATTATTTTCAATAATGAACCTTTGGAATCGACCAAGAAAAAAAAATTTTAACACCCCCTCAAAATTTGATGGTTTACGTTTCAAGGTACGTAGAATCCAAAAATCGAATAAAAATTTTGCCGTCCGTCCGCCGTCCGCCGTCCGCCGTCCGCCGTACGCCGTACGCCGTACGCCGTACGCGGCACTTTTGCCACTTAGCATTGACCGATTTTGATGAAATTTGGTATGTAGGCTCCATTTGGGGTCTAGTTGTGCCCCGAAGCTTTTGGTTGATGTAGGTCACTTCTAAGGGTTCCAAAATCAATTTTGAAATTTTGAAAACGCCCTAACTCAAAAAATTTTGATATAAAGGTATGGTTTTTCCTTCAATTTAGGATTCTATAGAATTTTTAGAATTTTTTGAGACCACGCGGAGCTCTGTAGGACAAACCGTTCGCTCCCTACGAAAATTTGAAGGTTTTTATTGAAATATATATATATATAAATCAAAACACGAGTGTGAATCGCAAAAGAGGCCTAATCTCCGTTCAAATTAGAGCTGACCAAAATGCAATCGATAGGTAGTTGGTGATATTGATTTTTTTTTTTTGATTTTTTTTTGATTTTTTATTCTTTTCTTTTTTTCTTCATATTGGATGGTTGGTGATTTTGTAGACGAGTGATCTATATAAAAATAATAAACCATTGTGTAATAATTTGCAGCGTTTTTTTTTTTTACCTGAAACCTGAAACGAAATTACTCGAAACATACCAACCTGAAATGGGTGTTTTGCACCACCTCTCCCCCTTTTAGAGTGTAAGAGATAAACGTTTTGTTTATCAAAAACGCTGCAAATTATTACAAAATGGTTTATTATTTTTTATTTTTCTATATAGATCACTCGTCTGCAAAGCCACCAACCATCCAACATCGTGCAAAGCCACCAACCATCCAACAACTCGTGTTTCTTATTTATCGTACGTCCAAACTTTAAATTCTCGTAGTGAGCGAACGGTTTGTCCTACAGAGCTCCGGGTGGTCTCAAAAAATTCTAAAAGTTCTATAGAATCTTAAATTGAAGGAAAAACAATACCTTTATATCAAAATTTTTTGAGTTAGGGCGTTTTCAAAATTTCAAAATTGATTTTGGAACCCTTAGAAGTGACTTACCTCAACCAAAATCTTCGAGGCACAACTAGACCCTAGAAGGAGCCTACATACCAAATTTCATCAAAATCGGTCAATGCTAAGTGGCAAAAGTGCCGCGTACGGCGTACAGCGTACATTTTTTGGATTCTACGTACCTTGAAACGTAAACCATCAAATTTTGAGGGGGTGTTAAAATTTTCTTTTTCTTGGTCGATTCCAAAGGTTCATTATTGAAAATAATAAACCAAAAGCTTACAATTACGACTTTGCAAGTATAGCTTGACAAATATTTTCCGGACCCCCCCCCCCCCCCCCGGTATCCATAGTTAAAAAAGGCCTCGCAAAAATGTTTTGCTCCCGGCCTCGCATTTTCTAAGGACGGCACTGAATGAGAATCATCGCAAGCAAAAGTACTCGGTATATTCCTCTGCTGAGTAAACTTGAGACACGATAATACGAGTAGTTACTAATAATACGCGTTAACACTGTGCCCACATACAGTATACTGAGAAAATAGTAAACATAATAAACTATTCAATCAATCTAAATAAAGTCAATAACATGTTGAGTCAATATCACATGGCTAGCAGGTCAAATTTTCAAAATAAATAAAGTCAATAACATGTTGAGTCAATACCACATGGCTAGCAGGTCAAATTTTCAAAATAAATAAAGTCAATAACATGTTGAGTCAATATCACATGGCTAGCAGGTCAAATTTTCAAAATTAAAATCTAAATCTCCTCAACAAAGTAAAAAGCCTCTTTTTTCAAAATATTTGTGATAAAATTAATAAATTTGGTTTGGGACATTTCTTGTAGTCTGAATGGCATTTTATTATGTAATTTTTTCCCCCAGTAAGTATGTGCATCTAGACAACTCCAACGTCGTTCGGTGGTTTGATAGGACCAAACACTTGGATCTAGTGATAAATTGGGACACAGTGTTGTTTTACCTGTACTTTTGAGTACAGCCACTGGGCTGTTACTCTAAAAACTGTTTAATTAAATTTTGAAAGTAAAGTAACTTGATGGGCTCCTTATATTGTTATGTTATTGATGTTTAATATTGTAGGGAATTCGCCTGCTGATTATTAGGAGGCTACTTTTTATACATCTGTTGTCTGTACTGTTTGATTGTTGATTCGTTACCAAGGAGAGTTGTAGATAGAAAATGGAGAGAATAAAAAGAGAGGCGTCTGGAGATCCAGCGGCTCGTCCTCGACCCAAGCGCTCCTCCCAGCGGCCTTCCTGCTAACTCTCTTATCTCCTCTGTTTCCAGGGACCTAGTACCTATCCTACTAGAGTATCCTACTAGAGATCTTCATGTCTGTTTCTCCCTTTTTCCTCAACTCCACTTCCATCCGGGTTAGCATTAACTTTGGCTTCCGAGTCTACCAAGGTAGACATCCGAACAGAAAAAAAGTTATCGCCAGAATCTATTGGTAGGTTCCCCATCGATTTTGCTTCCGAGTCTACCAAGGTAGCGGAAGCTTTGTTTTCACTTTTCAAGAACGAAAGAAAAAGTTCTCCAAAATCAAAATTTTCACTCGCGTTTTGCGTTTTAGACCTTTCTGAACAATTTTGGTTCCATGTCTGTGTGTCTGTCCGTCAGTCATGAATTCCTTGTAATGTGCATAACTATACGAAGTTAATGTCCGATTTCTATGAAATTTTCAGGGATGTCACAGATTAGTATTTAGATGGTCCCCTATGAAAATCACCACCTTCGGACTGATAGTAGCCACTGTGCATGCGCAAACGTGAATTTCCTTGTAACAGCCATAACCTCTACATTTTCCATCCGATTTCAATGAAATTTTCAGGGATGTTGCAGAAGTAGTGTTTAGATGGTCCCATATGAGAATCATAGAGAATGGTTCTTCATAGAGGGATTCATTCATAGAGGGATGGTCCCCTGTGAGAATCTCAAATCCTATTCATTACGTTACTAGGCCTCAACAGCTCAGAGGTAGCGCATAGAACTGTCCCAGGTTCGAATCCCAGCCAAGGCTAATTTTTGCTTCCGAGTCTACCAAGATAGCGGAAGCTGTTTTCACTTTTCAAGGAAGAAAAAAAAGTTCTCCGAAATCAAAATTTCCACTCGCGTTTTGCGTTTTAGACCTTTCTGAACAATTTTGGTTCCGTGTCTGTCTGTCTGTGTGTCTGTCATGAATTCCTTGTAACGCGCATAACTATACAAAGTTATTGTCCGATTTCTATGAAATTTTCAGGGATTGTGCGGGTTGGTGTATAGACGGTCCCCTATGAAAATAATCATCCCTGGACCGTTAGAAGCGACTGCGCATGCGCGAACGTGAATTCCTTGTAACGGCCATAACTTCTACATTTTCCATCCGATTTCAATGAAATTTTCAGGGATGTTACAGACTAGTATTTGAATGATCCCTTATGAAAATCATCACCTTCGGACCGATAGTAGCCACTGCGCATGCGCAAACGTGAATTTCCTTGTAACTCTATAACTTCTACATTCTCCACCCGATTTCAATGAAATTTTCAGGGATTATGTGGATTGGGTTATAGATAGTCCCCTATGAAAATCATCATCCCCGGACTGATAGAAGCGACTGCGCATACGCAAACGTAAATTCCATGTAACAGCCGTAACTTCAACTGTCCCCCAGAGGTCGCGCTTTCGAATCCCAGCCGAGGCTAAGTATTTTTTTGATCCAATCACATGCATCTACTCACTTAATTTTTCATCCGAATTTGATGAAATTTTCTAGGATTGTCCAGATTAGCGTGTAGATGGTCCCCTATGAGGGTAGTGGAAAGTATTTAGAGATTGGTGTTTTGAGATCAACTACCTATGCATCGGATCATCTATATAATCGGGTTATGGATACGATGAAGCTATGTGCCACACCCACTTGGCAGACGTTTTTCTGTTGCTAGAATCTATTGCTAACTTCACCCCGGTTTTTTTTTAGACGATTGCAATAGCTTCATTTTTTGGAAAATTCACTGCAAGTGCCTTCAGTTACCGAAGAATGAAGCTTGTCTTGTAAAAACAATTACCTATTTTTTTTAGGTAGATACTTAGGAAAGAAACTCGGCGCTTTGCGCCTCGGCGGGGGGCTCCGCCCCCCTGCACCCCCCGGTTTATTTCTTTTTCCATACTCTGTATGAAATCATAGGAACACAGAATGTGTTTTTGCGATACTAGTCATCCGTTAAATAAAAAACAACAATAATAAATGTGGAGATGACATTAACATGACAACCAATAAACATATCACCAGATGTTTTTTCTGTCGCTTTTTCGTGACGATTTTTTTCGGTAGGTCATCGCAAAAACACATTCTGTGTTAAAAGGTTTACTATTGACCTGGACTACCTACCTCCAACCATTGATGAGAACTCAACGCAGTTCATCATGCACCATCTATTATTATTATTACAAACTCAAATTGAGCGTGAGAATGAGATTAGAGAGTTAGCAGGAAGGCCGCTGTGAGCGCTTGTGTCGAGGACGAGCCGCTGGATCTCCAGACGCCTCAAATAAAAAGTGGTTCGTTCGTTTTGTGATTCTAGCCGAATACTGTCTTATAATTTCTACGTTAAGTGAAATCGTTAAAGTGGTGGCAGCGGTTACGGTTCGTGTACCTACGTTTTCGGTTTCGGTTGACTCGTCGTTTCTGTTTTCGATGTAGAATACCCTGTTTCGATTTGGTTGTTCGGTCATTCCGCTCGTTTTTTTTCTCGCGATGACGACGCGTTCGGGTTATGCCTATACGTCCTTTGTATCCAGTTGAGGGCGAAGTGGGTGGTAGTTTTCCTCCCGCGGGGAGGATGGATGGTGTGAACTCTATACAAGTGGAGGCTACATTTCACCAAGAGGAAGGAACTGATCAGAGGGTATCACAGTCGCCGCCGGGGTTGACTGTTGATGAAATGCGGAGCCATGTAGTGGAGGAAGTGGGGATCCAGCTCAACGAATGTTTCACTGAAATGCGTGATATGATGCTAACGGAATTCAAGGCCTTGCTGCAGCAACCCTCTTCAGTCTTGCCTAGCGTCAAGGGGAGGTCATTGGCTACTACTTCAATGGAAAATTCTACTAATTGTAATGATGAGTCGACCACTCAGAAGCCCTACGGTGCCCCTGGTAAAACTCAGACGTTGCCATTTCTGAAACCAAAGCCATATGATGGTACTGTGGACTGGGACTCTTATCTGACTCAGTTCGAGTTGATAGCGGTTCGAAATGGATGGGACAACGGCACAAAAGCTGCTGTTTTAGGTGCTGCACTATGTGGTCCTGCTCTAACGTTGTTGTCGGAGTTACACCACCCAATTTTGTACGATGAGCTGGTTTCAGCGCTGGATGCGAGATATGGCATAAAGAACCAAATGCAGTTACATCTCGTTCTGCTCCAATGTAGAGTTCAAAAACCCGATGAAGATATACGGACGTACCATCGGGAAATGCAGGAGCTAGGTAGGAAGGCTTGGCCTCAAGCCAAGGGAAGTATGGACAGCGTCATTGTGACACACTTTATGAATGGACTGAGAGACCAGCGTATTAGAGAGCGTGTCCTCAGCGCCTGGCCTGAAACAATGAATGCTGCTCTTACTGTGGCTCTGAGGATGGAGGCAGTGTCCAGGCTCACTCCCCCCAAGGCATACAGTCAGTGCAGCCAGGCTAGTGTTGATGAACCATCATACATGGCAGTGCAATCCACTGCCCCAAAACATCAGGGAGTGATTCAACGTCGCCAGGTGGTGTGCTGGCGCTGTGATCAAGTTTATTAGAAAGAACTAAACGTTTCACACTCGATTGGAAAAATAGAAAGCTTCATATTGAAATTTGATTACTGGTTACGCAGAAGGTAAAACTGTATACAAATCGAAAAAAACGCTGCAAATCATTGCTCAAAGGTTTATTATTTTCTGTATAGATCATCCTTCTGTATAGATCACTGGTTCTCCATCAATAGCACCTACCACCATCTGTATTCTCCCTTGACCTTCCCTCTCAAATTTCAGCTCCTGCGTTCAATAGGATTGAAAATGGCTTCGGAGCTCACTCAGCTGATCAGTGATCAGAAGAGTGAAGAAGATCTCCTCGAATGCTGGAGACGCCTGGAAGAGCACTTCCATTCAATAGGATTGAAAATGGCTTTCGAGCTCACTCAGCTGATCAGTGATGTGAGGAGTGAAGAAGATCTCCTCGAATGCTGGAGACGCCTGGAAGAGCACTTCCATTCAATAGCATTGAAAATGGCTTCGGAGCTCACTCAGCTGATCAGTGATCTGATCAGTGAGCAATGATTTGCAGCGTTTTTTACCTACAAACATTGTTTTTACCTACCAATTTTTTTTTACCTACCAACTATTGGTAGGTACTACCTACCACACTATAATGGCTTCACACCTTCACAATCAAGTTTATTAGAAAGAACTAAACGCTTCACACTCGATTCGAAAAATAGAAAGCTTGATATGGAAATTTGATTATTGGTTACGCAGAAGGCAAAACTGTATACAAATCGAAGAAATGAACAGCGATCGCATTTTAGTCAGATAAAATTTGAACGGCGATTAGACCTCTTTTGCGATTCACACTCATGATTCTGTTTTATCGAAGGAAAACCTTCAAAGACTCGTAGGGACCGAACGGTTTGTCCTACAGAGCTCCGGGTGGTCTCAAAAATTTTTTAAAAATTCTGTACTATTTAAAATTGGTGAAAAAAACGATACCTTTATTTCGAGAGTTTTCGAGCTAGGGCACTCTTGAAAATTTCAACCCTTAATTTTCACCCCTTAGAAGTGACCTACATCAACCAAAAGCTTCGCGGCACAACTAGACCCCAAATGGAGCCCATATACCAAATTTGAACCAAATCGGTCCAGTGTTGCTAAGAAAAGTGCCGCGTACGGCGTACGGCGGACGGACGGAAATTATTTTATTCGATTTTCGGATTCTACGTACCTTGAAACGTAAAACATCAAATTTTGAGGGGGGGTTAACATTTTTTTTTTCTTGCTCGATTCCAAAGGCTTATTATTGAAAATAATAAACCAAAATGAACAGCGATCGCATTTTAGTCCGATAAAATTTGAATGGAGATTAGACCTCTTTTGCGATTCACACTCATGATTCTGTTTTATCGAAGGAAAACCTTCAAGTACTCGTAGGGACCGAACGGTTTGTCCTACAGAGCTCCGGATGGTCTCAAAAATTTTTAAAAATTCAATACTATTTAAAATTGGTGAAAACACGATACCTTTATTTCGAGAGTTTTCGAGCTAGGGCACTCTTGAAAATTTCAACCCTTAATTTTCACCCCTTAGGAGTGACCTACATCAACCAAAAGCTTCGCGGCACAACTAGACCCCAAATGGAGCCCATATACCAAATTTGAACCAAATCGGTCCAGTGTTGCTAAGAAAAGTGCCGCGGACGGCGGACGGGGGACGGCGGACGGCGGACGGCGGACGGGGGACGGCGGACGGACATTGCAAATTTGGATTCTACGCACCTTGAAACGTAAAGTGACAAAGTTTGAGGGGGGGTTATAAAAATTTTTTGCGATACGATCACATAGGCTTATTATTAGAAATAATAAACCAAAAGAAGTGTGATGATTCTTTGAAACTTTCCATGCCTAGTGAATGTTCATTTTTAGAAAGGGAACTTCGGGCGATCAACGCAGAATGGTTAACTATACGAAAAAAAATCCACATTTGCAAGTATTTTGATACATTAAATAATTTGTCATATCTAATTGTGGACAAGAATAAATTAATGTAATTTTCATTAGAGAAAAAAATCGTCTAAATCATATTCGGTCGTATCTATTTTGTTTTATTGCCAACTCATCCACAGTTATCATCTCAACTTTGATTTACACTCCTTCAAATAGAACTAGCAAATCCCTTGCACATACGATTCGATACAGATTACGATAATTTTAAATTCCAAATATCAGTGGTTTTCCTGCACATTTGAGTAGTTATTTTGGTTTATTTTGTTATTGGATCAATGGAACAAAATATATTATTAAAATGATTCATCATACACACCGCTTGTAAAAAAAAAAGCTCTTTAGATTAAGAGCCATAATGCTGAGAGTAGTACGACAGAAGTACTACAAAATTAGGTACATACGTGGTTTGTAACGTTCTTGATTGCGTAATGATTAGTGGGGGCGCGGAAAAACTCTGAAAAGCGCTCAGGATGGTGGGGATTCGAACAAAAGGCCGTGCGTGCCGGTGATTGGCCTCGGGCGCGACCCCCCTCCTATCATCCGGTCTACACTTTTGCCTCGTGTCCTGAATGCATTAGTAGACCCCTCCGTTCCAACCACCAACCCACTCATTTCTTCTCACCATTGGGGCACTCATCTACGACTGTCCATCCATCATTTGCGGACCACCAAGTTAGCTTTTATATTTTATCTCCGAGTTCTTCAAGGGGCCAGTTGTCATCTTCCACTTCGATTGTAGACACAGGAACATCCAGTGACTGACGAGAGGACATTTCCGTGCGAACTAATGATCTTATCAGTTCCCATGGAACTGCTCTACAACTACTCTCCCAATTTATCAATATAATTGAGCAGTGTGATTCCAAAAGGTACTATATCCATTTTGGTCAAACATGAGAAAAACACGAAAAACCGTAGCGACCTGAAAAACGTGCTACAAACCAATGATAATATTTTTTATACATTTATAAATTATAATAAGTATTTTTGGAAAAAAAGGTAAATTTTTTCAAAGTTTAAAATAATTTAGAACGAGATTTGAAATATCAGATTTATAGATACATTACTTTTGGTTTATTATTTCTAATAATAAGCCTATGTGATCGTATCGCAAAAAATTTTTATAACCCCCCCTCAAACTTTGTCACTTTACGTTTCAAGGTGCGTAGAATCCAAATTTGCAATGTCCGTCCCCCGTCCGCCGTCCGCGGCACTTTTCTTAGCAACACTGGACCGATTTGGTTCAAATTTGGTATATGCGCTCCATTTGGGGTCTAGTTGTGCCGCGAAGCTTTTGGTTGATGTAGGTCACTTCTAAGGGGTGAAAATTAAGGGTTGAAATTTTCAAGAGTGCCCTAGCTCGAAAACTCTCGAAATAAAGGTATCGTTTTTTCACCAATTTTAAATAGTATTGAATTTTTAAAAATTTTTGAGACCACCCGGAGCTTTGTAGGACAAACCGTTCGCTCCCTACGAGTACTTGAAGGTTTTCCTTCGATAAAACAGAATCATGAGTGTGAATCGCAAAAGAGGTCTAATCTCCATTCAAATTTTATCGGACTAAAATGCGATCGCTGTTCATTTCTTCGATTTGTATACAGTTTTGCCTTCTGCGTAACCAGTAATCAAATTTCAATATGAAGCTTTCTATTTTTCCAATCGAGTGTGAAGCGTTTAGTTCTTTCTAATAAACTTGATTGTGAAGGTGTGAAGCCAGTATGGTGTGGTAGGTAGTACCTAGCTGGTAGGTAAAAAAAACGTCTGCCAAGTTGGGTGGGCAGTATAGCTTCCTCACTCATTGTAACATGGACGTATAGAATCAGTTGGCGAAAACTCGGCGCTGCGCGCCTCGGCGGGGGCTTCGCCCCCTGCACCCCCGGATGATTTCCGCTTAGAGCCTAATGGCTAAAATGTGACATACCTTGAAAAGGTTTTTGCTCCCTCTCCCTCTTTATCTTTCTTCCACTGTAATATTTAAGCTCACTCAGCTGATCAGTGACCACTCAGGCACCTTTAGCATTCTCCATTGACCCGCCCTCTCAAATTTCAGCTTCCTGCGTTCAACAGGAGAGAAAATGGCCTTGGAGCTCACTCAGCTGATCTGTGATCACTCAGGCGCCTTCAGCATTCTCCATTGACCCGCCCTCTCAAATTTCAGGTTCCTGCGTTCAACAGGAGAGGAAATGGCCTTGGAGCTCACTCAGCTGATCAGTGACCACTCAGGCACCTTCAGCATTCTCCATTGACCCTGCCTCTCAAATTTCAGGTTCCTGCGTTCAACAGGAGAGGAAATGGCCTTGGAGCTCACTCAGCTGATCAGTGACCACTCAGGAACCTTCAGCATTCTCCATTGACCCTGCCTCTCAAATTTCAGCTTCCTGCGTTCAACAGGAGAGAAAATGGCCTTGGATCTCACTCAGCTGATCAGTGATCACTCAGGCGCCTTCAGCATTCTCCATTGACCCGCCCTCTCAAATTTCAGGTTCCTGCGTTCAACAGGAGAGGATGTCAAGCATATTTGTCGTCAAGCATATGATAAATCATAGCGCTACTTTCCTGTCGCTTTTTCCTCTCGCTTTTTACTGTCGATTTTTCCTGTCGAAATTCACGTTTGCGCATGCGCACTCGCTCCTATTGGTCCGAAGGTGCTGAAATTTATAGGGGACCGTCTAGGACCTAATCCGCACAATCCCTGAAAATTTCATCAAAATCGGACCACAGGTTAGTATAGTTTTGCCCGGGACAAGGATTGACCACAGACAGACAGACAGACCGACAGACCGACAGACAGACAGACAGACAGACACGGAACCAAAATTGTTCGGGAAGCTCTAAAACGCAAAAAGCAAGTGGAAATTTTGATTTCGGAGGACATTTTTTTTTTCACTTCTTTCACGAATACAAAGCTTTCCTACCTTCGGTAGTGAGGAAGCAAAAGTTGGTAGGTAAAAAAAATGTTGGTGGGTAAAAAACGCTGCAAATCATTGCTCAAAAGCTTCTTCATTCTTCAGATCACTGATCAGCTGAGTGAGCTCCGAAGCCATTTTCAATGCTATTGAATGAAAGTGCTCTTCCAGGCGTCTTCAGCATTCGAGGAGATCTTCTTCACTCCTCAGATCACTGATCAGCTGAGTGAGCTCCAAAGCCATTTTCAATCCTATTGAATGGAAGTGCTCTTCCAGGCGTCTCCAGCATTCGAGGAGATCTTCTTCACTCCTCAGATCACTGATCAGCTGAGTGAGCTCCAAAGCCATTTTCAATCCTATTGAATGGAAGTGCTCTTCCAGGCGTCTCCAGCATTCGAGGAGATCTTCTTCACTCCTCAGATCACTGATCAGCTGAGTGAGCTCCGGTCATTTTCAATCCTATTGAACGCAGGAAGCTGAAATTTGAGAGGAAAGGTCAAGGGAGAATACAGATGGTGGTAGGTGCTATTGATGGAGAACCATTGATCTATACAGAAGGGTGATCTATACAGAAAATAATAAACCTTTGAGCAATGATTTGCAGCGTTTTTGAAACAAAACGTGGCGTTTAGTACTTTTTGGAATCAAACGAAGTGGATATCGCGGATGAAGTGGCAACACGACCTAACTCATTTTCCTGAATTTTCAGGAGACACCAAAAACCGATTTCTGGCCGATTGATTTTTATAATGTAATGGAAAGTTTTTTAAAGAAATAATGACACTCCGTTGCAGGCTCCCGTCTATGCAAACTGAATACTTACATTCTTTACTATTGCATGATTCCAACATTCTCTTGCAATAATTTTCATAGGGGACCACCAGATGGTCCCCTATACCGTATAGTATAGATACCTAGAGTATAGATAGATTCTATACTCACACAATCCCTGAAATTATCATCAAAATCGGACAGTAAATTTGTATAGTACCTATCACCCTTTTCAAGGATTTACGGACATAGGCACAAAACCAAAATGGTTTAGAAAATTTAGATTGTGTTTAGAAAATTAGAAAGATTAGAAAATCTTTGAAAAACTCGGCGCTTTGCGCCTCGGCGGGGGGCTCCGCCCCCCTGCACCCCCCGGTTTATTTCTTTTTCCATACTCTGTATGAAATCATAGGAACACAGAATGTGTTTTTGCGATACTAGTCATCCGTTAAATAAAAAACAACAATAATAAATGTGGAGTTGACATTAACATGACAACCAATAAACATATCACCAGATGTTTTTTCTGTCGCTTTTTCGTGACGATTTTTTTTCGGTAGGTCATCGCAAAAACACATTCTGTGTTAAAATTGATCGCTGGACATGCCTTCTATTTCACGTTCTCCCGAGACCTCTGGTCGGCATTCTGGTATTTCTTACTGCCTCATCAATTTTACTAATGCCGATGAGGCTGTGACTAAATTTTGAATTCTGATGAGTGGATTATGATTGTATGACCCTTCTTAAATTCCTTATTTGAGGGGTTTTCCGAAATTTGGCCTAGAACCCTGTTAATTTTGATTAATTAGTTACTCCCAATTAATTTTCAAAATTTCCAAAGATAATTAACCTAAAATTTCTATGAAAACCTACAGAACGGCCTTCGCAGATTTCAAATCCAGTCATGAGAAAATGATACCTTCAAGACTCTTCTTGGCGGCGGATTCGGAAACTAAAACCGGGACACTTAGCCTTAAGCTGCCTTTCCATCTTACCACGTGCTGTCAAAAGTGCTATGATTACCGTGGGGTAGCGCTCAATGAATGCATTCAAAAACAATATAAGGAAGAAGATTAGTATTTTATTTCTGTTGATGATTAATATTTATTCTTGCTAAGTAATACATTATTTTGTATACTGTGATGTAGTTTCTGAATAAATAATTTAAAAAAATAAAGATAAAAACTTTAAGGGTAGGTAATGAAACACTGGTGGTAACTATATATCAGCTCCAACCATGACTGTACTCAAATGATGAAATTATCATCACTATTCACACGTGTTGGCTAGTGAGCGGAACTGGTCCTGTGAATCAGAAACAGGAAAGGGTACCCGGTCACCCAGGCGTTGCTCCCTTCTTCAGGAAGTTTCAGAGGGATCTTGCAGGATGAGAGGGACCACTGGAAATGTTGCGATAAGCCTGGAGTCGAGAACCCTCCCAAGCCCGCTCAGTTCATTCATATACATCAGTAGGGGTGGCTAATGGGCGAGGGGGAAGGGAAAGTCTCTTATTTGTTTCAGGTGTTTGACTTGACAATTAATTCTCGGGTTTCGGCACCCATCTGGGTTGAGGGATGTACGAGTAAAAACTGGACATGGGAATGTGAGATCGAATGCGAAAACCAAGTGAAAATGTAGGGCACAGTGCTAACATGAAATTATATTCGCACAAACGAAGAGAGATCGCATTTTATCAGCGGAAATTCGGATCAATTCCGTTAGCGAACGTTGATTTGATATTCTCACTCGTGTTTTTGACAAATCAATTGTCAAACACAGAGTAACTAAAAAATTTATACTACCTTCTAAGTACCTGTAAGGCGGAGGGGAGAGGATTCGGGGATCTCTAAAAATGTTGAAACGTAAACCATAGAATTTTGAGAGGGGTAACGATTCTACTCTCATATATTGATAACGGTTAATAATAACCGCTAATAATATGTGTGCCGGTTGACCAACTCTTCTCTTAATCTCCTATTCTGTCTCCTCTATCCAGAGTGAGTTCTACATAATTCAATGAGCCTAATTTGTTGAGTAAAAGTTTATTCAAAGAATTTAAATTGTAAATACATTTAAAATCAGAGTCATTAAAACATTATTTGTAATTAGATGAATATAAAATGTTTGCAATCGTATGAAAGTTGACATGATTGATGAAAATTTAACCAACGGCCGTTAGGTGGTTTAATGAACTGGTTCCCGTGAGATCACCAAAGTTAAGAGCAGTCGACTCGGAAGATATTTGGATAGGATGATGTCGCAGGTCTTAATGATTTTTTGGGTTTGAACGTTGGTGAATCATCCTCCAATTAAGGGGGGTGAGGCAATAAGAAGCAGCGTACGAAATCATCAGAAACAATAATTCCATTACAATACAATTCCCTTTGGAAGACAGCTGATAACGTCCGCGATGCCAGGAATGACAGTCGGACGACATAGCAGTGGTTGGCGTTTTAAAATTCAAGTCAAACCATGTGATAAAACTTGTCCGATCGCTGTCTTATTTTATTCTCTGCACGAGGATGACCAGGCAAATATAATACTCCATTTTGGTTACACATTTCCAAACGAATAGGTGTATTGATCTTCCGTGATATTCCTCCCAATACTCCCCTTTGAGCTAGAAACACATTGAAATGAAATGTTTTTCTTCTATCCCCGCCAATCCTGCTTGTCACGTAAAAACTGAAAATGAGAGGAAAGAGGAAAATAAAAAGCGGAGAATGAAATTCGATGCTCAATGATTGCGGGGCTTCACAAAACCAGAACGCCCACTCTTTCTCTGTTTGAAAGGCGACTGGATATTGAGGAGGAGTCCAATCAGGGGATATTGGGTCGTAAATATTAAAGTTCCGCGGTTGGGTTTTTCCAAGGGATTTCTTGAATTTTCCAGCTATATCACATGTAATATTAAACGGGACCATGGTATCTTCCAACTAATCATTCAACCTTAGTTATGAACTGGAAGTTGACGAGTTGGTGATAGTTTGAATTATCAACTCAGTTTGACCCGATTTTGAAGAAAATCAAAACAAAAAAGAAAACCGAGGATTCATGTTAGTGAACTTCTGCAAGTACATCACTCAACAACAACAATTTCGTTGTACAACAGATTTTTTCAACTTTTTCACAGTACAATAGAATATTGAAAAGAAAAAAAAAAAAAATTCGCGGTACCTACGCACCATGTGAATTTGAGTCATCTCTCGCTCCACAACTAGTGATTCATCTGTAGGACTTGTATCTGTTGGTTTTGGCGGGAAGTCAAAAGAAGATGACATCCAATACTCAAGGTAAAAGACCCAAAGACCTACAGTATAACGCGGTTTCTGCCCCTAAGGCATACAAAATAAAATTAGGGAAATTATTATTGAATTTAAAACGTGGTTTGAAAGTTGATAAAACTACGGTTGACACGATGTTGCCAGATTGACATGGGATTTTTTGACAAGGCTGGCACATAATTTGAGTGCGGTACCAAAAATAATTTCCAACTAGCATTGTAAGTACCAAAGTGCTTTTAACATGGAACATGTTTTTGCCATGAAAACCCGGGCAAAAATGAGGAAAAAGTACGAGACGGTAATGTTACGCGAGACGATACGGCTATGAAGTGTAGACAACAGTAATTCATTATGAAGATTGAAAAATAAAATTGGTAGCTATACCTCATTGTTATGTAACATTCTTTTTAAATATTGACAACAACAGACGGTGCGATATGAAACATGTTTCTAAATTTTTCTGTTACAAACCATTGCCGGACCAATCCGCAATTACCAGTTACTGCAAAAAGCAAATAAATATCCGCTGTTAACAGTTTTATTGTTCCAAGTTCTGTCAAGATTTAGTGCTTAGGACTGATTATTTTTTTCGTTTTCGGGATTTTAGTTCCGGAATGAGAGGAGTTCGATCAATGTACTAATTTTCATTGAAAAGAAACAAAAGTGTTTCAAATGTATCACCTACATCCATAGTCAAACTTGGTGGACCTGTATTTACGAGAAACAGTTTCAAACGCTATGAATAGTCTTGGAGTCAGTTATTTTGAAGCAACAAATAATATGGCCGCTTCCATTAGAGGTTCAGATAGACGTACATTACGATTGCAAAGTGCCAGGAGAGTTGTAAATTTTCAAAGTTAGGTGGGTCCCATCTGTATTTAGAAGCAAAGTTCGGGAAGACCACCCCCTCCTACCAACCATAGGGCTAGAGGTAACGAACCCTCAACAGTATCTTTAGTCCTGCAGCTGAGGAACTTCACAAACACTTACTACTGTGATCAACCTTCTCAATGATAACGCTGATACCTAACACAGTTGTTGTGTTCCAAGAAGTTGGTCACCATGAATATCAACAGGAAGGTAGGTTCGTAAATTTATGCGATATTTCAAAACACATTACCACGCGACGTCTCATGAAGTTACTTAGTACTTATGAAATATGTGTTCTCCGCTATGTACTCTTGAGATGATCACACCAACATCAATACCTAATGTTGCGAAGGCGTGAATATCGATGAATCGTTCATAAAACACATTGTTATAAACTAGGTGTAAAACATACAGTCAAAACTTGGCGCTGCGCGCCTCGGCGGGAGCTTCGCCCCCTGCACCCCCGGATGATTTCCGCTTAGAGCCTAATGGCTAAAATGTGACATACCTTGAAAAGGTTTTTGCTCCCTCTCCCTCTTTATCTTTCTTCCACTGTAATATTTAAGATACCTCCTTATTCATAATAACATCAGGTTGTCCAGCATATTTGTCGTCAAGCATATGATAAATCATAGCGCTACTTTCCTGTCTTTTTTTCCTGTCGCTTTTTACTGTCGCTTTTTCCTGTCGCTTTTTACTGTCGATTTTTCCTGTCGTTTTTCGGCGGGGGGTCCCATCGCTAAAACCTTTTCAAGGTTAAAAAAAAAATAAAAAAAAAAAAATGGGAGTGGAAGAGAGGATGCAAAGAAGTCTCAGTGGAGATGCTACGGAGCATGCTTGTTCACGTGCCAAGCTCGAGTGGCTCTTTGGTCTTTTCCCCGCACTTCTCTGACAGTATCACAGATAAATTTGTTCTAATCATGAAACACTAATACGGATCACTACTTTACGAATACAAATAATGTGTCTCCGAGGCGTAGGTACTATTTTCCAAAAGCCGCTCAAAAATTTCAGTTAACCCCTCAATCGCAATATCATGTGTTCCATTTTTCCTAAAACTTTGTGAAATTAAAAAAAAAAAAAAACCATTTCAGGTTGGATTTCCGACTACAATTCATGGCATCGCGGACGTCTTACCTTCGACGTATCTTCCGAAGGGAAGATAAGAATTTGTTCTAAAGATTTGGCCCATGGCTTTCCATTACCTCATTACCCTGGGTTCGGCCGAGGGGGTGGAGGGATGAGCCCGGACGGACAAACGTCGGCGGTGAGACTCGAACCAACGACCCCCGCAGAAGTCGGTTCGAATCTCGCCACCAAAGAACGCGCGTCGCAGTGCCCACACCGAACGAGCTAGGGCGATTCGAAAATTACAACCGCGTACGGTAGACGGACGGGGAATTTTTATTTCGAATAAAAGTCGAGTTCTGGGTAGATTGTTGATCTATTCATTAAAATAATAAATCATTTCATAATAATTCGCAGCGTTTTTACCAAGTAGTTGATTTTAACGATTTGTCCCATGTGCCACACCCACAAGGCTGACTACTCTGTCAAACATATCTCGATTTTCTCAACCATAGCATTAGAGATTTCTATGGAAATTCGCTAATTTACTCATGGTGAATGAATGGACTTTTTTTCATCGTTGAAAAGTGAAAAACTTCTTCTTGGTAGAGAATGCAAATGGACGGGTTTTTTTTGACATTTTATGTCTTTGCTCTGGCACATAACTCGAAAACCGTTACCAAAATTCGTTACCAAATAATTGTGATGATTTTCACTTACAACAAATATGTAACTAGGGAAAAGTATCTTCAGCAATTTTCATCGCACAAAAATCGTACACCACTCGTTGGAAAGCTCTCAATTTATCCCTAAATACCATGATGTTCATTTGTATGCACATTGACCCCCTTCGTTGTAGAGCACGTTAACATTCCGTCAGTTTGTTTACTAATATGTGAATTTCGACTCCGTCACTAAAAGATTCTCCGTTGGCATGTGAACTCGAAAAGTATTAGGGGTATTCATGGTTTGATACACTAGGGATACACGTAGTTTTGGTATCCAAGAAACATATAAGAACATAATAAAGCTGCATCTTCAGTTGGCATTCGGGACCATCATCACAAAGAAAGAGAAAATTGTGTACAGAAAATCAAGAAGATTATTCAAACAAGAAACAGGCAACCGATTTGCGTCAGGCATCTGAAGTGAGAAAGTGTTCCAAGCCGGTGAAATCAAACGCCGAAAAGCAACGCGAATATCGGCTCCGTAAGGCATCTGAAGTGAGCAAGTGTTCCAAGCCGGTGAAATCAAACGCCGAAAAGCAACGCGAATATCGACTTCGAAAAAGACTCATGGTTGCGGGCAACATCACAGACCCTTTTGAAATTTCTGAAACAAATCACGCATTTATACCACCGTCAAAATCTGTAGCCGATATCGAATTTCACAAACGATTCACTGAAAATTCATTTGGTTTCTCGTGTTCAATCTGTGATCGTTTATGGTTTGAGAAAGATTTGCGCAATACTCCCGCGTCTGCGTCTCAGCTATTGGCTAGTGAATTCCCCAACGAGGCCATATCCGAATTTAGAGCGTGTGATAAATGTTACCGAAATTTATGCAAGAAAAAAATTCCACGTCTGTCACGATCAAATGGATTTCGTTATCCGCCGATACCGACGCACCTACCTCCACTTGATCCAATTACCGAACGTCTTATATCGCCCCGACTTCCATTCATGCAGATTCGTCGATTGCGGTTTGCAAAGGGGTCGAAGGCAATCATTGGTCAAGTTATAAATGTACCGGTTGAAGTGAACAACATGGTCCGCGAATTACCTCGCCAACTTGACGATGATTCCAACGTCAACGTCCATATCAAGAAACATCAGATTCATAAATCGTCCTCATACATCGGCTTTGTGAAGAAGAGAACAGTGAAAACGTGGTTACGATTTCTCGTTGACACGCCATTGTACCGTGAGCATGGTGTAACGATCGATCAGTGGTTTCTTGATGACACTGTGTCAATGTGTCACAAGTCAATGTGTCAGATGACAATGTGCGCAACAGTCGCACTTGAGTAACTACGCTACTGGGGTAGGTGGTGTAGCATTGTTCGAAGGCCCCTGAATCCCTTCTTTAAAGACATAAAATGTCCCAATGTGTTGCAGACTCGTATGCAACATTTTCAGTTTCTGCTATGATTGGCATTTTACAATTCCGTCTAAATTTCAAGGGTTAAAGTTGGTTCCAAACGCACCCCACCCCTGATATGGACTTCAATTATTTTTTCTTGGTCGATTCCAAAGGTTCATTATCAAAAATAATAAACCAAAATGAAACCTCCAAAATCAATAGTAATACTACTAGTTTATTTCAATAAAATAAACCGTCGTTTTTCTTTTTATCCAGTTCGCGAGTGATCATCAATCCAAAAAGTTTTTCAGTTTTCTCCCAATTTCAATTCGTTCATTTCCACGATTAGCTGATTTGAAGAGTGCATGAATTGAAATCAATGACGTAGGTAATAACAGTGTTGTCACTCAAGATAGAATGAATGTGCTAGATCGTCACAGCTGAAGCTGAACCGAGAGAGGGAAGTAATTTGATTCTATTTCCATTACACAGGGTAACCCTAACTCTAGTCCCTCCGCCCATGTACTACATTCAGTGGTAGTATGCGTGGTCACGGTCTGCCGTTAAGAAGGTCTGGGAAGATGAGAGTTTGTAAGCCCCATGGGACCGTCTGTGCAGCATTGCGCCAATGGATTTTCCAGATTGACCCAAAGCTCTTCACACCCTATTCGTCACATGAGTTTCGTCTGCCGTTCCATGCGTTACCAAAGAGGAATGAAGAATAATGGACGATCAACAGGACTTTGAGGATCAACAGGGACATTTGCCCCAATTTCTGATCTGTGGTAGATAATTTATTGTCTCAAAAGATTTTCATTATTTAAGTATGTATCATATAAGTGTACTTTCGACTTACATCGCAATGATAGCAAGTTCTGTTCGACGGCTGCACGATCACGATGGAATCAATGTGAGGTTTGTCGGTCCATTCCCGCTTTTCCCTGCAAAGTGAGCCATCAGATTGTCAGCAGTTAATGCTTAAATGAAATCACGTTTGATTGAACACACGCTGCTGTTCGTTCGATATTGACAGAATTCTTGTGACCTCGAAGCTCATTAGCATCGATCTTGAAAATTTCATCGGAATAGGACCAATATTTCGAGTGGGTAGTTATTTCTGGGACAAGGATTTACTACAAACATACAGAGGTGGAACCAAACTTGAAAATCAATAGGCAAACAATGTTCTACATCAAAAATATTGTTCTATATCTACCTATGTTCTATATTGTAGGTGTTTGTAATTGAGTAACGACCCCTTCATTGTCAATATTTGTTTTACTTCGAATAACTAATTATTTACTAGAAAGGAAAATCTACAATTTTTGAGACTTTTCTGATACTCACAGTTGGTATTAACTACTTTGGAACTTTTAATTTTTATCATGCGAAGTCAATGGATTAATAAACTGAACAGTTTTACTGCTGTTTATGCCTCAGCTACGATCCGTTCGGATTCATCGATTCCTCTTGTGAGATCATTGTTTCCGAGGCATCTCTTTCGCTACATCAGACCTTCGGTTGGGTAGAGATTACATCCAAAACGAGATGTTCTGTTTACATCTTTTTCCTCCTTGTTGATACTTACCTTTTCACTAAGCTGCCGCCCTTGCCCGCATTTACCCTGCTCCGGGCGGATGTATTCTAGTTTTTTTCCTTCGTTTTATCTCTTTTCCTCTTCATACCAGCTGCCCAGTCTGGCCAGTGGATATTATTATAAGGGGGTTCATGGCGAGGGCTCTGTAAACACCATTATCCTCTTCCCGAAACCACTTCTCTCTCCGATATCGAACTGTACCTCGTGTTTCTCTTTCATTCCTCTAAATGTAAAATTTATCCTTCCTTAGGTCTTGCTATTCGAGCTCCTCTCGACAGTGACGAAGCTGTATGTTGACCGTCTCTTATCTCAAAAGGATCACTTTCACAAGGGTGCAAATGTATGCAGACTGCATTGATAACTTAGGAAACAACAATATCCGTGTGCAGAGGAAAGGGGCTATTTTTGCGAGCGCGTTTTTACTTTACCTATTGGGGGAAGACTTAGATATCACCTGGAAGACGATTCAGTATAATGAACAATACTAAAGGCACACAACTTCATTTTATCTAAAAATTGGTTGCTCAATGGCAATCTCTGGTCTTCCTGGGAGTTCTGTGCATCGAGTCCTTTGACGAAAACTTTGTCATTACTTCTGATCAACCAACCAGCTTTATGTCTATGGTGTGGTCGTGATGTTTCAGTGCTCATTTCTGTGTCTTGATATTTGTAAGGAGGGCCAAAGATATATATTTAGAACGAAATAATTGGGGGACCCTGAACAACTCTCGAACGGTTCAGGGTCGGCAAGTTATGAGGATGAACTCATTGATTTGGTTACTACGAAGCAAGGAGCGACTAGATAGTTTCTCATTTGAGTTCTTGTTCGTCCATAAACATTGACCAGGAATATCCCTGGATGACTTCATCTTCAGCTCAATTTCTCCTAAAAAGTTAAAAATCGAAAGGGATCTTTTCAGAGACGACTAAATTCAAGTGCGACTGTAACTAATGAAAACTATATTTTGTCATGTAACTCTAGAAAAAACTCTTCATGGCTACTATAAAAGTATGAGTGATGCCCATGGTTCCCCGAGTGAACTTTTAAACAATTTTCAATCCTATTTCTTAAATTATGATGTTGAAGATATCATATCTCAGTAGCCCGAATTGTTCAAGCTTCAGGAAAAAGTTGGAACCTACCATCATTGAATTAAAAAAAAAAAAAAATGTAATTGCTTGAAATCTAGCTCGAAGCAAAAATTAAGAGAACCTAAAAACATCGAAGCGTTTAGTAATATTTGCCAATCGGATCACACTTTCACCGGTTGGATGTAGAAATTCTTACAGGAACCTGGATAATCAAATAAGTAAAAGCATACCAAAACCTGAACATGACGAAACATACAAAAGTACGACAAGTTAGTTATATTTATGTATTGTAGCTAATCACAAAACATAAATCTCCAAAGTAACTTGAACTACCCTAATAGGGGACAATCTACAAGTTAACCCGCATAAAAATTGAAAAATTCATCGAATTAGGATAGAGTATGAATGAATTTGAGTTTGAATTTAAGGGTGTTACTAGGAATCAAAGTTAGCGGATGCGCAGAGGTTACTGTCAGTCCAGGGACGTTGATTATGTATGTAGGGGACTATCTAGATGCCAATCCGTAAAATCTCTGAAATTATCGTCGATATGGGAGAATAGATTCGTATAGTTTTGCCCATTACAAGAATTTTATGACAGACAGACACACAGATTCACGGACAGTCAGACACGGAACCAAAATTTATCAAGAAGGCCTAAGTAAAACATAAAAATGGAAATTTTGATTTTGGAGAACATTTTTTATTCAACCTTGAAAAGTGAATAGTGCTTCCACTGGGTACCTTGATAGACTCGGAAGCAATACTTTTTTAATGTAATTTTTATTTACTAGTAACCGTCCAGATGATTAATTTTTACTGAAACTACGAGTATTATCTATCTGTACGTCTCAGGTAGAGATTTATACCCATGTGGCTTTGATCCTTTCGTAAAAATCGACTTGATTATGGTAACTTGTCAAGTTATTAGAGCTTGAAAAGAGAATGATTGTCATAAGCAAAAATACTGTAAACTTATATCATGAGATACGTTTTTGACAAATCACAATACTACCGTATTGTTTAGTATTCATACCATATTGTCAATGATACTTGATGAGTGACCAAAATATTCAATTGAAAACCAATTCTTCCATGGAATTCAGGTTTCCCACTTGTTTGCATAAATAATGTAAGTACCTAGTATAGAGTCAAGGAAGTAATCTAAATAATGAACTACAAAAAATGGGTTTTCAATATAATTTTTATTTACAAGTTCGTACATGAAGACGCTAACTGAACAAAAATAACTTCCACAAACCTCATACGATTTTTCTTTTTACTATAAATTTCAGGATTTTTATGTACACACAAATTACTTTTGTCAAAAAATTTGGCAGACATTCGGAGTCAACGTGGTTTATCCTTCAGCCGCTGTATCACAGGACGCTGATGACACGTGTCGAGGCTCAAGCGCTTAGAGTTATAAATGCCAGCAGCATGATCATGATCAATGTGGACCCAAGTTGCGATCCGTCAGCTTTCACTGAAACACGATTACAGAAAAAAAAAAACACTTGGTATACAATTTTGTATTGTTGTGAATACTTAAAACTCAATCGGGCAGACGTTCACCAACATACAATCATTCCCCATACTATCATTTTAGCTAATTTCCGAGATGTAAGTTTTTAGTGAGTGAATGACCGGCCATATTAGCAAATTCTAGAGATGTAAGTTTCTATGTGTAGTTTAACCATAAAAAGCAACTTTCCGAAATGAATATTTGCAGCATGGAACATGCTTTAGCCATCACATAACTGGGCTAAAACGTGACGAAACCGTGGAACGATAGTAGCGCGGGATTTTGTAATGATTTTCACATACAACCGACCCGTTGTAGGGAAATGTATAGCCGTTAGTTTTCATCCCACAAAAATCGTTCGCCACTCGTTGAAAATCTCTCAATTTACGCGTTAATTATATACTGCCATAACAGCTGTAAATATGGACTAAGCTGAGATGTACCTCTGATTTGAAAGAACTGTAAACAACATTCGCGGAAAAACCCAACATCGATTTAGTGGATTATATTGATGTAGTTGGTTGGATTGGTTTCTATAAAAACTATTTAACTAAGATGATATTTAACTAAGGTGATATTTAATGAATATTTTTATTTAAAAAAATTCGTATACGAATGTAATGAAAGGATTTTGATACCTAGGCGAGATTTTCTTATAAACGCGGGCTTTTAGTTGTAATGTGTTTTTCGACGCTTTACATGCTTTCAATTACTTGATAATAACAATACCATTTGGGACATCAAGAGGTGAATGAAGTGAATAAAATGGTGAATGAAAAGCAGGCCCATAAAGAGCTACATTAAAACAACAGACAACAAATTCCTAGTAAAAAGAAACAGCCAACAAAGTAAACACGGCTAAAGCATGTTCCATGTTTCTTGAATTTCAGCCGAATGTTCTAAGCAGTAACCATCCGGGGGTCCAGGGGGCTCGTCCCCTATTGTACGTCAATAAAACAGATGTTAAAACACCATTGAACTGCCGCATAACTTTGTGAGGGATAAACAAAAAAAATGTAAATTTTTTGAACTTAGTGCCATTTTCCACTGGATGACCTGGACATGAAGAATAAATGAAGAATGAACATGACGAAAGATTTCTATGGACAAGATGTTTAAATTTGGATCCAAAGAACACTTGGGTGGTGGAGATTTATAACTGACGTGAGAACTTAGTTCCTTTCAACCCCAGATGATGAGTCTTGCCAAGGAAAACTCAAAACTGCAATAAAAAAATCGATTTTTTGCACTTGGTTCCCTTTACCACTGGAAAATTAATTTATTTCAAATTATTATTATTATTAATTATTAATTATTATAAATTATAATTTATTATTTATTATTAAATTATAATTATTATAATTAGAATTTAATAATTATTAAATTATTAATAATAGATATAATATTAATATTATATTATATTATATATTAATATTAATATTATATCTATTATATCTATATTTTATATTATTTCATATATTAATATAGATTAATATTAATATTAATATTATATAATAAATAATATATTTATTATAATTATAATTTATTATTATTATAATTATTATATTTCTTATAATCCTTTAATTTTTCTTATTATTAATAAATTATTATTATTATTCTTATTCTTATTATTATTATTATTAATTATTATTATTAATATTTCAAATTATTATTATTAATAATTTATTTCAAATTATTTAACTCAAATTATCTCCTGCACGCTTGACAAAAGACTCGCAAAATTGTGTTGGGTATTCATGTAAATTGCATTGCTTGAATAATACGTAGATAGTAGCTACTTTGGGTCTCCTCAGTAATCCACTGTTTGGTTGAACTGAATGAC
Organism: Apolygus lucorum; assembly: GCA_009739505.2. Lineage (NCBI taxonomy): Eukaryota > Metazoa > Arthropoda > Insecta > Hemiptera > Miridae > Apolygus > Apolygus lucorum. The sequence goes on from CM019182.2 coordinate 30,860,038, forward strand.
TGATAGAGGTAAGTGAAACAGTAAAAGTTTCGGGAAGTGGTGAGAGTGCAATGGTATTGAGGTAATAACTCCTAGCACTCCTCCCCGTCGTAAAGTCCAGGTTTTTATTACTGCCGGGGAAATCAAGATGGATCCGTCACGACAGCCCGATAAGTTGCATGTGTTACAGCGTTAAAACCAGCCTTGGGAGGAGAAGGGCGGTGTTTAGGGTGCGGAATGGTGTTTATTAGCTTCGCGTTGTTCTGGGACATATACTCAACATGGTCATGCTTCAGAAAGGATTTAATTTTCATTATTCAACTTCCGGGTTTCCGTGAGGAAAAAAGAGAATGATATCTTGGGGCTAGCCAAGTTCGCTGCTCCTAACAAAGAACGCTACAAATTATTACACAAAGGTTAATTTTTTCCATATAGATAATTCGTCTCCAAAGAACACAGCTTTGCCATTGCCTATCATAGTTACCACCCATCTACTTCAAAATCAATTTTATTTAGAAGGAATAAACGCTTCACACTCAATTCGAAAAAAATGAGGAGTTGTGGATCCCTCCATTAGGAATTTTGATTACTCGTTGTCAAGGACGCAGAACTGAGTGCAGTTCGAAAAAACGAACAAGGATCGCATTTTGGTCAGCTAAAATATGAACGGAGATCAGATTTCTACAGTGATTCACACTCGTGTTTCTAATTCATCAAAAGTCCAGCCCTCTGCATAGGGAGCGAACGGTTTGTTCTATAGAGCTCTGTGTGGTCTCAATCGATTCTAAAAATTCAATACTGTTTTAAATTGGTGAAAAAACCTTTAGGCATATCAACATTTTTTGATCTAGGGCGTTTTCAAAATTATAGCCCCTATTTTTCAATCCTTAGAAGTGACTGAAATCAACCAAAATCCTCGGGGCACAACTAAACCCCAAGTGGAGCCCATTTATACCAAATTTCAACAAAATTGGTTCCTGAGAACTAAGAACGGACGGCAAAATTGTTTTTAGATTTTAGGATTTTACGTTCCTTTGAGGGAGGTTCTTATCGAACTGTAATAGAATGAGAAAAATCGTGGGTAACAGAAAGCCGAATTGGGGTTCCGGATAGCCGAGCTCGTTCGCCGACGCGTTTTTTGGGCCCGAGAGACGAACCGATCCTTGCGGGAAGATCGTGAGTTCAAATCTCGGGTGCCGGGCGCGTTTTTGACGGTTCGCGGCTTCCCCCCCCCCCCCCCGCCATCATCCTTACCCAGGGCGGTGGGGCAATGGGAAGCCATGAGCAAAATCTTCAGAACGAATTCGGATCTTGCCTTTGGAAGACAGCTGATGATGTCCGCGATGCCAGGAATGGCAATCGGACAAAAATTCAACCTGAAATGGTTTGTTTACTTAACTTTACAGAAGGCCGAACTTTTGTAACATTCAAACACAAGCACGCATACCCAGATATCTACTCGTAGTCTATGCTTATTATTTTCAGTCTAATGGATCTTTTGAATAGACCACAAACATTTCTTTGTTTGTTCTTGCTCAAATTTTGATTTTTTACGTTTTAGAGTAGATGTAATCCAATAATTGAATTGCTAAAGCTTAGAGAGTAGAGCATGATGAATGAAATGTAATCTATGGGCTAAATTTGGGGTTCAGTTGTGCTCTGAAACTTCTGGTTGTCTTCAGTGTATTCCAAGTGGTGGAAAATAAAGGATTTAATTGTAAAACCGCTCTTGATCGGACAAGCTCAGGGAAAGTTAAAGCCTTTATCTCAATTTAAATTAGTTATCCATTATCAGGACAGGAGGAGACCACAAATAGCATTGTCCGACTAGCTTTTAGCTCCTCATTGGTGCTCAAAGGTTGGGCCAAAAGAGTGAAGAAACACCAATATGGTTCTCTTTAGGAGTATTCAATCTCACAAGGTCATGGGCGCCAATACATGTTGTATAGTTTCACCGTACTGAGCACCGTATTTTAAGCAACTAGTTCAAATCCACTAAATTATTTTCCAGCAGATCTTGAGGCCGCAAAAAAATCTACGTTCGGTGAGTAGATGGCAATTTGGTACCGTAAGAAGCACATCCAGGAGAGGGTATTCGTTTTTTCGGAAAGGATAAAACCATGAGTGAGCCTCAAATGTTAAACATGGTACCTAATGCTGTCTAATTGTGGATTAACTCTAGCTATAAGCCATAATTAATTAATAATTAATTCATGTAGAAAAATACTTAGTAGTTGAACTTGGAATCATACGCATCATGATTGGTAGTTACTTTTATAGAAAAATTTGTGTTTTTTGCAGACGATGATGATAAAGAAAAAAAATGAACCGTTGTGTATTTATTTAGTTTTTTGTAACATTGAAAAATATTTTCATAGTAAATACACAATTGAATCATTCTAGGCTATGTAAAAATTTTGTCAGTATGGCACATTCCAGATTTGCAGAAGTGTCCGTCATAAAATTTAACGTATTAAATACGAAATTTTCGTAACTTACTTAGAGTGTACATTCTCAATATCAAAAAATAACATCAACCATTAACTGACTAACCCACTTATCAATATGATTATGAAGTAAGACTAGTATAAGTAAGACAGCAGCAGGTTTGAGTTAAATTTAATGTTTTAACACATTTAAACATTTTATGACCGAGATTACACAGGGATAGATCACTGACCGATATTTCCAAAATGGAGTGTATCAAAGCTCACCGCCTTTTGCCCCAAATCTGACGACTTAAAATAATTATTTGCTCGAGAAGTAAAAATATAAACGAGGTGCTTTGTAGGCCTGAGGAGCGAAGCTAATGGAAATCAACCCCAAGGCTGATATCTACGCAATCAATAACCGCTCCAAGAAGAATCAGGAATAGTGAGAATAAATTCCCGATAGTGAGAATACATTCCCGATAAGAATGAAAACTACTCGTAACAGGTTGATTTTGAATAAATTTTGTTAATAATGGTTCTTATGTATGAACAGTCTCTCATGAAAGTCACTACGGATGTCAAGAGCGATATAATTTAGAAATTACTCTCACATTATTTCTTGGAACTGGAGAAGAAGGATCATACCTATAAATCCAGTTGGGTGTGTACTCGTACCTATTCCATTTCTCGTTTTGTTTTTATAGAATCGCATTTTTTGATTGCTTCTTCTAAAACGAATCTCTTCAAAGATAATAATAAAATAATGTGACTGAGCCAAGGAAGAGTACATCCAACAAACTGTTTCACAACCGACTAAAGAACTGGAAGGGCATAAAGGAATTCCGCTATGTAGGACTAAACTAATTTTATCCCGCTCTCACTGAAGAAAACAAATGGACGGATTCAAATAAGCTCGTTTTATGAAAAAACGGGAAAATGCAATCCTTTGCGAGACGCTAGGGAGAGGGGCGTTTTTTAATTTCTTTTGATTTCTTTAAAAACCCATTTTCAAGGATACGGAAACATTAACAGAGAAAGAAAGAACAAAGGAGTGCACCAGGGAGGAGCTATGAAAGAGGGAGGGGAGAGAGAGTGTGTTGAAAGAGAACTAATACACGGATAATGGATTTTTAATTCTAAGAACGAAAAACTTGGAATCCTGCAAAAAGAAATGAATTACGAGAAAAAAGTTCAAGTAGATTTGCTGACTGTGGATGACTAGCAATTTGGAGAGTTCAGGAAGAGAAAGTTTGAGGGTTCAGATGGGGTTGGGGTGCCGTCATATAGCCGGTTTGTCAAGATGGAAGGGTCCATACCATAATAATGAAACTGAACTTACAAGCCTGTCATTGAATGTAAGCAATTTGAAATAACGAATTATTCTGGACCATGTTGAGTCAGTTAGTCAAAATTATACCTAGGACCTAAATCATAGATGATATCCTGGTTCGTTTAAAACTGCTTTAAGTGGGATCTCAAGAAAGAGAAAAAATAATCTTGTTTAGTAATGCATCCATTCCTGGGGACGTCCTATTCGATAATAACTAGTAACGATAATAATTTCAACCAGTATTTGAACGATAAAACATAAATTTTATTGCATATTTTTTCTGCATTAAATATGTTTTTCATACTCTTGAGTTACCGTTATTATCATCCATATTCGTATCTTTGAAAATTCAAACGAATGGGACCCCATATAAGGTATATGGGGCCCTTACTATGCAGGTATGTGAAATAGTGTTGAACTGGTGACTCACCAATGAGCAATGACTCCCGCTGTTCGAGCAGGGGGGCGACGATTTGTCCGTCGCTCTCTTTGTCTATCTGGAAGAAAGATGAGGGCAAGCTTGCTACGCATTTGAGCTTCATTCTGCCTCCTTTGAAGTAATGGGAAAGAACACGTAACCGCAATGTCACCAGGGACATTTGCAAGTTGTGAACGAAGAATTTCGGTTCGTATCTTTGGAGGCTTCCACCGATTTCAGGTACCTGCAACATGTCACAAGAATAACTCTTTAACATTGACAGCACTATACCTACTCAACTTGGGGATTTAACGTGAGTAATGGTTTATTATTTTAAATGATGAACTTTGGAATGCAGCAGGACAAAAAACGTCTAACACGTCTTCCAATTTGCTGTTCAAAGATGTTCTCGAAGAATCTCGGAATCAAATGAAACGATTTCGTTTGAAATCTAGTTCTGCCCCAAATATTTTGGTTTTTTTTTCACTTCTAAAGGATGAAAAAAAAAAAAATGTATTGAAAAATCCGAAACTTCCTAGCTCAACACTTTTGAGCTGGACGTATGGTTTTTTTACCAGTTTATATATAGCATTTTAGAATTGAATGTGGTAACCCAAAACTTTCTACGGCCAACCATTTGCTCACTACAAAGACTTGGAGGTTCGAAGAAAAATAAATCGGTAATATTACTGTTAATCGCAATTTGTCAGATGCGATATTTTTCTGAATCGAGATCCATGTCGCTTGGTTGTGATTCTTCAACAAATGAGATCTAAATTTCGTTATGAGATCTGGATGATTTAATCTGACCTTGCATCATTATATGACACTTTGATGTGTACAGTCCGTACACGGTTGAGATGTACAGTGTAAGTATGAAAAAAATACTGCCACATGGGTGTGGCACACATAGCTTCCTCGTATCCATAACCCGATTGTATAGATGATCAGATGCACAGTTGATCATCTCAAAACATCAATCTCTAAGTGCAATTTCTCATCTACACGTCAACCCGCACAATCTCTGAATATTGTATAGGGGACCATCTCCACCTCGACTCTTATAATTCCTGAAAATTTCATCGAAATCAGCCGGGAAATGTAGGAGTTATGGCTGTGTCAAGAATTTCACGTTTCGCATGCGCAGTGGCTACTATCTGTGTGGGTGCATTGATTTTCACAGGGAACCATGAACACGAAAATTTCATCGAAATCGGGTGAGAAATGTAGAAGTTATGGCTGTGGAAAGAATTTCACGTTTGCGCATGCGCAGTGGCTACTATCAGTTCGGGGTTGATGATTTTAATTGGGGATCATCTAAATACCACCCCGCATAATCTCTGAAAATTTCATCGAAATCGGATGAGAATTGTAGATGTTATGGCTGTGGCAAGGAATTCATGAACGACAGACAGACGGACACGAAACCAAAATTGTTCAGGAAGGTTTGAAACGTGAAACGCGAGTGGAAATTTAAATTTTGGAGAACACTTTTTTTCAACCTTGAATAGAGAAAACAAAGCTTCCGCTACCTTGATAGACTCGGAAGCAATAAAAAAAATGTGGGGTAATAATTCCTCACGTTTTAATATTTAATCTAGGCATTAACTCATATTTGATGGAAGGTTGATGATATTGATTAGGAATGTTCTACACTGCTTTGCTCACCAATTACGCTAATCATCAATTACAACTAATTTACTGCACACTTGCTTATTGGGATCTCTAAATACTATTTATCCAAAGATTTATGCAGGTGCGAAATATAGAATATTGTACACCGGGGTGTTGATTTATAACATGAAAGATGAAAACAGTGGCACCTTCTATCTCAATCGTCTTTAATTAAAGAAAAATAGACGAACTTCGAGATGGCGAGATTATTTCCCTCATTTTCTTCTTCACTCGCCTCATCCAGGGGACCCGCTCTGAATTCTTGATGTACACTCACACCCCAAAGGATTTTTCTTACAGCAATCCTTTGTCTTCGTAATACCCCCAGGCTTCCGTGGTCCGGCGTTTTTCCTCCAGATATACGGTTGGTCCTATTTATTTCAATCCTCCGCTCTTGCTCCAGGGGTCGCCACATTATCATTAACACGGTCCCAATGCTCTCGCCGGACCAACTGCCGCACTGAGATTATCATTCGAACTCGAGACCGCAACTCTGGAAATTCCCTTGGCTCCACTCCACCTATTCATTAGAAGTTAACTTCTAATCATGTGGTGAAAATCTCCCAGTTCTCACCTGCGATGTGAGGCAAAATCTATTATAATGTTTACTCCACTTATTGGTTCTTTTCCAATAGTTAGAATCTTGTATAAGAAGTACAATACGGTCAAGGGTTATTGGATCTAATTCGGTTGACGATCTTAATACTAAGCTAATATAATGTACTGGTAAACTGAGTGGTTACTCTGGGAATTTTGCATTACATGCACCAATATCCGACCACTTTTCGCTATTGGTCAAAAACGAACACCCAGTCCATATTCTTCCTTCTGCGTGCCAATTTTCCATACTGTTTCCATCATATGAATTTACCAAAGCTTTGTGGGGGAAATATTGAGTAGGTCAATTGTTGAGTTTGTTCGGGAGTTTATTCTCAATGGAGTGGAACAGTTGTAATAAAGTATAGGTTTTTTAACTATTGTTAGTACTCACTTTTACATCGTTGATGTACCAGTCTAAGTTCGGAGCTGGATAAGACTTTGGTGAAGAACAATTCATCTTGAGCTCATCACCAACAAAGTAAGTCTCCTTACTGTTACCAGTAATGTAAGGTGGCTGCGATGGAAAATCTATGACAACATATATATGAAACATCAAATCAAAATACACTGGTCTATAAAAAAAATAAACCAGGAGTTTCGTGTGATTTTTAACAATGTTTTTCATTTTGGTTAATTTTTTTCAATAAAGAATTACTATTGAAATTCATCTCACGTTCTTATCAATATATGAATTATTTCCAAATTCAATAAAGAATTCGGAATCGACCAAAGAAAACAAATTTTAACCCCCCCCCCCCTCAAAATTTGTTGGTTTACGTTTCAAGATACGTAGAATCTAAAAATCGAATTAAAATTTGGCCGTCCGTCCACTTTCCCTAGTTCCCATGGACCGATTTCCATGAAATTCGGTATGTGGGCTCCATTTGGAGTGCTTGACTGATTTTTTTGTGCTTTGAAGCTTTTGGTTGATGTCAATCACTTTTAAGGGGTGAACAATTAGGGTTGACATTTTCCAAAGTGCCCTACCTCAAAAATTGTCGAAATAAAGGTATTGTTTATTCACCAATTTGAAATATTATCAAATTTTTAGAATCGAATGAGAACACCCAGAGCTCTGTAGAACAAACCGTTCGCTACCTACGAGAACTTAAGGGTTGGACTTACGATAAATTAGGAACAAGAGTGTGAATCGCAAAAGAGGACTAATCTCCATTTAAAATTTTTCGATTTGTATTCAGTTTTGTGTCTTCGGCAACTAGTATTCAAGTTTCCATATGGAGGAACCCAACTCCCTGTTTCTTCTAATTGAGTGAAACGTTTATTTCTCCCAAATAAACTTGATTGTGAAGCAGTATGAGTAGTAGGTAGGTAGTACCTATGGTTGGTGACAATGGCATAGCTGTGTTCTTTGCAGACGAATGATCTGCACAGAAAAATAATAAACGTTTGTGGAATAATTTGCAGCATTTTCTTTCCATCATTTTACGTTAAATTATCCAAAAATTAATAAATTTTAGCTCAAATTAGTTCTATAAAATATCCATGGCCAATCAAAATCTTTGAATAACAATTAATTTACGACAACAGCAATTCAACCAACTCTTTAGAATAAAGTTTCAAACTTATTTTAAATGGTCAGTAACTTCCACAAAAAAAAAAAAAAAAAAAAAAAAATCAATATCAGTCTCATTCGAAGTCTATCGCGTTTGGTTTCGTTGGTTTATTATTTTCAATAATGAACCTTAGGAATCAAGCAACAAAAAAAAATTTCCGGAGCTGTGCCGGAACATTCCGAAAGAAATCTAGAGGAGGAGTCTTTTGATAAAAACGTGTCGGTTGCAATGCCCTATACTCTGAGCGTACTCTTTTCATAAAAAAGAAGAGAGTTTTTGAAGGCTTTTGGGGAGCTCGCTTTAGTTCAGCTGTCAACCCCGATCGTTGTGGGGTCAGAACCAATTTAAAAAGAAGAGGAAAAAGGGTATTGTTTCGATAATTGATTGGGAAATTCATTGTCGGGGGAAAAGAGGAGAAGGGGTTCCACAGTATAATTCAGGAGTAGGATAGAGGGACTCTGTTGGCTGAGAAAGGGGAATGGAACCCTGGTTCACCCCAACAAAGCTTGACACATCCCTGACTCCCAGCGATGCCTGTCGTAGATCTTTTCCTCACTTCGTCTGTCCTGCAGTCGGGATCCCTGCCACAATAATTGTTATTCGCCTTTAATCAGTGCTCTTCAATCACAATGATCCAGCGAGTTATCTATTGTGGTTAGGTTCCTTAGTCTTTGTATGATTGCTGTCAAGGGACAGCCAAATGAAATCAAACAAACTACAGAAGTAGGTGAGATGCATTAGTTTAGTAATGATGTTGTTGACTCTTCATTTCATTATCTTTAATTACTGAGAAAGTATATAAGTTGCTTGTTCTGGTGAATGATCATAAGGGTCACGTTGATTTCATCAACGGAAGTAGTCAACTCTGGATTTTTTTTTTGTTACTTTTAGAATGATATTTTATGGTAATCATCTCAGATTTTCAAGCTTCTTGAATCATGCCAAATCAAGTGTATTACCGTTTGGCAATCTGAGCTTGCATTCTCAGTTCCGAGTAATATAATCGAGTTTTTCGTGTCAACTGTTTTCTATGAATTATTATCTCGCTCGAAGGAAACCCAAGCTCGGAGATGTCCCCAGGTACGACTTTCCCGGGAACTATCAGGCAACAAAAAGCAAAGACTGTTTTCAAGACAGATTGACAAGTTATCAAACCCTCGAGTTTGCTAGGGCTTCCCGACCTTCCGACCAGGGACAAATATTTGTCCGTTTGTTGGAGGAAAGGGGAGAGTTGGAAGGAAACCCTTATTGATACGAAGGGTTTCGAATTCATCGGGATAAATCCTAGCGGTGGGGAGAACGTGATGGGTTTTGCCACGTTCGCTGGGGTCCGCCTACTGACAGCAGCTGTCTCATCAACGCCTCCACCGTCGTTCCGTTTCGCCTGTGGATTGCCCGAATCACCGTCGAATCGCCCACTATTCCAATCGCGTAGTTCATCGGATCGATACGACAAATTTTGAGCTCAACCCTTCCACATTTGCGCTGTCTGACAGGCTGCCACCAACTATGAACGAGGAAAACATTGATAGAAAAACCAAAAACTGTAGATCCGAAAAACGCGTTTTCGTCAGTATGTATCTAGTTATAATCAAGATTTGTAAAACCATATAGAATCCTGTAAAACATAATCGTTAGAGATCTTTTCACATCTTACTGTGGAGTAGATTTATGTCATACTAAGTCTTGATGGACGTCAGAAAAAAGTTTCATTCGTGCTGCATGCGTAAAAGTGCTCAAATTTTTCAACAAATATGTTAAATTATTATTTGGAATTTTGGAGCTACAATTTTTCCCCTTAACTATAGGAGATGTAACGCTAGTTTCGAATTACACCATGCAGTCTTTAAGTTCAATGTATAATTTTCCACCCAAAACCCTGATAACACTAAAACGCTAAAACCCACGAATAAACACGTGTCTGGGCCATATCTCATGTTGACTGGATTTCTTAGAGTTCCCTGAGGAAGGGAACTCTCAACTTATCCTCCTTCCTCTGTGGCCTTCTTTCTTGTAAGTTTTTTTTTTTTTTTTAAATTCATATATTTGTGCCTGCTCTCAAGGAGATTACAGGCGTTTGTGAACTAAAGTCAAAGTCCATCTAGTTTATGAAGTTACATTAAAACGAATTGGAAGTAATTAATTTAATTAACTTGCTCTAAACTATTTATGTTTTCGTTATTTAGGCTAATTATTGTGTTATGTTGAATAGCCACAGAAAAATCGCATCCACCTTTCCCCTTTTTATTGCAAGAAAATATAAAGCAATAGCAGAGTTATGGTTTTATACAATCTAAAAAGTAGTAAAATAATGTACCATCATACTCACATATAACTTCCATTTTAGCCTCCTTACTAGCAGAAGAAAATGACGGCGCTTCCGCCGAAACCTCGCATTTGTATGTTCCACTCGATTTAAGATTCACACTTCTCAAAGACACCTGAGTCGGGTTTGACTGTTCCAGCTGAAACAGAAAATACCAACCAAATTGTCGCGAAAGTTCATCTAAGTTTGTTATGACAGAAGGTACCTACCTGGTTTTTTGCAAATGTGGAACACAACTGAGCGAAATGAAACTCTATTCGAAGGAATATAATGATATTATTATTTTGATCGGTTGATATTTCAAAACTGCGATTTTAACACTTCCGTAAGTTAACATTCATTTGTTGTGAAATATCGTTTTTAAGATATCGTTTCATCAATTAAATCTATGGAACGAGGAACTCCACTTGTACAGCATGCAATAAACTAAATGATATTTGTTATTTGGGCTCCATTTGGGGTCTAGTTGTGCCCCGAAACTTTTGGTAGACGTCAGTCACTCCTAAGAGGTGAAAAATAAGGGCATACATTCTTAAAACGCCCTAACTCAAAAACTTTCCATATAAAGGTATTGTTTTTCCATCAATTAAAGAGAGTACTGAATGTTTAAACTCAAATGAGACCACCCAGAGCTCTGTAGGACTAACCGTTCGCTCCCCAAGAGAACTTCCCCGATCAAATTCTAGCTGACCAAAATGAGATCGTTGATCGTTTCTTCAAACAGTTATCGTATTGAAATTTCATAATGAAGGCACCCACCACTCTTCATTTCTTTGAATTGATTGTGAGCCTTTTATTTCTCTAAAATAAATTTGATTGTGAAGCAAAAATAACATTTTACCAACTATATTATAGTTGGTAGGTAGTGGATGTGTTCTTTGCAGGCGAGTGATCTATGCAGAAATTAATAAACCTTTGTGCCATTATTTGCAGTGTTTTTTACATTAATAAAGCCTTATTATCAGAAGGTTCAGTAGTAGCATCATCACAATGTACCTTGAACCGAAAAATTTGAGGGAGGTTCAACCATTTTTTTTTCTTTGTCGTTTCCAGAGGTCCATTACTGAAAAGAATAAACCAGATGAAACAAAATTACATCACATCAGGATTTTTTCTCTCAGGTAGGCATTTTCAAAAATTTTATTTCTTAGATTTAACTTTGGAATGTTCAGTTATCGACTTGCTAGCTCAGAACCCAACAGGAAAAACACTTCGGTCATTCATGACAGGGCATAACATAAAAGTAAACTGACAATAGAATGAAGAGAATTCATCGGTCTTCGGATGAGGTGACACTCAACCAAACCGTGTTGTTTTGATGACGATTAAGGAATAAGGGTTTTGAACAGTACAGAGTCGGACGGTGAATCTTGTGCATCCTGCCTTGACCATAAATATTGTTCAACCGATGGCTTTAATTATACACGTGAAACAAAAGCTCATTTCCATCAGTGAGCCGTCAAGCCATTGTCTGGATCTTCAGTACTCGTATATTACCGTTTTTATGTCTAGTAAGAAGATAATTGTCTCCTAAATATTGACTTTGCCAATGCTAGTAAAAGAATGTAAATATTGTGTTTACTTCGTGTTTATATTATGTTAGAGATCCGCAATCAAAACAAGCGCAGGGAAATTGCCACTGAACGGTTAACAATGTCTTATCTACAGATTCCTCATCGCCCGAAAGCTACGAAAACTCGATGAATATTCTGATGAGAACTTGGAATTGTGAGGAAGGGGTGGTGTTGTGATGATCCTTTGGGAGTGACAATGTTTACACCGAACCAACGGCCGCGTTGTTTGCTCTGAAATGTTGTCGACTATTTGAAGATTAATATTGCGGATCTTTGTAAAACTCTGTTACTTTATCAAATTATGACGGCGGTTGATTGAAGCAAACATAAACCTCCATTTGTTGGAAGTCTAACAAATGAGTGGACAACATTGCTTTCCTCGTTTATGCATAAATGTTTTGCTTCCTGTGTTTTTCGTTTTGTTTTTCGGATTCTACGTACCTTGAAACGAAATTTTTTATGTTTGTGTAAAGCAATACGGAATCTCGATCCCCTTTTCATGTGATTTTCATTTCGGTTCACTCTGTAAAAGCGACGGCACTACTCATGTATGTGCGGAAAGATCGACACAATCAGACAAATTCACAACAGTATTGATGTTTGACAGTTCAAATAGCTGCCAACATGTGTGTGGACAACATACAACGAACCACAAGGGGTTCCAAATTGGATTCCGTCATGGGATGGGTTCCAAGATTGGATCCATGGGTACCAATCTGAAAACTAGATTCTTGAACTTGATAAGGAAGATTTTTCCCCTCATGTCACGTAAAACTTCCTTAGTAACAAACTAAGTCAATATGGACGTAAGTAAGTCCTACTGACCTAAAAACATCAATTAGGCCTTCTCTTCTCGTTGCCCCCCTCAGATGATTCAAGCTACAGAAATAACAAATCCATGAACATTGGGATAACAAGTGATTATCACGATGCGTGTGGAGTTCGTTTCAAACTCGAGAAAACTCTCGGAAGAGACACCCACAGTTAAGCTGTGCAGCCTGAAGTTTTACTGCTTTAAACGGAGCAAAGTCTTAGAAGAGCTATGAGCTTCTACACAGACCGTCCCGGGAGAACCTGATAAGGTTGGAGAGTTGGGGGTTGTCCCGCCTCGCACGGCCGTTAGTTTCAGTCTATTCATCTTCGTTTCTTGGTGGTTTTAAGCTAATCCTCCTCCGAAGCCTTTCACCTCCTCTCCCCACGTGTCTCTTATTCCATTCCCTCACTTTATTCCATTTCCACTCTTTTACTGAGTTTGCTTATTCACTCGAACATGCCGTTTCTTCTCTGCCAAATTGGCTCCTCAGAAATCAATGGTCAATGATTCAAATTGATTTTCACTCACATCACTAACGCTCGTTTGTTACTTGTAAACGCTGCAAATTATTACACAAAGGTTTATTATTTTTCTATATTGATCACTCGTCTGCAAACAACTCGGCTTTGCTATGGTCACCACCCACCAACCATAGATACTACCTACCTACACCGATGACCATTTAGGTCATCTAAAATTTGAAAGGAGATTAGACCTCTTTTGCGATTTACACACGTGTTTCTGTTTTATTGCAAGTCCAACCCTTATTTTCTTGTAGGCAGCGAACGGTTTGTCCTACGAAGCTCCGCGTGGTCTCGAAAAATTCTAAAAATTATTTATCTTAAATTGATGGACAAACAATACCTTTATATCGAAATTTTTTGAGCTAGTGCGTTTTCAAAATTTTAACCCTTATTTTTCAACCCTTAGGAGTGACCGACATCAACCAAAAGCTTCGGGGCACAACTAGACCCCAAATGGAGCTCATATACCAAATTTCATCAAAATCGGTCCATGGGAACTAAGGAAAGTGCCGCGGACGGCCAAATTTTTATTCGATTTTTGGTTTCTACGTACCTTGAAACGTAAACCAGCAAATTGTGAGGGGTGGTTGACATTTTTTTTTCTTGGTCGATTCCAAAGGAAAATATCAAACCAAAAAGGAGCCTGTTCAGTGAATGGAAGTTGTGGGTTTTCGAGTCTTCCCAAGGGTTACAGTTGTTCACCCAAAACAGTTTCAACTTTGATATAATAAAATTTCTTACTATACAATAATCACTAGTAATTTCTCTTTCTATTTGTTCTAGAAAGTTCTTCGTCCGATTATACAGACAGACAGTTCAGTATTTCCTTGAATAACGAACCACTTCTGGCTCACGTTTGATGAAATGTAGAGCAGAATGGACTATATTCAGATATGAGTAGCGGCAATGAGAACGTTAGTTCTCCAAGCTCGTAAAACCATAAATAGGCCCGTGATGTGGATGACTAAATAAACATAGAAACAGAATCTGGGCACTCTGTCATTGGCGATTCCTGCAGACTTTGTGAGGCTTCCCTCCCTTTGATGAATTACTTAGGAGTCGAAGCTTGGTGGCAGAATTCCAGAGGATCTTACAGGACAGGATGAAGGAGCCTAATGGCTAGGATCCTCTCAAAATTCAAAAGCCGAGAGTATCATTGAGTATAACTCATCGAATGAGACATGAATGCGGGAAGGATTGGGAGTGCATTCAGTACGCAGGACTACCAACCCAAGCCTATTATAGTCCATCATAGTTGACTCGGTGACCCCCTTTGATCCTGGCTGAAATGCTAATTATCCTGTCAAGTAGGAAAACATGAGCACGCCATTTTCATGGGAAAGCTATTATACACCTATATTTACATGTTTGATTGGTAGTACCTTGTTAGAATAATCTACACCTGATTTTTTTTTTAATGAGTGTGAGTTATGTGTATTACATGATGACATAATACATAACCCTTCCCTTACTTATTTCTTCTATTCTAGAGCGATGGCATTACAAAAATATATTATACTCAATACATTTTATTTCACTGATTATATTACTTTAACAGCTGCTATATTCTATCTATTCAACTCGGGAACTTGCTCATCAATTTGAAAGACCCGTCGTCCCGTGGGACGACAATCTCGTGAGATCAGAAACTAGCGAAACTACTATCCTCCACGACCACAATTCTAAAAAACTGCAAATCACAATCAATTGCTTAGAAATGTAAACCCACTTGAATTAGCGAGCGAGCAAGCATGCTAATATGTAATATAATATTGTCGGAGCGATATCGTTATAATCCATGATTACAACGGATATCATGTTCAATGAAAGTAGTGGCACGCATCCATCGATCTCTATTCGTAAACATGTTTAGTCATTCAACATAAAGGGATAAGAACGACCACGTTTACGTCGAAGGAACTGGTTGTTTGCCTTATTATACTATTGCTTTGTGTTATATTCCTGATTTTAAACCTACATTTATTTCAGCCCATCCGCATGACAATCAATGCACTCTTTCAGTAGTGATGTTTTGTAAAAACCCAGAGACATTGGATTTATATGCATGGCCCATTAGATAAGGTTCGTATTTTATTACCTTACTCACAATATCTTTGAACCAGATCCTCTTCATCAAATGAAAAAAACGCTGCAAATTATTACACAATGGTTTATTATTTTTCTATATTGATCACTCGTCTGCAAAGCCACCAACCATCCAAAATGAAGAAAAACATCGATCGCATTTCGGTCAGCTAAAATTTGAACGGAGATTAGGCCTCTTTTGCGATTCACACTCGTGTTTCTGATTTATCATACGTCAAACCCTTAAATTTTCGTAGGGAGCGAACGGTTTGTCCTACAGAGCTCCGCGTGGTCTCAAAAAATTCTAAAAATTCTATAGAATCTTAAATTGAAGGAAAAACAATACCTTTATATCAACATTTTTTGAGTTCAATAGGATTGAAAATGGCTTCGGAGCTCACTCAGCTGATCAGTGATCTGAAGAATGAAGAAGCTTTGAGCAATGATTTGCAGCGTTTTTTACCAACCAACATTTTTTTTACCTACCAACTTTTTTTTACCTACCAGCTAGCTACTACCTACCACACCATACTGGCTTCACACCTTCACAATCAAGTTTATTAGAAAGAACAAACGCTTCACACTCGATTGGAAAAATAGAAAGCTTCATATTGAAACTTGATTACTGGTTACGCAGAAGGCAAAACTGTATACAAATTGAAGAAATGAACAGCGATCGCATTTTAGTCCGATAAAATTTGAATGGAGATTAGACCTCTTTTGCGATTCAAACTCATGATTCCGTTTTATCGAAGGAAAACCTTCAAGTACTCGTAGGGACCGAACGGTTTGTCCTACAGAGCTCCGGGTGGTCTCAAAAATTTTTTAAAATTCAATACTATTTAAAATTGGTGAAAAAACGATACCTTTATTTCGAGAGTTTTCGAGCTAGGGCACTCTTGAAAATTTCAACCCTTAATTTTCACCCCTTAGAAGTGACCTACATCAACCAAAAGCTTCGCGGCACAACTAGACCCCAAATGGAGCCCATATATCAAATTTGAACCAAATCGGTCCAGTGTTGCTAAGAAAAGTGCCGCGGACGGCGGACGGGGGACGGCAGACGGCCGTCGGCGGACGGGGGACGGCGGACGGACATTGCAAATTTGGATTCTACGCACCTTGAAACGTAAAGTGACAAAGTTTGAGGGGGGGGTTATAAAATTTTTTTGCGATACGATCACATAGGCTTATTATTAGAAATAATAAACCAATTGATTCGATCTGTATATCAGCATCTTAACCCTAGTTTCACTCTCGGTTCAAAGGTACACTCATGAGGTGGAAATGATTCAAGGTTAGAGAAACCTATTCCAACAAACTGTTCGTTGAATTAGACTAGTTTCCTAACCCAGGAACGAAATTGTCCGAAGCAGAAACTAAAAACTACCAATCCATAATCGTTCTTTAGGAAAGGTATCCACAAGGAAGATAAGTTTTCCATGCATCAAGCTTTTTAAAACGCAGCAGTCGCTGTGATTCCGGAAACCGCTGTATAAACAATTCTGGCATTCAGTTGTGACCGACAGCAACCCGTCTGATTTCGTGGAACAAAGTGTTATCAACGTAGGAAGAACGAGGTTCTCTCTCGAAAAAATAAGCAAAACGAATCAGCGTCCTTTGTGCATACTATGCTTGTTAACCTTTAATATCCTGAAGTATCTTTTTGGAAGTCCGATTTTTACCTGCAACAGTTCATCCACTTTCAAACCCAAACTGATAGCCTTTGATGGAAAGAAAATAATTCTTAAGTTGACAGACTGTAAAAGGAGCTTTGAGGTACCTTCTACCCTCATTTTTCACCTTCGAGGCTATTAGATGGGTTTCCTCGTCAGAGATGGCGCCACTGTCTAGGGAAGCACAGGTTCTTCTATGAAGTGAACACTCTCTCCACCTTATTTCTTGGTTTTGTACTTTATGAGAAATGACTGACCCCAACATCCCACTAAAGATTATTCCAATTTTCCTTCTTCTACTCCAACAAAATTGGGTTTAGAAGTACTCCCAGAATTACATTATTAGGAATAAGTACTACCGAATTCTTGTAAGTCAAATCACAGAATCATCTTTTATTGTATCACTCATGACAATTAATGGCCTCGTAGCTTGCCTAGTTACCTACTACATATCTCCCCCCTCAATCAACTTCTCCAGAAATCTTCTTCCTCAGTTGATCGGCATGTCGGCGATGTTGCAGCCCACCGATGTCAACATTGTAAGACAAGAATCCTGTCTTCTTGAGGTTTATTCCCGCCACTGGTTCCTTTTCGTTAGCCGTTTTTACTCCGTCTGCCTCTCCCTCAGAAAATTCTAGGCGAGAAATTCCCTCTTCGGTTCTTCTGGCCGGTTGCCTTTGAGCACTCTGAATTTTCATACTCAAATCTTGTCAGTGAAGATCCAATCTGGTGCAAATTTATCTGGCTAATAACATTTGGGCCAGACATCTTCTTGTAGTGGTATGAGCTGCCTCTCAATACGAGATGAGAAATTTTCGGGCCTTCTGTTCTACGGTTCCTCTGTCTTTTACCGTTGCTTACATAGCTCTTCCTCGACTCCTCAGTTTGACCCACTCTACAGATACGTGCTCCTTTTGGCATGGGAATCCGAAATGCCAGGGCCCAATCAAATCCGAACAATGGAGTATCATGCGTTTTAACCACGCACAACGATAAGGATTTCTCCTGACCAAATGCATTAACCCTGACTCTCGTGGTACCCAACGTTTCTACGCAGACATTAGTATATGCTCTCAGATCTTCTACTGGAGATAGAGCAGGGGATCCTATTTTCTTCCATACCGTTCTATTAACCACTGTCTGGTCTTTCCCGGGATCATAAAGCATCTCAATTTCAATCCCATTTATTGAAATGTCTAGTAATGCTTTGCTACCCCCCCAAGCCTAACTGTCTAATTTGGCCTGAAGAAGGAACACTAGACCCAGCCGAGCTACAACTCTCATCCTCTCTTAGTAAGTATATGCGTTTTCCTTTCTTCCTTTCTCTGTTTTACTGGCCGGTTCATTCTAGCAAAATGATCTTGTTCATCACAGTGTTAACAAATCATTCTCTCTGCTGTACACTTGACACTTGCCCGATGATCAAACCCACATCTCTGACATTGTTTTCCGTTAGGTAGAACCCGCTCATTCTTCCTGTGAAGTCTATTCGTATATAAACCCTCTTGGTGTGGAGTGGCTAACTCCTTGAGCCGTTTTTGCTGGGTTGTGGCTTTTTCTAGGAGCAATGCTGTTTTCTCCACATCGAGGAACGTAGTCTCTATTTTGCTTCCTCACTACCGAAGGTAGGGAAGCTTTGTATTCGTGAAAGAAGTGAAAAAAAATGTCCTTCAAAATTAAAATTTCCCATTGCTTTTTGCGTTTTAGAGCTTCCCGAACAATTTTGGTTCCGTGTCTGTCTGTCTGTCGGTCTGTCTGTGGTCAATCCTTGTCCCGGGCAAAACTATACTAACCTGTGGTCCGATTTTGATGAAATTTTCAGGGATTGTGCGGGTTAGGTTCTAGACGGTCCCCTATCAATTTCAGCACCTTCGGACCAATAGGAGCGAGTGCGCATGCGCAAACGTGAATTTCCTGGAACCTCGGTTTCTCGGTTTCTAATGAACCGATTTTGCTCAAATTTGGAGGTTAGTTAGGGACTAACTTCTAAGAGACACCCTATAAGTTTTAATCAAATTGGTCAAGCAATAGCCGCTGCGCATGCGCGAACTGTAAATTTATTGTTACAACCAAAACTCCGCAACTATTCAACCAATTTCGATGAAATTTTCAGGGATTGTGTGGGTTAGGTCCTAGACGGTGGACCGCTAAATAAAATTCTACGTTGAAAATACAAATATCATACTACTCGTGCCCACACTTACTCCCAGGTTCCCGTGTAAATTGCTTCTTTTATTGTGTGATCAAATGTTGTGGTCTGCAGGTCAATTAATGTTGAAACCAAATTGACCCCTCATCACAGTCTCTTTTGCATCTTTCTTTCTGTAATACCTGCAACCCTATCCCGCATATTATCGCCAATATTTTGGTATTCAATAACTCTTTGAATCATAATTTTTTCGCCAACTGATTCTATACGTCCATGTTACAATGAG
Organism: Apolygus lucorum; assembly: GCA_009739505.2. NCBI lineage: Eukaryota > Metazoa > Arthropoda > Insecta > Hemiptera > Miridae > Apolygus > Apolygus lucorum. The sequence goes on from CM019182.2 coordinate 30,879,479, forward strand.
TGAGGAAGCTATACTGCCCACCCAACTTGGCAGACGTTTTTTGATGTATCTTTATCAGTTCCTCCTGCCAAGTGGGTTCATCTATGCCTAAAATTAATTGCTCCTGCAACCGTTCCTCCAACGTGGCCCATAATTCACATGTTTTTGCCAGCTTCTTCAACTCCAATACATACTGGGCAATACTTTCCCCAGCTTGTCTCCATCTTAACGCAAAAACGCGCCTCTCCGCGAACACACATGATTCCTTGCTATAAAACCCCTTCAATACTCGCTTCAATTCCTCGTAAACCACGGTTTCAACATCCTGTGGCGAGAAACTATCCACCACTACGCGAAACGGTTCGGGACCTATGGACGACAGCAAGATTATGGCTCGATCCGCATGGTCTACTATTCCCTGCCTACTTAAGGCAATTTCGAAGCTCTTTACATAGTACGACCATTCCTCGATCTCTGGGTCGAACCGATCGAACTTAGATTTTCTTAAATTGCTCTTACCCTTGTCCTTTCTTCTTTGGCTTCTTTGGCTTGTTATTTCTTCACTCTTCTCCTTTCTACTCGCCCTCGTATTTTTCCGTCCTTTAACCATCGTCGCCACTGAAGTACTCCCAGAATTACATTATTAGGAATAAGAACTACCGAATTCTTGTAAGTCAAATCACGGAATCATATTTTATTGTATCACTCGTGACAACCAACAAACAACTATTACTAATGGCCTGGTAGCTTGCCCAGTTACCTACTACAGGTTTATAGACAGATTCTGCTAATACAGATAGCGCTAGTGTGGCTGTTGGAAAGATCTTCGAGCTCACAGACTTTAGTAGGTACTTCCTGCTCAAATGTTCTATAGATTTGTCAAAATACATCTAAATTTATCTTGAAACGTCCGAAAAAATACATTTTTGAATAGGTGGGAAATTAAGGGTTAAGATCTTCATGATTAAATAAGAGCCGAATCTCCACTCGAACCATCATAATATTTATTGAACTACGCCGATAGAATTTAAAAAAAAATTGAAAATGCTATTAGTGATACCTAACTAACGCATTTGCGTATTATACCCAAGTATTCAATAAGGAACAATTTACCATTGGGTCGAAGAGAAGGTTTAGTTAGGGAAGAGTACCAAGTTTCTTCTGCAAAGGAGGATAGTGAGTCAAGAAGACAAACAGTAGATACATATACAAGGGTGGTTTAGGTTGGTTAGGTAGTGACAAGCTCCAGGCATTTTGGGTCAGGTTTGAATGCCGCTTCCATTCCAAGCCGCTTCCAGAGAATGCATTTCACTAACTGATTACATGGGAGACTCGGCTCTCAAATTAGTAGCCAAACCGTCTCCCCTCTCACACAGACTGAGTCATGGAAGGGACTAGTTGAAGTCCCTTGTATCAAGTTAATTGCTCTTGTCTTCCTTCCTTTAACCTCAGTATTGTCAAAGCCAATCAGGTAGGTTTACAGCACTGCTTCTTTTCAAACGGGGAAGTAGTCAGATAGATCAGACTTGACAAGTTGTAATGCCTTTTTGGGGTCACGATTATCTGGGTGAGCTATTATTAGCAGGGTGAGTTAACGCCCAAGGGTTACCGTCTTCCCTGTTGAATCTGGAGCATGGGATTGTAGGAGACATAGTTGTACTCCTGAAATTTACTGTAACGTAATTTCATACCTGAATGTTAATGTTGCTGTTCAGCCCAGACTATTATAAAAACTGCTTCCCGAAAACCACTGAAAAGGATGGAAAATAAGTTTGAGAAGTCAAATCGGCTTTATGAGGCTTTATTATGAGATAACGTATTTACGTTCGTTATAGATCACCACAATTTGGCACACAAATTTCGGAACTCTTAGATATTATTGGTAGTGGTGGAAAGGTTCCCCAGTATTGTCTGATCAGCTATGTAAGTCACAAACCGTCTTCTTTTCTGTTCATTCCAGAGCGATAAAATCCCTTTTATACCCCCTTGCGTGTAACCAGAAGTTACTTCGACGAACGATGTCGGCCTTATGAACAACCTGAGCGCCCAAGAGTTACAGAAATAAGTACGATGGCGGTTGTCCATGTTAGCATCCATGCTGTGCCAACCTATTATTCTCTATTCTTATCCAAAGTGTAAAAAGAAAACTTGCAAAAATTAAAGTATTATCTTTAATAGAAAAAACGAAAAACTCACAGAAATTACATCTCTACTACAGTTCTAAGGGTTAAAATGTTAGCTATCTATGACGAATACAGCTTCTATAGGAAATGATAAGTAGATGTTACGACACCTTTGAATAATGTGCCTTTTAATATTAACGCTCTATCAACTTTCTTGCCACCGAAGTTGGAAGAGACTTAGATCAATCTAAAAATCCGAAATAAAGTTTTGTTCGCTCTCTTACTATTTTTTGCTTGTCAAGCAAGGATGAGGAGCTGATAGAGTCGTACAACGAACGAGATACAGTAAAATTCAGTGAGAAAATCAGACTTTGCCGAAAAGGGCATGTGAAAAGGATCCTGGAAAGTAGGTGGGAATAGAAGGAGGGATAGACCACGAATGAGATGGGTGGATGATGTTGTCTCTTATATCTATATGAGAAGTCATAGTCTGTGAGGGAATAGTGCACTGTTGCTTTCAACAGGGATGAGTATAGGAGGACTGTCGAGAAGACGCAGGTTATTCAGACTACCATTACTTGATGGGAAAGTTTCCTTTCCAACCTTCTGGATCCGTTTGGTCTTGTAACCATCTGTCTGTCTAGGATGAGTATAAGAATGGTGATTGGTGAACCAACTTAATTATTACTTTTACTTCTTATTGATTGAAAGAAATGTAATAATGTTACTGCAAGCACGAGTGCTTCATATCATGAAGTACTAGAGTGACAAGTATTATTATTCCATTCGTTAATGAATGACTATCCTTATAGGTACCTACTATAAAGTTCTGCATGATAATTAAGAGTCAATAAGAGAGTTGAATGAATAATGAACGTCCACGAATCTAAACTGCTCCATTAGCATCATCTTTACACGCATGACGAAACATTACTCCTACATTAGAATGGGTTACTGATTCATCAAAACCAACTGTAAACGTTCATACGCCTCCATACGTATTTGTTTATGCGAAACATTCCTCGTTCCGCTCTAGACATTTCCCATCAGCTGGCTCGGAATTGTGTTTAGAAACGCCCATCTCTCTTCCGTCAATTATTCAAATATCATGCATGAGCGTTAACTCGTTTCTGTTCTAACGGCATGGCGCCTGAAGATCTATCACACGGTTTAGAGATAGGTCTTGATTTATTTCCATCAACGAACCACCATTTTTCCACGGTATCCATCAACACGTGGTCCAGTAATTTGATATTCCCATTTCAGTTTTTTAGGCTGGTGAATAAATGCAGTTTTCCAACCACGCTCCGCCCTGACGAAATTATTCAGATCTCTCAATCATCCTAATGAAATGGTTAAAAGCTTAACTCCATATTTTTACGGCAGTATAAAAAAAGGCTTGGGTCCATCACCCTATCCGACTCATTGGTTTTACCTACCAGCTGATTTATTTTTATTTCTTGGAACACATGACTACAACTGAATCGTACAATTTTTTTACTGGACGTTAGGTGTCATACCGTTAGTTCTCCCTAGGGATGAGCAACAGTCGATAGTTCATCACTATCGATAGGTCGATACTATCGATTAAAAACTATCGATACGATCGATTAAAAACTATCGATGGTATTGATAGTGGCTCTCCCTATTCCGTACCTACATGTCCGATGGAGAATTTAATGTAATTGAATTGAATTATTTATTACTTGCAGAGATCGGTCTGTTCATAAGATTACACAAAGATTTCAAACAAAAAATGAAATTATTTAAAATGCATACAAATAATTTCCAGTTTAGCATTGCTCCTTGAGCTACATATTCCCAGAAGAGAAATAAGGAGAGAAAAGGTAAGACGTAAAGTCGATACCACGAATTTTGTGTCTTTGCACAAGTGGTGAATATCTAATTTCTCAAAATGAGGTATTCACGACAAACAGCAGGTAGTAAAATACTGACTCGAGCCTCAACTTCATGAATTGAGGAGTTCTTTCACATGGAATTCCCGGAGTTGAGGCTGAGATTTTCAAATAGAAAATACGGTAAAAATCTATCGATAGAGGATGACTATCAATAGCCTAGAACTATCGATATTTCGATAGTAAATATCGACTATCGCCCATCCCTTGTTCTCCCTGGCCCTCCGGTTACTTGTCTCCAGTGCCCTGGCTCCACTGGAAGCGCAGGATAATTTGTATGACCGATGTTACCGATAACTTGATGTTAATGAGTGATTAACAAGACAGCCGAGAGTGCAGCAGTGGCTTTATATATAGTTTTTCCTTCTCTTGATCTCAAACTTAATCACACTATAACATCAATTGGACCAAGTTATGCAAAAATACCTCTGTTCTTGTCTTTTTCAAATTTAAAAAAATTAAATTATCGGTAACATCGGTCATCCCAATTATCCTGCGCTTCCCGTGGGACCAGGGAGAACTAGCGCCGGTATGACACCTAAAGTCTAGTACAATTTATTTTGTTCAAGACGGGAATTGTCATTTGGATCAGTTATAGGCACCTGGAATTTACACGCATTGCTAGGTACTCTAGCAGGAGAGCTCTGATATTTTCAGAGAAGAATAACCCCACGAGAGAAAGATCAGTACTTATCTATTTCGCTTCCTCACTATCATGTTGGGAAGCTTTGTATTCGTTCCTCAGATCAAAAACAACTGCTTCCTCAGCAATCGAACTTTCCATTCGTATTTTTAGGATCACAGCCTTTAGAACAGTTTGGGTTCTGTATCTAGAGAGTATCCTGTAAGAGTCATTACTGTAAGACCAAATCCAGAGAACGAAAAGGTGAACTTGTTTGAACCAAGATTTCACAGTTCCTAATGAGCCAAATTGGTTCATTGGTTTAGGCTTTAAGAATATCAATCCTTGGATGGTACCATATAAATTCCATCGAGTCGCACCAAAAGTACATGGAAATTCTAATGAAAAAAGTCTGCAAGTGTGTGTCGCACATAGCTTCCTCGTATCCAATTTGTATAGATGATCCGATGCATAGTAGTTGATCTCAAAACATCAATCTCTACATACCCCGCATTACTCTCATAGGGGATTTTAAGCGTCAACCGGCACAATCTCTGAATCTTGTTGGAAAATGTAGAAGTTGTAACTGTGACAAGGAAATACATTTTGCGCACGCGCAGTGGCTACTATCAGTCTGGGGGCTATGATTTTCATAGAGGACCATCTACACGCCAACCCGCAAAATCCCAGAAAATTTCATCGAAATCGGGTGACAATAATTGTAAAAGTTATGGCTGTGGCAAGGATTTCATGACATGCACAGACAGACAGACACGACACCGAAACGTAAAACACGAGTGGAAATTTTGATTTTGGAGAACTTTCTTTTTTCAACCTTGAAAAGTGAAAACAAAGCTTCCGCTACCTTGGTAGACTCGGAAGCAACAGATATCCATGCAATTTCATGAGTCCTTGTTATTCTGTTGAGAGGAAGCTATGATGCTCACGATCTTGATAGAAGGGTTATTTCCGTCACTAGCGTAATCCTATGAACCCACGACTTCGTTTACAACAGTAAATTACAACCTGAAAAAACCAACTACGGTTAATGGGAAAGTAAGTCATAACTATCTTAATTATTAATCTTAACTAATCTAGCTATCAATATCTAATTCTTAATCTTTATTATTAATGTTAACTATATATATTATTCAAATGGATTCACGTTTGTAGAAACCTATGTCAAACTATCGAGGAAAAAGACCTAGTGTTTCAGTTTCTCGTCTTTCTTTTTAAATCGGATGAAAATAATTTCTTGGATTCTCCGCGCCAAATGAGAAGTTCGAAAAAAGCAATGATAATACTCACGTTTACACGAATCCCTTCGACTTCGTACGCGATGTGTTGCGGCCGATTCCTGGGGACGTACCTGTAGAATTCCTCATTTTCCTTGTACCACTTGACTGCGTACAATCGCTCTCCTTCCAGCTCATAATCACAAACGAGAGTGACCATCTCTCCTCGCGTTTTGTACGGTGGCACTGAGAGACGTATCAGTCTAAGACAGCCTCCACCTGGAATCAAAGGAAACAAACCTGTTCAGTAACGCCAAAGTTTTTGAAAGAACAACAACTCAACGTCCAGTCTTAGTCGATCGAAAATCAACAATCTGTTCATCAAACCCAATCACGCGGAAGCGTGCGACACCAAACCACTATGCGAAGCATTTATTATTTAATGGTGTTTAACCTAGAACACTTAAATCAGGAACACAGCCTTTCGGAAACCACTTTGAGTTGCAGGAAGCAGCTCAGCAATTTAAAATCAACAATGTGAGTCATGTACCTGACTTCTTGCCTATTCATCCTAGTTTACAAGCATTAGGTACGCAGCTTCTCGAGAACTACGGTCCTGATAGCGAGAAAATTGATTAATACATACACACCTTTCTCGAATATCCTTCCAATCAAAAAGAACCCCAATTCCCCCAAAAAAGCATTCCATGTAGAGAGTTGCCAAGCAGAAGGGAGATTCTACAGAATCTGATTATACCAAACATCGATAAAGCAGATTTCTTGTCCTTACAATTATCGATTTCAGCCAACGGCAGCAGGTTAACATTTCCAACGGTTTATTTTCAATCAGGAAGCAAACACTTGTCTCCTATATCCCTCAACCGCTGATTGAGTCTCTTTTGAGTGGATTCCAGCGATCTGGTATATAAATTCTATAGATAAATTTTTTTTCAGAATTAATCTATACCTACATGGCTTCCCACTCTCGGTCATCAGTTTGCTCTTCACTCAAGTAATTACTTTACCCGGTTGAGTGCTAAAAAAACAATGGAGCAGGTACTTTCCAGGCAGTTCATCACTTTGTACGTTGATATCGGAGCTTTTAACCCTCTCGGCGTGATGTTATGCAATAATTACCCAAGGTACTCAGTGCCGCTTGCAGGAAGGTTTCATCGAGCGAATATCAATTATTATTATTTAGAGAGTCGAGGGTGGTACAGACTGGAGACTGGATGGACCACCAGAGTGACACCACCTCATCACTCATCCACGAGCTTTCCCAGGAAATTGCCTGTGAATTATTTTCACTTTATCGGACCCTGGTCGATCAAAGTTTTTTTTTGTGCCCTCCTTTCATCTCGCAGGAAAATTTTTAGCGGTTGGAATGATTCAACAATTTCATACATTTATATTATGATGTGGCAGTTCGTAATACGTTCATAAATAATATTTAATTATTTACATAAATAATATTTATTTACATTTTGAGAAAAACAATTTGGATGGACAGTATTGCTTTCTCAAATAGAGCAAAATTAAATGAATAATCACTTGGTGAAGAGGAATAAAATTTGAAGATATATTTGTTTCACGATCATATTGCTGGTTTTATAAAGTTTTGCTATGCTTCACAGATATAAAATTTGTTTTCAATATCTCATTAGTAGGCATTCTGCGTTGAAATCAGTACCTTGTTGATTGTTACAATACCTTGTTTGGTAACGTTAAAGATACATAATTATTATAGCGTTGAAGGTTGATAATATTGTTCGTAACTAAATAAAAGTTAAGTCAAAGTCAGAATAAACACCTCTCTACAACTTCCAGGTGGACTCTTCTCCTAATATATTGTTCTAATTCAACTGATGGATTCCCACGAACCTTCTTCGATACACAGTTGTTGGAAGCCGTTTCTAACCCCCATGGGCACCTGACACCCACATACCCACTTGCAAGTAGGTTCCTCGAAAAGGGTCGCGTATCGAGTATCCACAGTGAAATACCCGCTTCAATTTCCTGGGAGGTCCTGCTAACGGTGTAAAACGAGCTGAATCCGTTCGACGAGCTGGTGGATTGTTCTGCTGTCTCATCACCAAGACATATGGGTAGAAGTGACGACGGATACCGAATTACGTTACCTATACCCCTTCTTTGAGAGAAAAGAGACCCTCGATACTCCAAAACGTCTACCTCAACTTTTTTAGAAAATAGTTATATTACTCTTTCTCTTTTTGTTCTGTTTTCGAAGTTTGAATGTTCTGAATTTTTGGACAATGTACTGACTAACATTTCTACACAAAGTTTTGACTTTGTAGATTTCAATCTTAATTTTCCTTCATAGTAGATTATCTAACTTTTTCAATTATAGTAGTTTTAATTATAATTTTTAATTTTAATTTTATTTATCTAACTTTCATTTCAAGATTATCTAACGATTATCTAGAAAGAAGAGTCCAGTCTATGACCGAGAGGTTTCTCTTGAAATCTCCAAACATACGCTCCCCGGGGAGCTTAGGCCTAAGTCCCTATACATCCGATTTTGATAAATCCATTCGTATAAAAATGTCACAACACAACTTCAGTGATCCGAAAATCGATATGTATGATAAACACAAGGAGAACTCATTATTCCTAACTGAGGACTAGTGATTTTAAAAAAATCTACTTTACCCTAATTGGACCATGGTGTCACTAATGTCACCTAAAACTTTTCAGAAACTCTACAGATATCCCAAAGTGTCACCGGAGTAACCAAAATTAATATTAATTCTAATTTTAATGGATAGCAGAATTTTTTTGTGGGTTATTGGAAGTCTCAAAATAAAGTTAAGACAAAAGTGTCCAAGGAAATTGGTGAAAAAATCGTCAAAATGTTTGTCATTACATCATTGTTTTGGCTTCTAATAATGTTTTGTACATTACATGGGTAATGGTTGAAAAAATTCAGCTCTGTCCGTGCACTTTCAAAATTTAAATTTGAAAATTTTAATTAAAAATTGCAATTTAAACGTGTTTGGTGACACCTAGGAACAGTTGAGAAAATTCCAAGAAGTTTTTTGGTGACACTAGTGACACCATGGTCCAATTAGGGTTAATGGAATTTTACTGGAGCTTCGCCGTTCATAATGATATTAACAAGACTCAATCGTACATTAATTTACATGATACTGGATTGGTCTTTCAGCACGTTGAATGCACGAAGAGATCGTATTTACTGGTTTCCTCTTTGAAATATCATGGCATGTTTCTCTCCATACACGATCAATTTCAATTTACAACTTCCAACTTCAAATGTTCAAAGACAAATCCAGATTAAAAGAGACACAAGTGGATTCCTCATTGGGGGAATTGATTCAGTCCAAAGATAATCTATAAATTGAAGAATTATAAGTTCTGTGAACTTGTATACTTACTGTACTCGTAAGTCAAAGTTCATTCATTTTTTACCTCACATTTACCGAATTGAAATATGCTAGTTATATCAACACAGCCTTATGCAGAATTGATCAATTGGTATGCATTTATAACTTAACTGAAGCTAGAAGTACAAAACAAGCAACAATGTAGGATCTTCTTCTCAGCCCATTCCTGTAATATAATTGCTCGAGGAGCAATCTCAACGGATAATGATTGGAAATAATAAATCAAAAATCAACCCGGAGTCCAACTCACACCAAACTTTAGTTTTCTTTTGTTGCTTGAAGATAACAGACCGACATCTTGACAGCTGTTCCCTTATTTCTCGCTAGTAAAAGTTTTTGAGTGTTCTCCTTTTACTCGTTCGGACTCGACCCTTTTTCACGCTTTTAGTATGGAATATAAGGAGATTTCAACTTCAGGGTTAACTCTCACGATATCCATTCTTTGAGTAACAACAAAATATCATGCACTACATGACCACCACAAACAATGAGTGGATGGAATGATACCTTTTCTAGAAAGGTAAGGAGGAATAATTAAGATATTATTCACTGGGGTAGGACTTTATAACGTCCTCTTCCCTTTTTCGTTGCACTGCTTGGTCATGTATGTGGTTGTGAATAGCAATTTTTAGAGATTAAGATCTCACAGGTTAGTAGTTTCGCTTGTGGCATCACGGTATTGTAGTTCTCGTGTAGCCCATTCTCCTCCTCAGGGTACAACATAAAGATTGTGAGACAATTTTGAAACAATTCGACTACAAACTTTGCACTAATTCACTGCTAAATTCGTCATAATGCTTGAGATTTCCAATAAATAATCATATTTCCAAAACATAATGTTTTGTTCGTAGGTAGTTATCTACTAACTATCCAAAGCAATTATTTGTAAATGAAATTCCGAAAACTGCGTTCTTTTGAAAGTGAATATCCAGTATCTCCAGTATCTCCAGTGCTTCAGTATCTCCATTCAAATTCTGCTCCCAACATTAATCTGTTACCAAAGCACATGTTGCCTGTCATACCTATTTGTCTCTGCTACCATCCAATCTTGCTCGAAAAATCATGATAATAAAACACTTATATCTCTGCAAAGCGTAAACTTCAAACAAGCTTACGCTTCACCTGTAAAGGGTGAATACGTCCGAGATACATAGGTCCTCACTTTGATCTTGGAAAAGAGGGGAAAATAATATCGGTCTGTCCTGCTATGCAAAAATTGTGATTAAAATACATTAAAAGACGCACATTTTCCAGCTGTTCATCGCCCAGAATAGCCTTTTTTTCAAAATTTATTATCGCTGTGAATATTATCGAACAAAATATATCGCTACAGTTACTGTAGAAGGCCTTCTGTAGAAAATGCACGCAAATTTTTGTGTTGTGTCAAAAAAGAAGTTTTTGAAGAAAAATAAGAGTATCTTCAGAACTGTTTTGTAAATCCTTGAAGGTGTTTGTAAAATGTCTCTAATGCAATATCGAATGTACTATATATAAATCAAAATATATAAACGTGATGTTAATTGATCAATAAGTGTTTTATCACGTAATATAAACGGTTTTGCTTCCAAAACGATTGTGCGAGAAAAGTGATCAGTTAGCTTAGGTGCCAACCTTTAAGTTCAGGTTACGTTTGAACAGGTTGTTTTCTGTTAAGGGTTAAGGGCCTCAACATCGGAAAGTGGCAGCTAAAGGAGGTTTGTTATCGGACAAAAGACTTCCACCCCGGTAAGTGCCGAGCTGATGAGAGACGGAAGGTGGGATGCTTCGCGTCAACTGCATAGAGGGGAGGGGCTCTGTTGTCTATGAGGTACATCAATATTGGAACGAAGCTTCCACCCTTCCGAGGAAGTGACAAAGGAAACACCTTGTGAAGAGCTAATCGATTCCACTGAGTCAACTGATTGTGAACTTCGACCAATAAGAAGAAAAATTCATCAACTCGAAGGTAATAACAGTCTTAGACATGAGTACAGTGTACAGTTTTCAAGCCTGTTATAACATGAAAAACTGCACAAATTATCAGGCAAACAACAGTTCATTATATTTTTTGTAAGTATAGATCAACTGCCAGCTGGGATTAGGTACCTACCAACCATGATTATCGCAAGGTTAACCATCAACCTTATTAAACATCGTTATCCGAGAGTTGAGGGTTCTGAAATTAGGTAATTTGTTGCTAAGGATGCACATAGAGATGGCAAAAAATATCGATTGTTTTGAAAAAAAATATCGATATTTTTAGATTGTTATTATTATTTTTTTTTTTTTCAAGAATCGGAGAATCGATTCAAAAATTCGAGAATCGGTCCGACCGAGAATCGGTCTTCTCATTAGCTGATTAAGGGAAATAAATTATAATCAACAACCTCGATGGGGAAGGAAATTTGATGATCATTGATTATTACAACCTAATGATCACTAAATGAGAAACACCACCTCAACCTATCCTAACCTCAACCTATTCATTATGTCATTCTCTTATCCCCAGTTCATAAAGAAAAATTAGTTGATTATCATTTCCGCAGGAGGTATACGCCTTTTTCGTGACATGAATTGTCAAAAAAAAAAAAAAAAAAAGTTTCAAATCCTACTACCTGCACCTTTCGTATAGATATAATTCAAGTAAACTTTGTATACATAGGGATCGAAAGTTAGCTCTAGCTTTTGGTAATTTTACTTGAGTATGACTTTTGCTTGAAAAGTATAGATTCTTGAAAAAAACGATACTTTTTTCAAAATCGTATCGATTCTATTAGATTTTTTTTTAAAAGATCGATTCGATTTAACTCGATTCATTTTGAAGAATCTGGCATCCCTAGATGCACAACTTTTCTATGAAACGAAAACAATATCGCTTTTGATCGTCTGAATTCTGATCAGTTTACTTCAGTCAGTGACCATTTATTAGCGATTTACACTACTTGAGTAAATTGGTTTATTATTCAACCAATTTTTATTCATTCATTCCAATTACAAAAACTAAATTATTCATTCATGTAAAAGAATTACAAAAACTGAATTTACTAATCTACTAATCAACTAATACACTAATCTTTTAAATTTTTGAAAATTTATTAGGCAGATACTTAATTATTCTCATTAGCGAACGATTGGTCCCACATAGCTGAGGGTAGAAAAAATCTGGGTGTCGAAACATTCAAAATCGTCGCTATCATAAATTAATGATAGAAACAATGGCTCTATATTGGAAGTTTTCGAGCTAGAGCATTTTGGATACTTTTCCCCCAGTTGTGGATTTCTATTTTCAATAATGAACCTTTGGAATCGACTAAGAAAAAAGTCTGCCAAGTGAATGTGGCAAATAGTTTCCTCGTATCCATAACCCGATTGTATAGATGATCCGATCCACAGTAGTTCATCTCAAATCATTAATTGCCTTCACGTCAACCCATCATGAACATTTCTTCGAAATCGAATGGAAAGTGTGGAAGTTATGGATGTTACGAGGAAGTTCACATTTGCGCATTTGCAGTCGGTTCTATCAGTTCGAGGATGATGATTTTCATAGGAGACCATCCACAAGCCAACCCGCACAATCCCTGAAAGTTTCATCGAAATCGGACAATAACTTTGTATAGTTATGCCCGTTACAAGGATTTCATGACAGACAATAAACCAAAATTGTTAAAAAAAAAAGGTCTAAAACGCAAGTGAAAATTTTGATTTTGGAGAACTTTTTTTTCAACTTTGAAAAGAACCTAATAAAAAAAAAACCTTCCGCTACCTTGGTAGACTCAGAAGTAAAATTTTGACCCCGCCTCAAAATGTGTTGGTATACGTTTCAAGATACGTAGAATCCAAAAATCGAATAAAAACGCTGCAAATTATTACACAACGGTTTATTATTTTTCTATATAATCGTCTATAAAGCCACCAACCATCCAAACATCGATGGCATTTCGGTCAGCTTTAATTTGAACGGAGATAAGGCCTCACACTCGTGTTTCTGATTTATCGCATGTTTATTATTTTTATGGTTTATTATTTCATTATTATTATTTTAATGGTTTATTATTTTTCTATATAATCGTCTATAAAGTCACCAACCATCCGGAGATTAGACCTCTTTTGCGATTCACACTCGTGTTTCTGATTTATCGTACGTTTATTATTTTAATGGTTTATTATTTTTCTATTTAATCGTCTATAAAGCCACCAACCATCCAACATGAAGAAAAATACTTGGAAAATGTCACCCCACGCATATTTAAGCAAAAACCTCTTTTTTGGCCGGTTATTTGCCCATAACTTCTATACGAATTAAATGATCGGAATATTTCGACGTTAGGACCAACTAGACCCCAAATGGAGTCTATGTGCGAAAGAACGGGTTTTTTAGACCGATTCTAAAAGGCCTTTTATGGCCCGGACGGCGGACGGCGGACGGCGGACGGACATTGCAAATTTGGATTCTACGCACCTTGAAACGTAAAGTGACAAAGTTTGAGGGGGGGTTATAAAAATTTTTTGCGATACGATCACATAGGCTTATTATTAGAAATAATAAACCAAAATGTAGTCGTCCGTCCTACTCATAGTCCTACTCATAGTGGGGCCTAATAGCCAAAAATCGCACCAACTATTTCAAAAGGTTTTCCTTTCTACATTGTTATTCTAATTTGTTTATGGATATATTCAGATCATTGACTAGATAGCTGTCGACAAGATAACTAAGAGAAAGGATGGTTATTTCAAATGTATTGCTTTGTATTTGCATTTGCTTACCCTCCTCTGCATCATGACATTGTTTCGCAGCCATCCGCTGCGGTTTATTATTGAACTGTTGTGCTTGAGCTCCGTCTCATATCATGTCAGTATCGCAGAGTGAATTCACTATCGAGCAGTTAGCCACTATCTTGTTATGGGTAGATAATTGTAATAGATTGGTATCAACGTGTATCTGTCTACGTCTGATCTGATCGTGCGCCCACCTACTGCCCACACTGCCCGTTCAATGGACATAGTGGCCTTGCCAGCGAGGTCGCCAGAGTTTATTACGCTACGTTTGACTGAACAATATTTCCACCCGTTGCTTCTGCAATCAGGTGGACTTCGTATCCCTACGCCTACGTCCCTTCTAATTTTATTTGCACTCTGACAAAAGATGAGAAGAACATGACGTTCTACGCTTCTTCAAAACCACGTGTATGTATGTAATTGAAACATGAGGTAGAAACGGGAAGTTCCGGAAGGTTCAACAATTTATTCCATATAAAATGATAAGCAAGTGCGTCATCGATGAATTATTAGAACCTTTCCGGTTTTCTTCCTTTCATGTTAGTTAGAACCTTGGTTACGATCCCTGTCAATCCCCTACTGCTAGTATAGTACCATGAAAGTATTATTTGGTTTATATATTTTTTTATTGCGCCTTATCACGAAAGGACGACAACTTTCCCCATGAAGGAACTTCCCTTCTACTACCTTAGTTGTGATTTCCCTTTCGATCCAGGTACTCAAACAGGAAATGAAATAAAACTCAATGAGAAAAACAAATTCAGCTTCGGTTCAAAGTCCGAGCGCATGTAATCAAGTTTGGAATGCACCATAAAGTATCCTAGTGTCTCATAGTTTCGACCTTGTCTCCAGTAGGTACTTTGTGGTTTCCACCGAACAAGAATTTGAGATGAACCTGTCCATACCCTGTCCTTTATTCATACCCGCTATTTCTTCCTCCAAAGCTTTCTTTTTGGTTCAAATAAATGTCTCCTACCCTCCTAATTAGAACAATAATTGTTATGACAATTTTGTTATGAACAATAATTGTTAGAACCATAATTATTATGGTCGGTATGAGGTACTCTTCCTTTCGTGTACCATGTAAAATGCGAACAAGTTATTGGTCTGGTGTAAATTAGGATCACTATGGCTCATCGTTACAATATCCAAAACGCTGCAAATTATTACAAGAAGGTATATTATTTTTCTATATAGATCACTCGTCTGCAAAGAACACGGATTTTGCCATTATTACCACCAACCAACCTTGCCACAGCCATATCTTCTACAATTCTTTCCCGATTCCGATGACATTTTCAGGGATTGTTTGGGTTGGCGTGCAGATGGTCCCATATGAAAATCATCACCGCCGGACTAATAGTAGCCGCTGCGCATGCGCAAACGTGAAATCCTTGCCATCGCCATAACTTGCACATTTTCTACCTGATTTCGATGTAATTTTCAGGGACATTATTTCTTCATGTAAAATAAAATTCTAGTAACTAAAGGCCTGTTTATATTTGAGCTAACCTTGTATATATTTCTTTATTTGAATCAGTTATAACGGACATCTGAAGAGGTAAAACCTTCAATTTGAAAAGTACGAGATTTTTCTCCCCTGTCTGACAATTCGCTAGATAAATAAAAGTGGGCTAATTCATTGAAGCAACTGTTAGGTCAATAATGGACGAGGCCTGCCAGACATCCGATACGAAGAGAGGGAGAACGAAGCACTTTGAGCCTCTTTCTGAATAATTAGCGAGGTGAGGGGAGACTTCCCGTCTTAGGAGTCCTAATGAACCCGAGCAAATTACACGTTCAACCCTCCGGACGGTCTTGACAAGGCGGGAGGTGGCGGTTGGCATCGAGTTCTGAGGTCTGAAGGAGCCCGGGAAAGAGAGGGGGACCGACGGAGAAGTTAACTCGTGGAATAGTAAATTCCCTGCTTTTGATTGAATCGTCAATGCCTGGTGTTTGGTTTGGTTGTTTATGTTTAATCGAAAAATGTCCCCTTCGTGGTTTAATTGGAATACTAACGTCGCACAGTGCTGAGCTTCAGTGATTTCGTAGTCGGTAAACCCAGCCTTTTACAGTTTTGTACCGTCCATCCCCCCTGGCAACTATTTAGGACGACCCACAGTAAAACTTGGGCGTCCTTATGCGATTGATCTGGGATAAAGTTGTAGAACACTCAACAGAATGAAAATAGCCACAAACTAGTCTGCTTTAGACCATTCTGAATCCAAATCCGCAAAAAAAAAACCAAACGTGTATGTCTGTGTTTGTAGGTGACAAAATCTTGTGTCGTCTGCACAGGTTTTAGTTTTTAACCGATTATCGTGTTTCTTTTTTTGTTCGACGCCGAAAACTATCTAGTTGTGCACTACCTTGCCAAAATTTCGAATTTTGCCTTTTAAGTGGGAGGGGGGGGGGTAATGGGGGGTTAATGCTAAAAAAATGTGCGTTTTTAGGACGTCCCACAGTAAGACTTGGGCGTCCTTATGCGATCGATCTGGGGTAAAGTTGGACAACACTCAACAGAAAAAAAAAATAACCACACAGTAATCCGTTTTAGACCATTCTGAATCCAAATCCGCGAAAAAAAACCATAGGTGTATGTCTGTATGTGTGTGTGTGACAAAATCTTGTGTCGTCTGCACAGGCCTTAGTTCTTAACCGATTTTCCTGGTTCTTTTTTTGTTCGTCGCGGAAAACTATCTAGTTGTGCACTACGTCGCCGGAATTTCGAATTTTCCCTTTTAAGGGGAGAAAAGGGGGGGTTAATGCTCGAAAAACGTGCGTTTTTGGGCATAATCTCGTGTACTCTGCCCAGGCCTTAGTTCTCAAACGATTTTCGTGTTTTTTTTTTTTTCGTTTGACGCGGAATACTATCTAGTTGTGAACTACAGCGCCGGAATTTCGGATTTTGCTTTTTAAGAGGGGGAAAGGGGGGGTTAATGCTTAAAAAACGTGCGTTTGCGTGCATAATCTTGTAAACTCTGCCCAGGCCTCAATTTCCAACCGATTTGCGTGTTTCTTTTTTTGTTTGACTCAAATAGGTAACTTCCGAGTTGTACATGATTTTACCAGAGTACCAAAATTCGCAAGGGGAGGGGGTGAGTGGGGGGGGGGGGGATAATATTCACAAAATATCCGATTTTTCAATATTTCGGTTCCTTTACTGCTTAGGTACTAATTGTACCCAAGCGTTGAAATTGAGGAAAAATTCTCATTATACCTCCTGATTTTCATGAATTATTCTCTTTACCACCATGGAACTAATAGTGGTGCCACCATGGTGCCAGGACATGGTGCCATGATGCCATAAACCGCTTATTTCGTGTTTTTTTTTTTTTGTGTTTCACCTTGAATACGGATGTGAACTTCGACGGACCTCCTACCAAAACTAACAGATGAAAGTTCAATGTTACGCGTATTTCCAGACTGGCACCATTGTTGGCGTTGGTGAGGTGGTGGTGGGGGGGGGGGGTGAACTCGAATTCGCATGTTGGGTATCGTTGATCATGGATTTTAAAATGCTCTTCAGATTCGAGGCTCGCATGCCGCTAGAAATGTTAAGGTGGATAATGGTGGGGGGGGGGTCAGTATTTCTTGCCTAAAGTAATAAATAAATTACATCGAGTGAAACAGTTTTATCACTTAACAACTGGTTAAACTGATCTACTGCTTATCCAATGGGACGTCCCCTGGAATGCATGCATTACTAAACAATATGTTTGGGTATAATCTTGTAAACTCTGCCCAGGCCTCAATTTCCAATCGATTTGGGTGTGTATTTTTTATTCGACGCGGAAATATATCTAGTTGTGCACTACATCGCCGGAATTTTGAATTTTGCCTTTTAACGGGGGAAAAGGGGAGTTAATGCTTAAAAACGTGCGTTTGCGGGCATAATCTTGTAAACTCTGCCCAGGCCTCAATTTCCAACCGATTTTCGTGTGTCCTTTTTTCGACTCAGAAATCTTCCAAATTGCTCATCATTCCACCAGAATATCAAACTTCGCATGGTGAGGAGGCGAGTAGGGGGATAATATTCACAAAATATCCGATTTTTTAATATTTCGGTTCCTTTGAAGCCAAGCTTTGAAATTGAGGAAAGATTCTCATTATACCTCCGGATTTTCATGAATCATTTTCTTTACCACCATGGAACTAATAATGGTGCCACCATGGTGCCAGGACACCATAAACCGCATATTCTGTGGGATTTCTTGTGTTTCACCTTGAATACGGGTGTGAACCTCTTCGGACTGCCTACCAAAACTAATAGATGAAAGTTCAACGTTACGACGTATTTCCGCTTTGGTACCAGACCGGAACCATTGGGGGTGGTGGCGGTGGTGGAGGGGAGGTGAACTCGAATTCGCATGCTGGGTAACGTTGATCATGGATTTTCAAAAGCTCTTCCAATTAGAGGCTCCCTCGCTGCTAGAAGTGTTATGGTTGATAGGGAGGGGGAGACCGGTATTTCTTGCAGTAAATACTAAATAAATTAGATCGAGTGAAACAGTTTTATCGCTTACCATCTGGTTTATATTGATCTACCTTATCCAATGGGACGTCCCCTGGAATGCATGCTATAACAATATGTTTTATTACTACCCTTATTGAGGGTATTCACGGTCGGGCCATTCTCGACGTGTTATACGTCGAGAACGTGTTAAACGTCGAACGAATCGGTCGTAAACATGTTATCAAAGTGTGTTATCAGTCGTCGTAAGTTATTAAGTTAAGGCTTATGCCTATGACATTGCTTTGTTGGGGCAAAGTCTTGATGCTCGGCAGGAGGCTTTTGGGGTTTTGCATGAAGGGGAAAAGCCAATGGGTTTACGAATGAATGAAAGCAAAACTAAATACCTCGAGCCATGTCCAGTGAGTGCCCAGAGGTGACCCGTTTGGTTCTTATAAGTTTGGTGAAGTCAGGTCCTTCACCTATCTGGGGAGCTTGGTCACGAATAGAAGTCAAGTACAGGATGAGATATCCTCACGAATAATGGCAGGCAGCCGAGCATTTTATGCCAATGTACAACTCTCCATGAGCCATGTGATCTCCAGATCAACGATGATGTGGCCATACAGGGTGTAAGCCTAACTGGTCTGCCATACGGTACCAGTCGATTCTACAACTAATTTGCAACAAAAAATGTCTCTTAGCGATTTTTTTTAAAACCCTTCGTTTTCGAGTTATTTTAACTTTAAACTTTTGACGTGACAACGTCTTATAAATTGGTTTGCCGGGTGACACTTCAAGAAACTGCGTTACGCTCCGCTCACGTTATGCGCTCACAATGAGAGCGAGTGAGAGGCACGCGTCCCTTCCACTTCTCTCGCTCTTTCTCTCTTCCGCCTAAAGGTGCCCGTCCACTAGGTCGACAGCGCGGCGCGGGTCGAAACTTTTTCGCAATCTGTCGCTCTCCAGACTTCTGGAGCGCGGCGTCGCGCCGCGTCGCGCCGCGCTGTCGACCTAGTGGACGGAGGGCGAAGCGAAAAATTGTCGACCTCGGTCATTTTCGTCAGTGTTCGGCTTTTGTAAACGAGGCTTAATCAATGTGTGAAGCTCGAAAAACTTCCCCCTCGACATTCTAAAATACTTTATAAACTTTTGCTCGTCTCTTAGCAAATCCTCTAACAGGTGATTGTGCTCCCCCAGGTTCATCCTCTTTATTGGATGGACCCAAAATCTTCTCCTTTTCCCACCGATTTGGTCCTCCTCATCTGCTTCCAAAGCTGCAACTACAAGGAACATTTCTTCGTCGTCCGATGAAAACATAATACCAATGCCCGACGTTTTCCTGAGAAGGCACCGTGGCAAAACGGCGGGTCGAAAAATTTTATCCGCTCCAGTGGACGGAGCCTAGGAATTTCGCGTCGCGCCGCGTCGCGCCGCGTCGCGCCGCGCTGTCGACCTAGTGGACGGCCAGCTTTAGAGCGAGAGAGACAGAGCGAGAGAGATAGGCATACACACCGGTTCATGTCTTGCGCTTCTATTTAGGCGCCTGCATACAATTTTACGCGTTGCCAGTTAATTGTAAAACGATTGTGTAGTGATAATGTGAAGGTAGTTTCGTCCATCGCAACAATTCGAACAGCAAAGGTAAATAATTTCAGACTGATAATATAACATGATGAAATAAATGACGTTTATTTCGTTTCTCAACCAATAATAATTTGTTTAAATTTTGAGTTTCTCTCTTCGAGCTCAAATAAAATTTTGTTAATATGAAATTCAGTGCGAGATTATTTGTATAAATTCATGTTTTAAATATAATTCTTTGTATAAATAAATGTTTTAAATTGTTACTATTATTTTATCCTTCTTCCTACTATACGAATGAATACTAACATTAAAATTATTTTACCACTCAAAGTCGTTGTCACGTAATAAAACTTTCGCCCGTATACCGACTTTACAGGCAACCAATAATTTTTTTTTTCCGTGATTTTGACCTCGTGTCATTAAATCGGTCATAACTCCGTTAATTAGCTGTGTAAATTACAATTTGAGGATACCGTTGGAAAGAGCGTTAAATATCCTATCGGATGGATGCCTTAACTTTTTTTTGAGTCAAGGTTTGAGACATGAAAACGTCCTCTAATAAGAGAATATTACGTAATTTTGGAAACCTTGCATTTTTTCAATCGCAAATTGAACTACGAGGATTAACATTTTTTCAAGATGCAAAAACAGTAAAAACTGCGCCAGAATCTCAGCTTTCAAATGGTATAATCAAAACATATTTTACAACCGAATTTAGGGGAGAATTTCGTGTTTGAACGCGGAAAAACGTGCATTTTTTCAACGAAATCGGCGCTCCGCCTAGTCGATCTGAGGGGTCGGACGATAGCAGTGGGTGGCTTGGCCTCAGGAAAAAGGAGGCCAGAGCGCTGATTTCGTTGAAAAAATGCACGTTTTTCGCGTTCAAACAAAAAATTCTCCCCTAAATTCGGTTGTAGAATATGTTTTGATTATACCATTGGAAAGCTGAGATTCTGGCGCAGTTATCACTGTTCTTGCATCTTGAAAAAGTATGGGTTCTCGTAGTTCAATTTGAGATTGAAAAAATGCGAGGTTTCCAAAATTACGTAAAATTCTCTTTTTAGAGAACGTTTTCATTTCTCAAACCTTGACTTAAAATATATTATAAAAAAAGTTAAATTAAAAAAATTTTTAAATTTTTAAATTATAAAAAAGTTAAGGCATCTATCCGATAGGAAATTTAATGCTCTTTCGATCGGTATTCTTAAATTGTTTATTACACAGCAAATTAAAGGAGTTATGACCGATTTAATGACATAAGGTCAAAATCACGGAAAAAAGTTTAAAGTTGAAATAACTCGAAAACGAAGGGTTTAAAAAAAAATCGCTAAGAGACATTTTTTGTTGCAAATTAGTTGTAGAATCGACTGGTACCGTATGGCAGACCAGTTAGGCTTACACCCTGTATAGATCCCTAGTGTGGCCAGTGGTTTGTTTGGGATCAGAGACTTGGACCATGCGTGCTGAGGATGAGGCTAGACTGCGGTTATTTGAGAGGAGGGCTATAAGAAGAATCTATGGAGCGGTCAGAAGGGCCAAGGGTGGAGAGCAAGACATAATGCAGAAATTGATGAATTACTAAAATATGTAGACAATAAGGGTATTCACGGTCGGGCCATTCTCGATGTGTTAACGTGTTATACGTCGAGAACGTGCTAAACGTCGAACTAATCGGTTGTAAACATGTTATCAAAGTGTGTTATCAGTCGTCATAGGTTAACACACCCGAATGGTCTGTTAAAGTGTGTGCTAAAGGTGTTATCCGTCGCAACATCAGAAAGAAAATGACCGACAACTTGCCAGCTGTTTCTCAGTGACTTGTGAGTTAGTTAGTTTCGTCGTTAGCTTTTCGAGTTGGAGTTCGTTTGTTTGTCTCGGTTATTTTGTGAGTTATTTGAGTTGGAGTTGAAGGTATTGAGGTCTCAAGAAGGAATGGAGGGAAGAGAAAAGTGGTTGGAAGGAGCAATTGGACGCAATGAAAGTGAAGGGAAAATTCGAAAAACTGGTTTCTTGACTACTTCATCAACAAGTGCATGTTTATAACTTTTCTTGGCATGACTGCCGTGAGTAATTCTCAAGTTTTCAGTGTAAAATGTAATAGGTATAAGCGTGGTAAAAAACCTTGCTTGTTCCTTTGCCATGGAACAAACAATGATGAAAATTGTAGATTTTTTTTTATTTTTACCGAATGTATGGCTTTTTCTCCTACTTATTCACACTTCCTCCACCGAATCATGCCACACAACAACCATAATATGGTTGTCATATTATGACCTTCATGGCTGTGGTCTAGCCATATAATTGAAGAAGAAGGAACGACAACTTCAACAACTTTAGCACATTCAATACGAGTCAACTGGGGTTGTTCACGCGTTGTTTGTTTAAAAAGTTTACCACTTAACTCGTTTAACACGATAAGCTCAACTGTGAACACCCTTAATGTTGAATAAAGTGTTTTTTCTCTCTCCTATAAAAATAATAAATCAAAATGGCGCAGTTGCCAATTATTGTTGGTCTCAAATCTCAATCGCCAGTTGCCAGTCTGATTTCTTCTTCGTGATTGTCATTGTGAGAGGGCGGTGAAGTAGTTCAGTCGTGGAGGCGCTGAAATGATTTCTGATGCACGGAAGATTGCGAGGGCAGGAAGCCTCTTTTTCTGGTCCCTCCTTTTTATCTCAGGTAATTCAATCGATTGTTTTGAATGTAATGTCGTCGGAAGGTTAGAGGTCTGAGGCCTCGGGGATTCAGCTCACGTTCCGTGTCCAATTGTTTCTCCGGGGTTACTCCGGAAAGGGGAGGTTGCCTGAGGCGCTGGAGGTGGCATCCCCTACGGGGTAACGACCCTCCACACCCTTCGTCCTTCCGTATTCCAGCTTGGAAAGCTACCCTCTTCTCGTATCCGAGAGAAGCAAACCCATCCGCGCCATCCCCTCCGCCCCCAATTGACCCCGGAGTAAATATTTTATTTGGGGCACCAGGAGACGGCAGACTCGGCAGGGGTACACGGGATTTGGAGGGAACAGCAAAGTGTGGCACACGGCGGGGTTTTTTCCCCTTCAGCTCGAAAGACTGCGGACACCAGAGGTTATTGCCACATGCCTCCCACCACCTCGCCCTTCTTGGCTATCAAAAATACATCAGATTCAAGCCCTTTGTTAGACTCCAGGTCCTGTTTTCTGTTTACAGTTGGGTTATTGCAACTTGTTGTGCGGCCCGGAAAATACGTGGAGGCTCAAACAGTAAACACGACCGATTGGACAAGGCGGTGTAAACACAGAATGTTCCGTTATCCTCCATCCTGGTGTTCGTTTTCTCCACTGGATTCCCAACTCGAACCGCCTTGGGGCAAGAATGGTATTATTATTTGGAATGGAAAACAACGAAGATTTTCCTGCGAAAGAACAAACCAATCTCTATGTTACAGATCTTTTTTTTTTTTTTTTTTTTCAAGAATTTCGCTCTAATAAACTGCAGTGTACACGATCTTGGAGGTCTTGTTTATTTACTTTGGGTATCAATTTATTTTAAAACTCCCAGCGCGGATGATGCCGTACGGCATAATCTCATTCCTGAAGTGCTCCAAAACTCAAAATGTCAGTGAGAGGTTACTGAACGTTTTTAAGGGGTTCTCAGTCGGCCGCCGTTGTTCTTAGTATTCCGTCAAAATGAAGGCGCAAAAACGTAGAAAGTTGTACCTAAATTTGAAATGTTGAAGGATTTTTGAAATTTATTAGTGCACGGCTCTAGGGAATTGGAAATTTGAAATATTGCCGCCGGAATCATCAAAATCGAACAAAAATTGCCAAAGAGGAATGGAAAAAACTACCAAATCAACAGGTTTTTCCCTTATTTCTCTGGCAATTATTGTTCGAGTTTGATGATTCCAGCGACAATAATTTAGTTTTTCAATTTCCTAGAGCCGTGTACTTCAAAATTTCAAATTTAAGTACAACTTTTTAAGTTTTTGTGCCTTGGATTTCATGAAATACTAGCCCGAAACGAAAAACGAACGGTGACTGACTGAGACCCCCTTAAGGGGTTTAAGTTTTTCGCCGTTCGTTTTTAGTTTTAGCTAAATTGAAGGCGCAAAAACATAAAAAGTTGTACCTAAATTTGAATTTTTAAAGGATTTCAGAAATTAATTGATGCACACCCCTCGAGAATTGCGGGACTGAAATATTGCCGCCGGAATCATCAAAATCGAGCAATACTTGGCAAAGAAAAATGGGAATAACTACTGAATAGACGGGTTTTCCCATGTTTTCCCCATATTTCTCTGGCAATTACCGTTTGATCACGATGATTCCTGCGTCAATCTTTCAGTTTTTTCAATTTTTATTCGATTTTTGGATTCTACGTACCTTGAAACGTAAACCATCAAATTTTGAGGGGGTGTTAAATTTTTTTTCTTGGTCGATTCCAAAGGCTCATTATTGAAAATAATTAACCAAAAGTAATAGGTATAAGTGTGGTAAAAAACCTTGCTTGTTCCTCTGCCATGGAACAAACTATGATGGACGTTGTAGATGTTTTGGTTTATTATTTTCAATAATGAACCTTTGGAATCGACCAAGAAAAAACAAGTGGGTGTGGCACATAGCTTCCTCGTATCCATAACCCGATTATATAGATGATCTGATGCATAGTTGTTAATCTCAAAACACCAATCTCTAAGTACCTTCCACTACCCTCATAGGGGACCATCTACACGCTAATCTGGACAACCCTAGAAAATTTCATCAATTTCGGATGAAAAAGTAAGTGAGTAGATCTATGTGATTGGATCAAAAAAAACGTCTGCCAAGTGGGTGTGGCACATAGCTTCCTCGTATCCATAACCCGATTATATAGATGAACCGATGCATAGCAATAGTAATCTGAAAACACCAATCTCTAAGTACCTTTCACTACCCTCATAAGGGACCATCTACACGCTAATCTGGACAATACTAGAAAATTTCATCAAATTCGGACGAAAAATATAAGTGCGGTAGTGATTGGATCAAAAAGTTTTTAGCTTGACAAGGATTCGAACCTGGGACTCCTACGTGGGAATCCAGAGCATTGCTGACTGACCTATCAAGTGGGTGGTTGATTGGGGTTTGAGATCCTCACCTCACACGCCACTGTTACGGCTGTTACAAGGATTTTACGTTTGCGCATGCGCAGAGGCTACTGTAAATTTTAAGGCCTTGATTTTCATTGGGGACCATCTACAACCTAATCTGCGTAATCCCTGAAAATGTCATCGAAATCGGGTAGAAATTGTGGAAGTTATGTCTGTTACAAGCAATTCACGTTCGCGCATGCGCATCGGCTACTATCAATCCGGGGGTGATGATTTTCATAGGGGACCATCTAAACTCTAATTTGTAACATCCCTGAAAATTTCATTGAAATCGGATGGATAATGTGGAAGTTACGGCCGTTACAACGAAATTCACTTTTGCGCATGCGCAGTCGCTTCTGTCAGTCCGAGGATGATGATTTTCATAAGGGACCGTCTACACAACAACCCGCACAATCCCTGAAAATTTCATCGAAATCGGATGGAAAATGTAGAAGTTATGGCCGTTACAAGGAATTCACGTTTGCGCATGCGCAGTCGCTTCTATCAGTCCGGGGATGATGATTTTCATAGGGGACCGTCTACACACCAACCCGCACAATCCCTGAAAATTTCATCGAAATCGGACAATAACTTCGTATAGTTATGCGCGTTACAAGGAATTCATGACAGACACACAGACACACGGACACACAGACACACAGACACACAGACACACAGACACTGAACCAAAATTGTTCAGAAAGGTCTAAAACGCAAAACGCGAGTGAAAATTTTGGTTTTGGAGAACTTTTTTTTTTCGTCTTCGGAAAGTGAAAACAAAGCTTCCGCTACCTTGGTAGACTCGGAAGCAATACTTAGCCTCGGCTGGGATTCGAACCCGCGACCCCTGGGGGACAGTTGAAGTTACCGCTGTTACAAGGAATTTACGTTTGCGCATGCGCAGTCGCTTCTATCGGTCCGGGGATGATGATTTTCATAGGGGACTATCTACAACCTAATTCACATAAACCCTGAAAATTTCATCGAAATCGGGTGGAAAATGTGGAAGTTATGGCCGTTACAAGGAAATTCACGTTTGCGCATGCGCATTGGCTACTATCAGTCCGAAGTTGACGATTTTCATAGGGGACCATCTAAATACTAATCTGTAACATCCCTGATAATTTCATCAAAATCGGATTCAAAATGTAGAAGTTATGGCCGTTACAAGGAATTCACGTTTGCGCATGCGCAGTCGCTTCTATCAGTCCGGGGATGATGATTTTCATAGGGGACCGTCTACACACCAACCCGCACAATTCCTGAAAATTTCATAGAAATCGGACAATAACTTCGTATAGTTATGCGCGTTACAAGGAATTCATGACAGACAGACAGACACACAGACACACAGACAGACAGACAGACAGACAGACACGGAACCAAAATTGTTCAGAAAGGTCTAAAACGCAAAACGCGAGTGGAAATTTTGATTTTGGAGAACTTTTTTTTTTCGTCCTTGAAAAGTGAAAACAAAGCTTCCGCTACCTTGGTAGACTCGGAAGCAAAATTGTAACACCCCCTCAAAATTTGATGGTTTAAGTACGTTTCAAAGTACGTAGAATCCAAAAATCGAATAAAAATTTGGCCGTCCGTCTGCCGTACGCGGCACTTTTGCCACTTAGCATTGACCGATTTTGATGAAATTTGGTATGTAGGCTCCTTCTGGGGTCTAGTTGTGCCCCGAAGATTTTGGTTGAGGTAGGTCAATTCTAAGAGTTCCAAAACCAATTTTGAAATTTTGAAAACGCCATAACTCAAAAAATTTTGATATAAAGGTATTGTTTTTCCTTCAATTTAAGATTCTATAGAATTTTTAGATTTTTTTGGGGCCAATGATTCGCAAAAGAGGCCTAATCTCCGTTCAAATTATAGCTGACCGAAATACGATCGATGTTTTTCTTCATGTTGGATGGTTGGAGGTTTTGAAGACGAGTGATCTATAGAAAAATAATAAACCATTGTGTAATAATTTGCAGCGTTTTTCTTTACATTTTTACCGAATTTATGGCTTTTTCTCCTTTTTATTCACACTTCCTCCACCGAATCATGCCACACAGCAACCATATGACCCTCATGGCTGTGGTCTAGCCACCTAATTGAAGAAGAAGGAGTGATGAGACTTCAACAATTTTAGCACGTTTAACACGTGTTGACTTGGGTTTTTCACCATTTTTTTGTTCAACAAATTTACCACTTAACACGTTTACTACGATAAGCTCAACTGTGAATACCCCAATATTCCGATTCATCAAAGCTGGGCGCATCCAATGGCTGAGACAAGTCGACCGCAAGCCAATGGAGGCCTGCCCGAAAATGATGCTGCGAGCTAGGAAGACAAAGAGGTCGTCCTCGGAGTCGCTGGCTTGATGATGTCTTGAGGAACCTCCGAGTGGTGGGATTGCCGAGGTTTCAGGCGGGTGACCGTGCTCGGTGGCGGGAGGGAGTTCGGGAAGCCAAGGGCCACATCGGCCCGTAGTGCTACGTAGTCAGTTCGTTAGTTACAAGAAGAAAAGTGTATGAAGGGAAGCGAATTGCTCAAATTTCTAAACCGACGATAGGCTTGGCCCGTGTTGCAGGGAAGGATCTTTGCAAGATCGCTCCATCTCCAGGAATATCGCTCTCTGATCAATAAAAGTTGTCTCATCCGAAATAATTAGATCTGTTAATGTACACACTTTTCTCGAATTCTTATCATCATCAAGACTTCCATCTTTTCTCGGTAAAGTGCTATAGAATTTGGAACGAAAAGGATATAATTTCTGGTTACCTGCACTTCGAAAAACGTGTACATAATAATAATTCAAGTTGGATTTGGGTCAAAAAGTAATTGCCATATTTTTAGATATCGCAAAATGCTTTGACTGTGTCAAGCATTCCATTCTTCTAGGTAAGCTAGAATCTTATGGAATTAGAGGTGTTGAACTAGAATGGTTCAGATCCTACCTACATCGGAGACCGCAGAGGGTTAAAATTGGTACAGAGTGGAGTGACTCCGGAACAACGGAATTTCAAATCCCTCAGGGCACCGTACTAAGGCCATATTTGTTCTTGCTCTTTGTAAATGAGATGGCAGATCTCGAGATTCAGAACTCTCGAATTATTCCATTTGCCGATGATACGGTCCTTATAATATAATGGGCCCATATTATGTAATGGGCCTGATGACTCCGAGATGTTTTCAAATACTCAACAAACGTTGACTATTGTAGTAAATTGGTTCAGAGCTCACTCGCTGTCAATAAACACCGATAAAACCAAGTTTATCACTTTTCGATTATCTGTGCAAAGGGAGACGATAATTCCATTCCTTCTTTAGAAATTCACGAAAGGTCTTGCACCCAAGGGGATTCCTGTACATGCCACCTACTCCAATCATCTAGCAGCATTAAGTACCTGGGTGTGGTCTCAGACGAAAATTTGAAATGGGCACTACACATAGAAGCTGTTAGGAAAAGACTGAGGAAACTGCTGTATGTATTTCTTGAACTCCGTAACGTTTTGAACCTAGAAACTATTCGAAGTGTATATTTTGCATTGGTCCAATCTCAACTGATATACGGTATTGTAGCCTGGGGTAGAGCGTCGCAAACATATCTTTTCTTACTTTAGCAGATCAGTTGAGTACATCGAGAAACTAGATGTGCTTAATTTCCGGAAAATTCGGCTGTGGTCTCTAATTATTTTTGCATGTCAAAACAGTTGGAGATTCGCTCATGTAAAACATGGAAAAGGGACTAGATCAGAGGCAACAGAAAAGTTCCTGGTCTCTAAGATGAACACCGCCTCAGGACAAAAAAACTGGTTATTCACATCTCCAAAAATCCTCAATTTACTTGAGGAGAGTTTGGAAGGCGAGAGACTTAAGAGATGGATCAACAAAAAAATTAGATCGGAAAACTTTTGCAATAATTTTTCATTTGAATATTAATGGTATCCAGATTTATATATTTGTATAACAATAGCAATAACACAAAAATAAACAAAAAGTGACATTCAAATAACTGCCAGCGTATAATTTAAAACCAATAGATTTATTGTCAAAGAAGGATCGTCTTTGTCAAACTCCCCCACCACGCTACGAGCTCTGCTCATTGTGGGGGGTATATTCAAGAAAAATTATTTAACTTATGTAAATGTTCAAATGTACATCAAGTATAGGTGAAGTTATAATGTTTATTTTTTAGTTTTATAATACATACCTGTATGATGTTTTTTTCTTTTAAATGTGCGTGTTAATAAAAAAATCAAAAAAAAATAAATAAATAAAAATAAAATATAACTATAATGTTCTTTTTCTGTTAGAATTGAAGGGCCGGCCATCTCGCATTTAATATTACGAATGAAAACAAGCACCTCTCGGTGTTCATCGAGAAATTTCAAATTCGGTAGATGGAATCCATGGAAGCGAAAACAAGCAATTCCGAGGTAATGTCATTTGCCGGTTTATCCCCACTCGTACAGGCTAATCTAGTAATTAGCGCGTTCGGTTTGCGGTGAGCTTCGCTACACTCAATTTTCATTTCAGATTACACCGTTATTTATCCGTACATTACGCAAAGTGTGGACGGACCGAAGGGTCTGACAATTTAGGCATTATTTAACGGGGCGTACCATGTTTATCCACGATCCGGTGATTAGGAGGCTGATTGATCCGGGTTTCGGGTTTGCATGTCCTAGCGCTTGTATGTTTATTTGAGCCCTCGGAGAGAGCAGTTTGCAAGCAAACTCGTGCGAATGAGACGCATGTTCAACCAATTTTGTACACATTAGGTACTCTGTAAAGATACATTTTTCTAGTCCAGTATAGCATGAGAGGTGAAACAGTATTTTGGGTAATTATTTTGAATATTGATCCTTTATGATCGGACAAGAAAAACAATTGCTCAACCCTCGACCTCTCAAAATGAGATGTTTTACGTTTCATGGTACTTACATAGAGACCGTAAATCGAATTTTAAAAATTCCGACACTTTTCTTTTGGTTTATTATTTTCAATAATAAACCTTTGAAATCTACCAAGAGAAAAAAATTGTAACCCCCACCCCTCAAAATTTGTTGGTTATTTGTTTCAAGGTACGTAGAATCCCAAAATCGAATAAAAATTTTGCCGTCCGCCGTACGCGGCACTTTTCTTAGTTCCCATGGACCGATTTTGATGAAATTGGGTATATGGGCTCCATTTGGATCTAGTTGTGCCCCGGAGCTTTTGGTTGATGTCAGTCACTTCCAAGGGTTGAAAATAAGGGCTGTCATTTTGAAAACGCCCTAGCTCAAAAAACTTTCGATATAAAGATATTACTTTTTCATCAATTTATAAAAGAATTGAATGCTTACAATTTTTTGAGACCACGCGGAGCTCTGTTGAACCAACCGTTCACTCCCTACAAGAACATAAGGGTTGGGCTTACGATAAATCAGAAACACCAGTGTTAATCGCAAAAGGGGACTAATCTCCGTTCAAATGTTAACTGACCGAAATGCGATCGATGTTTTTCTTCATGTTTAATGGTTGGTGGCTTTGCTGACAAGTGATCTATATAGAAAAATAATAAACCATTGTGTAATAATTTGCAGCGTTTTTATTTGATTTTTGGATTCTACGTACCTTGAAACGTAATCCAAAAAAATTTAAGGGTTCTTAAATTTTTTTTTTTCTTGGTCGATTCCAAAGGTTCAATGTGGAAAATAATAAACCTAAAGTAGGTACCTAATTTGGTGGGTCAAGGTGCTCGGGAATTGTTTAACAGAGGTGCCGGGGATTAGTATTTCTATATCCACTCATGTTAATTAAATCTGATTATTTTTATTCAGATTGATCGAATGGAATTAAAGATTCCGATGACCTCATAGAGATTAAGCCAGTTCACCATCCCGGTGTTACCTAGTTACAAAGGGAAATATTTCATTTGGAATCCTCAAAATTGTTGATCATTTACTTAGTTCATTATTTTCAATAATGATCCTTCGGAATCAAGCAGGACGAAATTTTACAATCCAAAAATCGAATAACAAATTCTTGTTTGTCCGACGTACTCCGTACGCCATACGTATCACTTTGCCTAGTTCCCATGGGTCGATTTTGATTAAATTTGGTGTATCGGCTCAATTTTGGGGCGGCACTACTAAGGGATAATAGGTGGCGGTTGTATTTTTCTAAACGCCATAGTTCCAAAACTTTTATATGAAGGTATTGTTTTTGCATCTATTTAAAATAGTGTATACGCTTCAGAGGAGAATAGGACCACCCAGAGCTTTGTAGGCCCATCCATTCTCTAGTAAGCATAAATAATTACCTAATTATTGGATGTTCACTCTCACTTTTCCATCAATTTAAGATAATTTTCAATTTTTAGAAACAAATGAAACCACCCAGAGCTTTAGCTTCCCAAACGTAGGCCAATTTTCTAGAGAAACATAGGGTCACTACGGCCAAGTGCGTTCATCGCCTATTTCTCCAGCCAGGCTACTCATAGACAATTTTTAGCGATTTATTACATTAGACCAGGTGTTCATTGGCCTCTGATTAAATTCTGAGCTCTTTTGCAGCTGTGTGAGTAAAATTATGGATAATTTTCCAAACGTCTATCTTCTAACTCAGTTTCATAGTTCGAAGTTGGTCACGTAAAATTGGTTTTATGGATTATTTTCCTACCTTATTCTTTCTTTTCTCTTATTCTCTTTTTTCGTTTGTAGCCGTTTCTTCAATAGTTTCTGCGTTCACTCCGTTCTTTGTAGGACAATAAAAGTCAAAATTACGTTTTTTTTTATTGCGATAGCGCACTTGCCCTCCATTTTTGGGATTACTGGGGCAAGTGCGCGCAGTTCGATTTTCCTTGATATTGGAAAGATAAAATTCTCAAAGTTAGACCGGTCTCCTAAATTTCATCTAAGGAGTTCTTAGAGGTCTCTTCCTTCTATAATGACTTATTTTGTAGCAAAAAATAATTTTTCTCAGCCAGGAAAAATAATGACACTTTCACCCTGTAGGATTGAATG
Organism: Apolygus lucorum; assembly: GCA_009739505.2. Lineage (NCBI taxonomy): Eukaryota > Metazoa > Arthropoda > Insecta > Hemiptera > Miridae > Apolygus > Apolygus lucorum. Next base: position 30,911,683 of record CM019182.2, read on the forward strand.
CACGGGTTTTGCCTACCCTAATTCCTACTTGTCAATTAAATTTGTTTTTTCGTCTGACTACTCGTGACATAACTAATTTTTCGGGCAAAATCGTACGAATTTATTGTAATTATAAGGGAATATTCAGGAAAGGTAGTCCTTAGACAGCCCAATGAACTTGATGAATCAATGAGTCTCGTGAATTTCACTGAGCTACGATTTCTCAGTTCCTAATACCTAGCCCAAAATCCGTCAAATTTTGATTTTTTTTTTTTTTTTGGTTTAGGTAACAAGACAATTTTCTACTTTGATATTCATTGCATGTAGATTAGTAGGAGGCAAAGAATAGGGGAAGAAGTAGAAAAATGTCGAGTTCTCTGGCCCGGGCGAAATATTACGACAAAATGATCCGATTGTGGTGAAATTACGCTGACGCACTTGCCAGTAGCGGCTTAGCCGGTGGGCAAGTGCGCTCCATGAACGTGCTTCAGAAAATTGAATTATCGCGATTATAAACCTCCTGAAAAAATAAATTGAACATACCGTTCACTTCTGGGTTGAATTCACTACTGGATGGAGTAGAAAAATGAATTAGTGGGTGAATTGAAGCATTCACCTCAGAATTGACCGTCAAAGTTTAACTATGCGAAAAGTGGTGCGCTCCTGCCCTTAGTCACCCTAAATATCCCATAGTTGTGGGTTCTTTGATTACGAAATTTTGTTACTTAATTATTATGGAATTTGCATCGTTTTTCCGTAAAGTATCACAATCTTTGAGTCGACTGATCAGCATGATTTCTAAAGGTAAGTGTTTTGAGATTAATCGAAAATCATAAAGTTTCTCTAAACTACGAGTATTTGGGTTGCATTACGATTGAGTGGAATGTGAATGAAATACAAGAAGTTGACAATAATTATTACCAACGTGGAAACAGATCCACTTCATCCATCACTCTCTGATCCATTTCAGCTTGATGGCAATTATTACATACAATTCGACTGCAAGGGCCCTTCAAAGTGATTGCTCATTTCGTTATGTATGAGTGTAGTCATAATTTATCATACAGGCGCCCCATTCTACTCTCGATGTAGTCGAAACGCTGTTGCAAAGTTAGTAATGCAAGGCATTGCTTCTTCAGAATCAAACATTCGCGGGTATAAACAATTCGTGCCCCATTCTTGAGGTAACGATCGTTTTCATCGTCCCATTGGATATGTTTACGATCGGTTTATTGTGGCTCTTTGGTAGTAAATTTCCCGAATAGCATTGTAACTGGTAGAAGCCGTAAAGTACAAAACCTTCCTCGACGACTCCCAACTTTGGAGATTTCCTTAATTGCCTGGTTTTTTTAAATTGTTAATCTACGATTCATATTTGTCAGTGATACCAATTTTAAAATGAGGATTTTTCATAAAATTTTCGTGCAGATGCAAAAACGTTTCTGAAATGCAAATGACGTCACACAGAGTTTAATTATTCTTCAACATGCTCAGTAACCATCTGAGCATATTTGTCCGTGTTGAATAAATTCGGTTGTTTTCCACCTGTTTTTGTTAAAAAATTATCTTTTGCAATGTCTTACAATTTGTTTTTATACTCGTAACTATTGATTTGGGCATAACTTCAGAGTTCGATTTTAAAAATTATGTCCAACAAAAAATGTCTCATAGCAATTTTGTTTTAACCCCTTGTTTTTTCAATTTGTTTTTTGTCAATTTAAAGATTTTTTCGTGTTTTCAACCTTGCGTCATTAAAACTATCATAGCTCCAGGTATGGTATTTACCGAGTGAATTCGGAAAGCTGAATTATGCGCATGAATTATGCGCACTCACATACGAGTATGATGTGAGCAACAAATGAGATGTCAACATGATCGTGAGAGGAAAATAGGTATCTTCATCCAACAGCGTTACGGAGGCAGGGCAATGGAGAATGCTGAAGGCGCCTGAGTGGTCACTGATCAGCTGAGTGAGCTCCAAGGCCATTTCCTCTCCTGTTGAACGCAGGAAGCTGACATTTGAGAGGCAGGGTCAATGGAGAATGCTGAAGGCGCCTGAGTGGTCACTGATCAGCTGAGTGAGCTCCAAGGCCATTTCCTCTCCTGTTGAACGTAGGAAGCTGACATTTGAGAGGCAGGGTCAATGGAGAATGCTGAAGGCGCCTGAGTGGTCACTGATCAGCTGAGTGAGCTCCAAGGCCATTTCCTCTCCTGTTGAACGTAGGAAGCTGACATTTGAGAGGCAGGGTCAATGGAGAATGCTGAAGGCGCCTGAGTGGTCACTGATCAGCTGAGTGAGCTCCAAGGCCATTTCCTCTCCTGTTGAACGCAGGAAGCTGACATTTGAGAGGCAGGGTCAATGGAGAATGCTGAAGGCGCCTGAGTGGTCACTGATCAGCTGAGTGAGCTCCAAGGCCATTTCCTCTCCTGTTGAACGTAGGAAGCTGACATTTGAGAGGCAGGGTCAATGGAGAATGCTGAAGGCGCCTGATTGTGCACTGATCACCTGAGTGAGCTCCAAAGCCTTTTTCTCTCCTGTTGAACGCAGGAAGCTACATTCGATTCATTTAAATTGCCCAATCGTATTACGTAAAACACTCCGTTGTGCGTGGCCAACAAGCTGCGGTATGAGCGTGATTGTTTACATAAATGAATGTTTACGTACATTACATCGCAACCATCAACGAGCACAATCAAATTTCCTCAAACAAAAGTACAATACGAGGTTTTATATGAAGGGGAAAGGGGGCGCAAAGACATAAAATGTCTCTCGTGGTTGCGTACTTGTACGAAAGCTGTATCCACCGTTTGTGTTTTCAATGGGAATTGCAAGTTGGGGTGAAGGTCTTTCCTAAGGAAAAGAAGAGAGAGATGGAATAATGCCATGGGGGCAAAATATGGGAAATTATAAACGATTCGGGAGATTAAGAGACAGAAAATGTAGTTAATGTTTTATAAAATCAAGTCAAAAATCAAACATCAACATTTTTTCGAAATTTGACTTTTGACATTTTCATGTCTTTCATATGGCACATAAAAAAAAACGTCTGCCAAGTTGGGTGGGCAGTATAGCTTCCTCACTCATTGTAACATGGACGTATAGAATCAGTTGGCGAAAAACAGGAGAGGAAATGGCCTTGGAGCTCACTCAGCTGATCAGTGACCACTCAGGCACCTTCAGCATTCTCCATTGACCCTGCCTCTCAAATTTCAGCTTCCTGCGTTCAACAGGAGAGAAAATGGCCTTGGAGCTCACTCAGCTGATCCGAAGGTGCTGAAATTTATAGGGGACCGTCTAGGACCTAACTCGCACAATCCCTGAAAATTTCATCAAAATCGGACCACAGGTTAGTATAGTTTTGCCCGGGACAAGGATTGACCACAGACAGACAGACAGACCGACAGACCGACAGACCGACAGACAGACAGACAGACAGACAGACAGACACGGAACCAAAATTGTTCGGGAAGCTCTAAAAAGCAAGTGGAAATTTTGATTTTGGAGGACATTTTTTTTTTTCACTTCTTTCACAAATACAAAGCTTCCCTACCTTCGGTAGTGAGGAAGCAAAAATCGTCACGAAATTTGATGCAACGAAATTTGTTGCGACGAAATTTGTCCCAAGTCGCCACAATGATGATTATGACCATCAGAAGTGAAGTTGTTAGGTACTTTACAGGTAGGTACTTTACAGTTTGATATTACCAGATCAGCTGAGTCGAAAATCGAGCTCCCAGATCAGCTGAGTCGAAAATCGAGCTCCCAGATCAGCTGAGTCGAAAATCGAGCTCCCAGATCAGCTGAGTCGAAAATCGAGCTCCCAGATCAGCTGAGTCGAAAATCGAGCTCCCAGATGTCTCGGGAGGGGAGGGGGGGGGGGGCATGAAAATGTTTCAATGTGTTGCAGACTCGTATGCAAGCGTTTTTGATCAAAGTTTTAAGTTCTCTGAATCCCTCCCCATTTCGATGGACGCTCTTCGGAAAAAGCATGCTCAAATTGCAAGCTTTCCAACGGTCTATCAATTCTTCTTTTTGTAGGAAGTACTTAGTAAAATCGAACCCTAAAATTATGTCCAATTTAAGTGTAGACACCCTGTATCCGATCGAATCAATGGCTTGGATGTCCTGATGTGATTGACGATACCCTCAGGAGTACCCCAGATGGTACTTGAAAAGGTCCTCGGATGAGTTCCTGCTGGGGTAAGAATATAAAATATCAAATTCTGTTTCGGGCAAGAAATATTACTTCAGTAAACTGAACTTCCCAAAACATGGACGCTACTAATAATACTTATTTGTTTTCAGTAGTAATGAGGTGAAAGGGTGACCTCCACAAGGGACTACACTGTGTGGGATGAAAACAGTCAGCCGGTCAGATTAATCAAGGATAATCACCCTTTTCACTCCCCAGTTGTCAGTGATTTACGCGTCCTCGGAAGAGGCTCATCGGATTAGGGATCGACCGTTCCCTCAGAAATTAGGGGAAAAAGACGAGTGAGATGGAAGTTTTCCCGGGTTTTTGGAGGGTTCTGAAGCGCCGCCGTTTTCCGTAGGAAAAGCCCATAGAATGAGAAAGAGGGGTTCTAAAGCCATTAGCGCCAGGGTAAACCTAACTGATCTACAAGCGAGCCTTCTACTTCATCTATTTACCAACCAGATTAGATTTGGGGGTGTGAGTCCGTAATAAGGGCGTGTACCGCCAAGGATGCGTGAGAAGATCTCATTCCCGAGGCTTGAAAACCTGGAGCATTCAAGTACGAACGCTATTAGCGTTGAGTACACTAGGTATACCTACGTTTCTGCTACGAATGATATATTAATTTGATTAATCGTATCCAGTAATGTAACTATATTGAAATGGAGTAATGGAGTAATGGAGTAAATAAATGGATAAATAAATAATGGAGTAAATAAACCAAATTGTCCGCTCAGATGAGTGGCTTTCACTTACAATGAGAAATTATTTACGAACCACTTCAGTGTTCTGATCACTACAACAAATATCAACATAATAATTCCTCGACTGATTGATCAATGTTAAATTAATGTTTCTATCGAAAGCATCATCTGACTCCGCCAACAAAGCCGCATAATACAACCTCGTAGGCGATTTAGAAGATTCTTAACTCAAAGCTCGAACCGCTTCACAGAAGAGAACATCCCAAAGAAAGTCGCTTTTTTCTCTTCTCAACTTTTTACTTCCAACTTCACCCCAAAACGGAGTTTTTTTTTCATCCTCTTTGGGGGCGGGTTCAGCAACTACATTACAACGCTCTTTGAATACCGAGTATGCCCTCTGTCCGTCTTAATCCTGGGGATTTCCCTCCACCAGCCATTTTCTTTGATCTCACCGAATATATTTAGACCTTACTTTTTTCTTTTGTCGGCGGGTTGCTTTTTCTACCAGCTCATGGTCCATCATGTTTGGGAAACGTATCGAGAGTAGTTCTTCTAGTACTAAAGATATAGACAAAATTACTGCCTATATTTTGTGAACATACATACATAGGTACTCGTAGAAGAACAATATAACGATAACCAGCGGAAGTAAGTAGGTAATGATTTGAATTTGGAAGAGGAATTTCGAACAGGTGTTTTTAACCAAGTTTTTAACGAGTTTTAACCTGTTGGTTCAAAAGCTGCAGCACCATGGTTTCAGTGAGAGAACGATGGCTTTTTGTAGGAGCTTTCTGGCAGGATGGATGCAGACGGTTAGTTTCAATCGCGAATGGAGAGGATTCTCTTCCCACATAAATTCTATGGTTGTTGTGGAGAAGGAAGCAGAGGACGTCAATATACTTTTTTCAACATTTATTTGGCAAGTGCTTTCGGGTTGCTTATATTCTTATTAGTTTTTTGATGACGAAGAATTGGTTTAATCTTGGTGGCTTATATTTTTTAATGGTTTAATAAAAAGTAATTATTAAGTTATATAACATTTTTTTGACATAATATTTTTGACTGGTTGGTTATACTAACCGTGATTGTTCATTTTGTAGTCTTCAGTTAATTGTTTTTTCTTGTAGGCTTGAGAAAGGGGCCATAGTTTGCCCCAAAAGCGCTTGCCAAATAAATGTTGAAAAAAGTATATTGACGTCCTATACTTCCTTCTCCACAAAAACCAAGAAAATGACTACAGCAGGAGTACAGAACAATAAATTCTATGTGGGGTTATAGAAGGCTGCGTGACTGGACCAACATACTTTCTGCTATTTTTAAATGACCTAATTTTCCAGTTTGAACGGGGTCGTCATCTCTTTGCTGACGATATGACGACCATGGCATCTGGCAGATCTGAGCGCGAGCTCGAACAGGTCCTGCATTGTTCTCATGCGTAGATTCAGGAATGGTGTGAAGTAAATTGTTTGCGTCTCAATTTGGATAAGACCCAGAACCTTCAAATATGCATGAACGGGAAGCTCGAAGGTACAAAGGTATACCTGGGATTGAAAATTGACAACAGGCTCTCTTGGGCCTACCATATAGAGCATCTAGCCAAAAAAAAACTAGCATCCAGCAATTATAATATAAGCATATTATGTTGGGACGGCTGAGACAGTCTGTCTCCTTTACCGTCTTAAAGTCGGGTTTTCACGCATATTTCATGTCCCGATCGACCTCCTTATTGTGTGGGAAAACTCGGCTCGTAGTCCCACGATTTTCAGGCTACAAAAGGCGGCAGTAAGGATAATCTTCAATATGGGGCACAGCGACAGGTGTAGAGGCCGCTTCAGGGAGCTCAACTGTCTCACGTTGCCCCGACTATTTGTATTTCGTAGCCTATGTTATGTACGGCGGAACACTTATAGGCAGCCTGAAAAAATCTTCTGATATTATTAACTATGCGACTCGCCAGTGCCATGATTTTAGGCCGCCTACAGTTCATCTGATGACATCATTGAGAAATAATCCAATCCAGCACTGCACCTGTTGTTTTAATAAGCTGCCTGGCTCTATTCAGAAACTCCCAGTGAAACATTTTGATAAAATAGTTAAAAGATACTTTTTGAGCTGGAACTCTATAAAGTCGATGAGTTTTTTTTTTTAATTTGACCTGAATATTTATATTTTAATTTGACATCGTTCATAAAAAACTTTAAAAAATAAAATAAATGATTTTAACATTTTTAGGTACGTAGAATACTAAATTCAAAAACCTAAAAGAAATCCCCGTTGGAATCGGTCTAGCTGTCTAAAAGTTGAACTTGTCTTTATTCGTGATGACGTATGGTATTTTCTACGATTCAATTTCTATTTGCGATTTCTCATACCCAGAACTTCCACTTGGTACCTAGGTACTTTCTTTTCTTCTGGTTTAAAAGAATACGTATGTAGAGAAACAAACAAACTCGATTCAGACCACCCTGAATCAATTTGTGTGCGTTAGATAGTAGTCAGGAAAATTTTGACGAATACAGGTAAGTATAACATTACCAGCATAATAATATATGGGAGTAGGCATTGAAAGTCGAGAAGTTTTCTTTACCTCTTCAACCATCTTTCCATCAATTTATTTACTTCCCATCGTACACCTTTCAACGGTATTTTCTGATAAAATCTCACTTACTGCCGCCTCGACCTCCTAAAAACCTTCCAACCAGAGCCTAAAAGTCCTTACAACTCTGGTCCCTTTTCAAAACTTTGTTTCTAAACATAGCACTCCAGCCGTCTTTCTATTGAATTTATAACCTTTCGAAGTTTGGAGTCCACGTAGTTTTTTTCACTCGAAGTAAATTCTTGTTGGTCACTATAATTTTCCATTTAAGGGTGCCAGAAAGCTTTGGATAATGAAAACATGTGGAAAGTTGTGATTTCGAAAAGGGTTGTTACCAATCAGGATAGCTTTATAAGCTTGAACAGCGGACAAAATAATATGTGACACAGGAGCTTACTTCTAAGGTATTCAGAATAATAAAGCAATAGAAGATATAAGATCAAAAGTCTCACGATTTTGATATAACGCGCGCGGCAGAAATTTCAAGTTTATTTTAGTTTAGTTCAGGGTTTTGGCTGGATTAATTATATTCCGAAGACGATTAAATTCATCCGATTGGACAACATAATTTAATCATTCAGGTTGAGGGAGTTGTTTTCCTGTATTACAACGGGAAATTTAAATAGCTTATCAGTAGAAAGAGAGAGCATCGATATAAACACTCGATACACTCCGCTAATAAGCAACAATACTGCCTTTGATGTATTAGGTACTGACATACTGATGTATATAATAGAGTAACTATTGATAATGATATACAAAGGAATTATCAAACGTTAATTTCTACTACATTTGTTTCCCGCGTGGGTAGACGATTATAATAGAGGTAGGTATATTATATATGTGTTCGTTCCCTTCATCATTGAGATGGTTGATGATGTTTGATTTGATTTGATTCATACCGGCCAGATTGACAATACAATTAATTATGATCAACAATAATTAATATCCACTCCCCGGATGATGAGTTTAATTCAATAACAAAGATGAATAATTAATCTCAATCCATTCAACTGCTAGTTGAATTCGTGAAGCTATTAACATTTCAAAACTACTTACTTCGACCTTGAACTAGAAAAATAATGTGATAGCTTACTTTGAGGTTTTTCTTCGTATAACAACGACCAGATACTCATTAGTTATAAGTATGGAACATGCTTTAGCCATCATCTAACTGGGCAAAAACGTGACGAAACCGTTGAACGAAAGTACCGCGGGATTTTGTAATGGTTTTCACTTGCAACCGACCCGTTTCTAGGGAAATTTATAGCCGTTAATTTTCGTCCCATGAAAATCGTTCACCACTCGTTAAAAAGCTCTCAATTTATGCGTGAATTATATACTGTCGAAACAGCTGTAAATATAGACGAAGCTGAGATATACCAGAGAACTGTAAACAACATTCGCGGTAAAAACCATCTTCGATTTAAAGGATTTTTATTTATGTAGTTGGCTAGCAACCTTTTATTTTCAATAATAAGCCTTTGGAATCGAGCAAGAAAAAAAAATTGTAACCCCCCCTCAAAATTTGATGTTTTACGTTTCAAGGTACGTAGATTTTTAATGTAGTTGGCTGGCATCGTATTACCAAAAAGTAATCAAAGGATCTAGTAACCTAGGCTTTTAGTTGCGATGTGTCCTTCGATGTTTTCGATTTCTTAATAATAACAATACCTTTGGGACATCAAGAGGTGAATGAAATGACGAACAATTTGAAAAGCAGGCCCGTAAAGAGCTGAATTAAAACAGCAGACAGCAAATTCCTAGTATAAGGAAACTGCAAACAAATAAAACACGGCTAAAGCTTGTTTCATGTTTTTTGAATTGTAGCCGAAAGCTCTAAGCAGTAACCACCTGGGGGTCGAGGGGGCTCGCCCTCTGGCGAGGCCCGAAGGGCCGAATTTTTATTGTTGTCTTTTGGTTTATTATTTTTAATAATAAGCCTTTGGAATCGAGCAAGAAAAAAAAAAATTTTAACCCCCCTCAAAATTTGATGTTTTACGTTTCAAGGTAAGTAGAATACGAAAATCGAATAAAAAAATTTCCGTCCGTCCGCCGTAAGCCGTACCCCGTACGCGGCACTTAGCAACACTGGACCGATTTGGTTCAAATTTGGTATATGGGCTCCATTTGGGGTCTAGTTGTGCCGCGAAGCTTTTGGTTGATGTAGGTCACAAGGGGTGAAAATTAAGGGTTGAAATTTTCAAGAGTGCCCTAGCTCGAAAACTCCCGGAATAAAGGTATCGTTTTTTCACAAATTTTAAATAGTATTGAATTTTTAAAAATTTTTGAGACCACCCGGAGCTCTGTAGGACAAACCGTTCGGTCCTCACGAGTACTTGAAGGTTTTCCTTCCATAAAACAGAATCATGAGTGTGAATCGCAAAAGAGGTCTAATCTCCATTCAAATTTTATCGGACTAAAATGCGATCGCTGTTCATTTCTTTGATTTGTATACAGTTTTGCCTTCTGCGTAACCAGTAATCAAATTTCCATATGAAGCTTTCTATTTTTCCAATCGAGTATGAAGCGTTTAGTTCTTTCTAATAAACTTGATTGTGAAGGTGTGAAGCCAATATGGTGTGGTAGGTAGTACCTAGCTGGTAGGTACAAAAAAGTTGGTAGGTGAAAAAAATGTTGGTGGGTAAAAAACGCTGCAAATCATTGCTCAAAGGCTTCTTCACTCTTCAGATCACTGATCAGCTGAGTGAGCTCCGAAGCCATTTTCAATCCTATTGAATGCTCTTCGAAGCGTCTCCAGCATTCGAGGAGATCTTCTTCACTCTTCAGATCACAGATCAGCTGAGTGAGCTCCGAAGCCATTTTCAATCCTATTGAACGGAGGAAGCTGAAATTTTAGAGGGAAGGTCAAGGGAGAATACAGATGGTGGTAGGTGCTATTGATGGAGAACCAGTGATCTATATAGAAGGGTTATCTATACAGAAAATAATAAACCTTTGAGCAATGATTTGCAGCGTTTTTAAATTATCTCGATTAGAGCAGAGTATTGAAATTATTTAAATTTAGCCTTCACAAAGACATAATAATTATGTCTATAATTATTCTAGAACGTAAATTCATTAGGTTGTTGCACAAAGATCATTAATAGCAGCCAGAACCTAAATTTAGAGCACTCACTGATGAAATAACCGTATATAACGTACGAACGTAAACGATGGTAAAAGAGGACTTGGAATATAAGTTTTATGGTGGAGCAATCCTGTTCTTTAATCAACCACTTATGGGATAAAAACCGTAGATTCACTTTATATAAAGCCTTCTATTGGTTTCTCTCTTGATTGCAGGAACCCAATGAAATAAATTTCGGGGAAAAGGGATTTAATAGATATTGAGCTCTCATTAAGAGACCCACCCGGCCCTCGGCTCATTTGCTGAAGTTTCTTCTAACCCACTCAAGTCTTAGTCCGCTGTTACGCCACTTACTAAACCCCAGTAATGCGATTGTGGTGAGAATTTTTATCTTTTCGTCCGCCGATTTCTCAGATGCACTTTTCCAATGACTTTTCCATCGCCTTTTTCAGCATTTCTGTGAACTAGATCAGTTGGATGGTAAAAATAGATGTGGATTCAAATTTTTCAAAGTGATCGAGTTTTTTTCAATATTAAGTAAATATCAATAGTGTGTGAACAGGTATTGTTCGCGAGTGATGACACTCCAATGATTATAGGGCGATGTAAGATGGGATGACGTGGCTTGATGGACGGGGCTTGATTTGTTTTCTGAATAAAGATTCATTCTCTGTTTTGATTGTGAACGAGGTTTTCGTGTCCCATTATTACCTGTTTTATATTATTATTTAATAAAAAGCTTCTCAGCTTTTCAGGTATATACATGTCCTAATCAGTCATATTCATAGAATTAAGATGGATGGATAGGTACACCAAAATGTTTTGGAAAGGAGATTCAACAATGTTGGTATCGTACCACTTTGAAATATTCACGTGAGTTGTAGTATGAATGAGCGCACCCTATTTTTGTAAACAACAGTGAATAATAAAACGAGTCCATCTTAATCGCATGTTAATACAAACTAAAATATTAAGTCGAGTTTTGTTTAAGCTGTCAGGTGTGAGGAAATTTCCTCACCTTGAATATTCTATCTGACAAGAATTGATGTCTTCGCTCACAATTATTGTTTACGTATCTTATTGCAACTCCGTCGTAACCAGCAAATCGAGTACAGGAGGTGAGCGCTTTTGATGTAAGGACATTTATCAGGCCGTAATGAGTAAAAAAGCCCATCAGTTAGTCAATGGTCATATTTATCCAAGTGAAAGCGAAAAGGAAAGGGCCACATGGTGAAAGGTTGATATTCTGTCCTGTGTGTCTTGTTTTCTAGTTGCATCCTGTTTGTCCAGTGTACGTGAGTTTGCAGCTGCAAATAAGTTGACTTGAGAATTGAAGGTCACAACGAATTCTCCAATAAAGTACATAAACAATAATGTTGTATTCTAAACAAACCTAACTACCTGAACGAACCCCGTTCATTCTCTCATGGAATCAAGGCTTACGAACAAAATAGGTTAATCAACGACAAATAGAAAGATGTTTCACCAGCTTGGATTGGCATGTATGACGATATTTTGCCAAATAACTACAAAGTTGTGCAAATCATAATCATATTTTATAATCGAAGAGCTATGTTGAGGATCGAGTTTATCGGGATACCTAGGTACCAAAGTATTAACCCATTATTGCCCAGCGGGCTTGTAGCGGAAACGGTCTTACAATTATCCCAATTATTGGTGTAATTATGATTCTATTGTTTACTTTTTGGTCTTACGAGCTACCTAGATTTTTCACGATAGGAGTGCATTCGGTTTGAATGAATCAGTTGCTCAGTGTGGTTTATTCAGTCTCCAAGATGAGTGACAATCTGGTCATCGACGGGCTGCGGCATTTATTGCCAAAAGTACTTCAAATTTTTATGTTGACGGTATTTCTTTGCATAGTTTTAGATTATGGTTGTTACCCGAGGAAAGTTCATAACTGAGTAAATATCCCTTGGTAGCTCCGTGAAAAACTGAACTGTATCATGGTGTTCCCAAATTAGCCCTCTGGGCACTTGGCGACACTTTCGTCTGGTCACATCGTAAGTTTGCCGTGAATATCATTCCAACAGATCTGAAATTTGATCCATTTTGATTTAAGATGGCAATCTTTCGTTCATTATTACCATCTGAGGATTTTTACCATCTTATGATTTCTTATATTTCATTCTTTGTAGAAGTATATGAAACGAACTCAGTTGAAATCAATTCGAAATATCCACCAATTTCTGTTGAATAATTTAAATGTTTTGTGGTTATTGTGGTATTTTGTGGCAATACTGTCACCCGGAGACAACCAGTGACATCTGGAAGATGTAGGTATTTCTACATCTAGAGTTAGCAATGCGATGATAATAATTTTATCATATACCATTAATTATATACCATTATATATTATATGCCACCAAATTTTTTATACGGAGGGGAAGAAAATGAAGAGATACGCAGAAATAAACTGCACTGCTTGAGTATGCGCCATGTGTGCAAGACGTTCAAGCAGGGAATGTGCATCGACTATTTCGATACATTCCATTCAACATTTTTGAGATAATATGTTGGTTGCCCATTTTTTTTTTTTTTCATTTATTCGACAAAGTTCACTGTTTTCAACTTTTTTGTGACGGTTGTTTGGTTTTATACACTTCAATAACTGTTAAAAAATTATCGTTCATGACTATGTATTACTTTCCCAAAACTGCTAGTGCTGAGTGCCCAGAGGGTTAATTTTTCTTACGCCGAATTTTTTAATATTATTTTTCTAGTGCTTCCAGACGTAATATGAGGCATCTTACCAAGTTTCATGTGAAATTTTGGAAAAAAAAAATAATTACGGTTACTAATGGGTTAAAACCCACTATTCAGGGCGGCCTTCATAGGCGTATTTGTCTCTTGGTATGCCTAATTTTGGTCGAAGTCTTCCTTTCGTTTTTCCTCCTGCTTCACGGATCGAGTAACTAAAAAATTTCTTGCTTCAATAAATTTACCTTTTTATTTGTGTTCCCCTTCCATGCAACCAAAATACTTGAAATTCTCCTTCTAATGTTCATAATGATTGATCCAATGTGGTGATTGATTCAAATGTTTGTATGAATATGGGACTCAAACAATGCAGAACACTGAATATTATCGAGTTACCAAGAATGTTGTTGGAATGAAATTGTTATTCCGGAATGAAAAGTCTTTTAAGGGATGTGGCTTATTAGCGTGAATTATGGTTGTTGCGGAATAATTTGGGAATTCATAACGTAAAACAGCAACTAATTATCACAGGGTAAAGAGGCGCGGATGAACGTTTCGACCGAAGTGGGGGAGGCTAAAATTAAGGTTCAACAGGAAGGGCTAATTCGTCGCGAGCTGAGAGGAAAAACGAAATTAAACGGGCACCTGTACTCTTTATTGAAGTTAATTAAAACGACGTAGGAGGTGAATGAGGGGAGAGTAGGGGTAAATGGGAAGAGGGGAGGGAGGGGGTGCAGTTGATGTGGTGTTACGAAAATTCAACAGGTGAAAGCAGGAGGGTTTTCGCATTGCGTCGATGCCCGCATAGCCATCCGTCTAACATCCCTTCTGTAGCTACTTTCCAGAGTCAGATTCCAGCTTTACTGACCTTCCCTTCGTACAATTCTCTTTGCATCCTGTTTTCCCTCTTATTTTATTTTGCTCGGGGAAGTTCAGTCAGGATAGACTTTTGGACAGAACTGGTAAATAACACCGAAAATTATGATCAAGTCTAGTAAAGTCTGATGATGAATCAAGAGTTTATCATTTTAAGAGGAAGCTTTTTTCTTCCAAAGGAAATAGGGTTTCCTTCCAACACAAAAAATAGATGTGTAGCGAGATCGGACGGAAAAAAACATCATTTTTGATACGACGATTTTATGTTTGCGGATGCATATTCCCACCTATGGTCAGATCATGAAAGAATTCGATTACTCGTTGCTAAAGAACTGATTACAACTCGAAGAAACGCACAAAGATCCCATTTTGGTCAGCTAAAATTTGAACGGAGATTATGCCTCTTGCGATTCACGCTCGTGTTTCTCATTTATCGTTCGACCCTTAAGTTCTCGTAGGGAGCAAACGGTTTGTCCTACAGAGCTCTGGGTGGTCTCTAAAAATTATGAAAATTCAATACTATCTTAAAATGTATGACAAAACAATACCTTTATTTCGAGAGTTTTCGTACTTGGGCGCTACTGAAAATTTCGACCCATAAGGGGTTTACAGTCGGTCGCCGATCGCTCCTCAATCTGGGTTAGCATTTCCTTAAATTGAAAGTGCTCAAACTTTAAAAGTTGTACCTAAATTGGAAATGTTTGAGAACTTTCGAAATTCATTAGTGTATGGGCGTAGGGAATTGAAAAACTAGAATATTGCCACTAAAATCATCAAAAATCAAACAGTAATTATTGCCAGAGTAATATGAGAAACACCAAAATGAATAAATGGTTTTTCCTATATTTCTCTGGCAATTATCGTTCGATTTTTATGATTCCGGAGGCAATCTTTTAAGCGGAAAAAATGAATGAAAAAAAAAAAAATTGAATTTTTTTGAATTTTTTGAATTCCGAAAATCCTTGATCATTTCAAATTTACGTACAAGTTTTAAAGTTTGAGCCCCTTCAATTTAGGGAAATACAGACCTGGAACGAAGAACGAACGGCGACCGACTGAGACCCCCTTAATTTTCACCTCTTAGAAGTGACTGACATCAACCAAAAGCCCCATTGGCCCATGGCAACTAAGGAAAGTGCCGTGTACGGCGTATGGCGCACGGCGGACGGACGGGATACATTTTATTCGATTTTGGGATTCTACGTACCTTGAAACGTAAACCATCAAATTTTGAGAGGGGGATAAAAAAATTTCCTGGCCGATTCCAATGGTTTATTATTGAACAAAAAAACTTCGCGGAGGATAGGTATTTTGGACATTTTGACACCTCCGAGATTCCAATACGCTACACAATGTGTCATTTTGATAGACCGTAGGATATTGAACATTTTGAAACATCAAAAATGTTGATAAGTTGGACAGTTTAATAGTATTGAATATTTTTCTCACGTCGTTATACAAAATTATGGAAAATGGTTTATAGGAAGTTGAAAGAAGTAATTTGAATGATTGAAAGTGAAGCTATGAGTAGTTTTCGGTTGTTTTGAGTATTATTATTATTTTTATTCTCCAATGAATTTGTTTGGTCCAACTACCAATGAAGCTTTCAGCTAACAGTTCATTCGATCCCTGTGAGGACTAAGGTTGATCTTACGATGGAAGATCGGTTATCCGTTTAAATTTCAGCTGATCAAGTGCGATCATTGTTTGTTTTTTTTCAATGAAATTCGTGTTGTACTCAGTTGTTTCCTTAGCAACCGAAAACCAAATTTCGTGGTGATGCACCTAAAGTTTAGGTCCTAAACCCAACTTTCGGATTGCACCTTCGCTTCTAATACCGTTGTTGTTGTTAGTAGGTCGTATTAATGGAAAAGCCGCGTTCTATGCAGTCAGGTGATTTATACATTAAAATACCTAATAAACAAAAATGTTTATTAATTTGCTAAATTTTTATTGTTAAAATAGGTACTTCGAAATAAAACGTTTTGATGAGGTAAGTATGAAATTTATATTTATTTCTATCTTCACGTGGAAATGGTACAAAGCTGGACACTGTTTCAACTACTGGTGATGGTTAAGTAGGTACATATATCTACAGTTCTTCATCATGACGTCACCAAACTGTCCATATTTGTGATAAAGTTTTTGAGCAGTCTGCCTCTTCAGGCAGTTTCCTTTCATTCAAAAAGTCGTTACAACTCTCATTATTGAGTTGACCTGAAGGAAGTTGGTTATCCACGGACATAATCGGAAAACAATATTATTGTAGGAATCAGCGGGAAAGCTTCGGCATAAACTTTACCCTATTCGGGCGAGCGAAACCTGGCAAGTCTCCTAATTGCTTCCTTTAGTCCCCTATAGAGTCCCACCTCCCTCTCGTCCTCAATCTGACGCTTATTAATGACTCAACAATCATTAATATTCGTATAACCGCGGCGTCGGTTGTCACCCGCTGTCCCCCTTGCAGGCGCATCGGCGCCCTGGACGGGGTTTAGTGATGTATGGCAAATCCAAATCCTCCGCAGGGGTCTCTACCCGTGAAGTGCTGGTATAATTGAATTTCTTCAACCGCTCTATCATTATCGAGAAAGGATCAGGTGGTCCGGCTATTCCGCGCCTGGCGAAGCTTTTGGAGTAACGTGATCTGAGTATCCACTTCGGAACCACGTAAATTAATTCATCGATTCCGGTCGTCTTCTCTCATCCTTTACGACCCGGAAACCAGTCTCTTTATTGACGGTATTAATTTAAACCGAAGTACGAGAAGACTAATGTTCTGAAACCGTGATTTCCATTCCGAATCACAGTCATTTATTCCATTTCATACGACCGTGACGCAATTGATACTGAGACAATGCTCTGAAATAGTTGGAGAACAGTCTATTTGAATTTCAACCGGGTAAGTTAGTAAGACAGGGGCTTCGTAATCTTTAGCTAACATTAATGTCAAACCAAACCTCAACCGGTTTGAAGTTCTTGCCATAAGGACGCCCTTTTCATCTTCTGGTCTCAAATTTAAATGGTCACAAAAATGACAGGAAAAACTCCGCAAATTATTACACAACGGTTTATTATTTTCCCGTAAACATCAATAATCTGCGAATAACACGGCATCTTTGTTTCCCTTTTATGTGACAGGGGTTGGTTGGTGGGGTGAGAGGTGCGTGTCTTGCGTCGGTCCCTTCTAAGGGGTGAAAAATAAGTGCTAAGTTTTTCAAAACGCCAATTTAAAATAATATTGAATTATTAAAGTCGGATGAGTCCACCCAGAACTCTATAAGACCAACCATTCGGAACGTTGCGTCCACAGACAATCATACAAGAGATGATTAAGAACAAGTCGAGCTGGGACGCAATGGCAGTATTTGTCACAGCAGTCCTCAAAACAAAAGAGCTGGATGGGAGATGGGTGGAAGAAGATGAGGAATAGAATTTATGGAGAGACCAGAAGTAGGAGCAGCCTTTTGGCACAAACGAGGGCTCACCCTGAGGTAATACTGTACAAGTGGTTCCAGTGCGAGTCCTAAGCAGAGGGAGTGGGGTTTTAGTTGGTAGGCTCTATGCATGGGGAGTCCAACACTGTTGGGGTGAACTTCCCCTTCGCTCATAAACAGTTTCCCCACTTCCGTAAAAAAAAAAAAGTTTTGGTACTTCGTGCGAATACTCATTTGGCAGTAATGGAACGTCACAACTTTCTGCCAAAATAAGCCAGCAGAACAGAATGACCTATTTCTATGATAAAACGAGAGTTCGTTTAGTGAAATGAATGAATACGGCGAAGGAATCAAATTGTTTAAAATTACCGACCAACTTTTTCATTTGAAGTCAGACTAACTAATTAGATGAGTAATTCACCTCATTTAGAGTAACCTGTCAACCCAAATTATTTTCTGTATTGATTAAAGTGCAGTCTCTTATAGATTAACTTACACTAATATACTGACAGTTTGGTATGTTTCATCCCCTGCCATACCGTGGAATAGAAAGTAGTATACCCATTAAAAAAAAGGAGTTGAGTAGAACGTGGTCTATTTCACGAAAACAATGAGTTACAAGTGAAATCGATTTCTGCGGTCAGGTCATCGTCAGTAACAAACAATAACTCCTTTTATTGTTTGTAAAATAGTAGTAAACTAAGTTATTGTTTGTTCTATTCAACACACAAAATCCGAATCAATGTTCCTATTAATATGATTTTGCTGGTGAGATTAGTCAATATCCATTTACTTGTTTACAAATTTTGAAATGGCAGGTGTTCTTTCTTCGAATAGAATTTCACCTCACTCAGTTGTGATTTCTTAGCAACCAAGAAACCAAATTTCGACATACCTAATATATCATAATATTGCTATGAGGGCAGCCACGTTTCCCAGAAAATGGTGTTTGGCTGGTATTCGTTTCTTCCACTAGAGTTTCATGTAATTCTGTGGTGCTTCCTTGGCGAACAAACCAAATTTCCGATTGAAGGTACCCACAACTCTCGGATAACGATGTTTTACTGATAAACTGAAATAAAGTGAAGATTACGGGATATGGCATTACACTAATGGATAATGGAAAAGCCGTGTCATTTGGTGTGTTGTTATTACACAGAAAAATAATAAACCGTCGTGTAATAATTTGCAGCGTTTTTATGTACCTAATTGGTTCACCAATGAAATAATTGGTTGGAAATAATTGGTTCACCCGTGATATGACATATTCTACTACATTGTAGTAGAAGGGTTTGTGAGCAAAACGAATGCAGAGGAAACAATCATATTACCTGAGTAATCTGTAGTTGTTGTAATGAACAATGTATATACTGTGCCTTAATGGATGACAACATAATTGAGATAGTGGTAGTACCCAACCGTGCAAGCGGTGATTTAACCCTAAAGGATAGATGAGAGAGAGGGAGAAAGGGAGAGAGAGAGAGGCTATCTAGTATGACGGGTGACAGTTAATTTGCGACGGGCTTTCCGAATAATTATTCAAAGCCTCTACGTTTCAGTATTATGATGTTTGCGCTGGATCAAACGAAAATTATATCCTCTCCAACAGTGGACTTTACGGGGTTGACCTGGTACGATAATGCTGCCTCGGGTAAGTGGAGACCAATCAAAGGGCTTTTGTGGTAGGCATGAAAGAAAAGCCAACAAATCACTACCCAGAGGGTTATTGTTTTCCAGAAAAGACAATCCTTTGAAGAGATCATCGTTGCGGATCGTTGAGTATCACCGTTCTAATAGATAGGGAATTACAGAAATCCATCAACATGACGCTTATTATGTGGATGATCAATGCCCTAACTACTGCTTGTCACCAATCAGTGACACTACCTCTATCTATGACAATGAATGTTTCATGGTTATAATCCACCCAACTATACATACGCTTTATGGAAGACTCTCAAAATGTTTACTCCTTAATGGAACCGATAATCTACCACTCTTGCTCGTAAGAATATAAATTTGTGTTATATTTTGAATTAGCGTAACGATATCTCTTAAGAATAATTCAAAACTATTTTGTGAGCAGCTCCATTTTGCAGACTTTGTATTTAGTTTAGCGCGTAGCCCCTGTAAATGCGACAACGTGGAATTCCCACCTTACTTTCTTACCTCCAGCTGTTCACCAAATATGGGGGGGGGGGGGGGGGGGCATTATTTCAAAATAGAATTGAATTTTTAGAATCGAATGTGAACACCAAGAGCTCTGTTGGAATTTATTGGGTACATTGGAAGGTTCATCATTGAGTAGTTTAGTTCACAGTGATTTCTTTAGAACACGGTATAACTGGGCGGACTTTCCATTCACGAATCATCTGAACAATTTTTGTCCCCTCTTTTATGAATTGTCTTGCTAGATTCTTAGTTCTTACTGAGCGAATAACCAATTTTCGTTACAGAGGAGCTCGCAACGATAGCAATATATTTAGAACCGAAAGAGCTTCATAGAAAAATAATAAACCGTTGAATAGAAAGAAGCGTTTTACAGAAGTACCTATCCAAAAATAATGGAGTTGCTTAGATGCTTATCACTTCCGGCTACTTGGTGATTCATCTTCTCATCATCATAATACGGCATTATTCGAGTGGTTTGCGTACCTACAATATCTCCTACGCATCATCATGAGCCGAACGCTGCGAACAATGTGTGGCATACCGTTGTCGGTATTTTGTGCACCCACGCCTACCCCTGCAGTTCAAACAGATTTGAATGGAAGGCCATAAGTCAAAGATGGGACTGGAGTCTTGTCGACCATTCCACCCGTTTAATATACTGGAACGCAATATTGGCTTCGAACCATTATACCCCGCAGCATTAATTTATTAATACGGTTTGTTCAGGGATAGAGCCAATGAGAAACTGTGTCACAGATGATATTCAGATTGCAGTTTCTTCAGTAGGTCAACCTTACCAAATCAGAATGTTACCCGTTTTATCTGGTTACTAGATTTTTAAATCTGGTTGGTGGTTCATTGGACGTTCACACTAACTTAAATTAATGAAAAAAAATGGACCATTAATTAATTACGTAAATAAATATCCTAATTGATCGAAAAGTTGGCCCCACAGAGCTTTTGGTGGTGACAAAAAATCCCTGAAAATTAAGCAAACATTTCACACAATCAAAAAGAACACCAGTATATTGGGAATTTTCGAGCAGGGTACGGTTATTCCTCCAAATAAGAGAGAAATTGGGTAATTGAATGGATGTTTTAGGAACATATAGTAAGAAGCTAGCGTTAGAATAACATCAATGAGACTCGTAAGGAACTGTTTAACTACAATCCCTATGAGTTCATAGTACCTATGTTCCTGAAAATGCCAATAAATCCCTACATAATTAATATTTTCGGTATCCTCTAAACAATCAGTTTGTCTCAGATGGACTGACCAACAATCAGACATAGAACCAAAAATGTTCAACAAGCTCTGAAACTTACATTTCTCCAACTCGTTGCACAAGTACGAAGCTTCCCAACCTTGGGATTTGATTTATGATCCTTGGTATTTAAATATATCAGTTGTTGAAATTAATGTACCTATTGATGTAGCAAAAATATATAGGTAGGTATAATGCTTCTGTTCATACTATTACAGGACCCAAAGGTTTGATCATGGCACACAAGACCTTAATTTATTGTCAGAAACGTATCCATCATTAAGTCAATATTTTCCCACATCCTGTAAACAACACCAGTAGTATCCAATGCGGTACTCAAGTTGTCGTCTTGTACGAATAAAGTCACTTGCGATGAGATTGTGGAAAACCATTTTAATAAAAACGGAGTTGAGTAGAACGTTGTCTATTTCCACGAAAATAATGAGTTACAAGTTAAATCGATTTCGACGGTTAGGTCATCATCAGTAACAAACAATAACTATAGTTATTGTTTGTTTAGTTACAAGTTAGATCGATTTCGACGGTTAGGTCATCATCAGTAACAAACAATAACTATAGTTATAACAATAACTATAGTTATTGTTTGTTACTGATAATGACCTAACAGTCGAAATCGATTTAACTTGTAACTCATTATTTTCGTGGAAATAGACAACGTTCTACTCAACTCCGTTTTTATTGTCGTCTTGTCATCAACAATAATTGGCTGCGTTTAAATACATTATTTAGGTGTCTAAAAGTTTAATTTTCGTAAGATTTTACAAATCTCAATGATTCATTCTTGGCATAATAGGTTTAGATGATATTAGGTGAAATTAGCTTCATACCAAAGAGATGATGTTGTGTTGTAACCAAATATGTTATTTAGTGCTTCCTTCATACTGTATCAAGTTTTGCTTTCAACGAATGCGCGGGTAATTATCAAGTTTGACAGTAAAAAAGTCCATTCATGCAGCATGAATCAATGAGCGAATTTTCAAAGAAATCTTTCAGTTGAAGCTATGGTTAAGATCTATTTTCAGTATAACATACCAACATACTGTATCCACAGGGTATGCTTTGAAGATGTTAGGAGTCCATGTTCATGTTCTACTCGTCCCTACGAACTCATAGAGTATCCACATGGCTATTGTTGTTTTTTTCTATTTTCAGTATAACATACCAACATACTGTATGCACTGGGTATGCTTTGAAGATCTTAGGAGTCCATATTCATGTTCTACTCGTCTCGACGAACTCTTAGAGTACCCACACGGCTATTGTTGTTTTTTTTTTCTAATTTCAGTATACCATACCAACATACTGTATGCACTGGGTATGCTTTGAAGATCTTAGGAGTACATATTCATGTTATACTCGTCTCTACGAACTCATAGAGTACCCACACGGCTACTCCATTTCTGGGTACAACAAATATACGCGCGTTTTCATTATTTTCTATTTTCAGTATACCATACCAACATACTGTATGCACTGGGTATGCTTTGAAGATCTTAGGAGTCCATATTCATGTTCTACTCGTCTCTACGAACTCATAGAGTACCCACACGGCTACTCTATTTCTGGGTACGACAAATATACGCGCGTTCTCATTATATATATGAATATATCCATACTTTTCTTAATTTTTGGACAATTTTCATTTTTGAAAAACGCATTATATCAGAAATTTTGAGCTGAATCCGAATATACCACATATTATGAAGATTGTGAAGGTATTAACCACAAAAAACTGAAAAAACTCGTTTTTTTTTGACTTTTTTTTCACTTTTTTTGAAATTTGGACCACTTTGGATTGTCCAAAATTTCTGGCTAACGAACTTGACCTTTTGTTTGTTGTTACGAACATTTTGGCGAAAACTAAAAGAAAAAATTCAAATAGTTACTCAAGTTATCGTGCGGAATGACATATATATATATATATATATATATATATATATATATATATATATATATATATATATATATATATATATATATATATATATATATATATATATATATATATATATATATATATATATATATATATATACATATGATTTTTTGCGAAACTTCAGGGATCGTTTCAGAATGTTCTAAAACGGATTTCAGTGAAAAATTTTTTCGAAAAAGTCGATTCTAAAAATTTTGGAGCCATTGCAATAGCATCATTTTCTTCGAAAATTCGCTAAAATGTCTATCAACACGCAAGATCATTTCCAAATCATATGGTGAATTGGGTGTCAAAACTCAAGTGGATGGTGGACCAATCCCGACTCACGGAAAAAAATCCCGGATCTGAAAAAATAAGAGCTGACTCACCTTCTGGTCATAGCAATGTTCCATTCTTGATTCCGGTTTTCGTCGTCCATACTGAAAGTTTCCACATTGGGAGTGTGATCAGCTATTCCGAAGGACAACATGAGGGGTATTCATGGTCTGGGAGATTCGACGTCGAATCGTCGAATTTCGAATTTGGAGATTTGACGGGAGTCAATGCGCATGCGCACCGGCAAATACGACGATTCGATTTACGACGGGCTGAAGGCGTCGAATTACGAGATTCGACGTCGAATTACAAACCCTAGCGCTAGCGGCCGTTGTGTGAAGCAACTATCATAACAACAACAAACAGATTTTCTCGTCCTCTCATTTTGAGTTTTTCTTTTAACAACAACTTTTTTAATTTTTATTCTGTTTTCCGTTTGTTTATTTCTTTTTTATTCTGTTCGAAGTGGGTTTTTTTCTCGATTAAATGAGTAGAGCTGAGCCACCCAAGCGGCTAAGGAAAAACGCGACCATCAGATGGTCTGCTGGAGAAGTGGAAAAATGTTGCTTGCTGGCATTAAAGCGAGCTTAGCACATTCTCCTTTCTAGCATCGAACATGTTTCAGCCATGAGATATGTACCAAAGTGCATTCAAAATTGTGTGACGGAAGTAGCGAGGGTTTTTCTTTGAGACAAGACTCCTCATCGGTAGGTACCTATTCAGAAGTCTGAAGCATGATCCTTTTTTAATTCTAGCCGTAGATTTTTTCGTTCGTGTACTAGGAACTTTGTTAATGGTTTTATTAGGAACCTCTGGGGTATTCTCACTTTTTAACTATAAGGAAATTAATGAACATGCGGTTCTTTTGACACTGACTTGGTTATCGTCTGATGCCGCAAGGAGCGCTACTCACAATTCGATTTTCGACGATTCGACGGGAGAAAATGTGGGAGCCTCATGAGACACTCGAGTTTACGACGATTCGATATACGACGATTCGACGATCGAATCAGACCATGAATACCCCTATGGTGATATTGGTGAAGGTGAAATGTAGGGTACCTTCATATACCTCGTAGTTTCTTTCAATGTGGTGTTCTTCTTAGTGATCTTTCAATTTTAATGAGATTTTCAATCGATTCTACTGCCTGATGGATCAGCTTCCTAGTTTAGTTGAAGAAAAGTATAGCTTCTGAATTTTATTATAGGACACCTTTCTGAGAGTGTAATCCACTGTCAAACTCAATTTAATTTAATTTGTTTTAAAGCCTGAAGAAGTGGTTGTGATTATTGATGTGTTAATAAAAGAAGAAGTAACACCTATAATGGCTGGCGTAATGGAGATTCGGCGCCACCCAACCTGCAGCCAACCGTACATTGGAGGTTCTTGGAAGAACAACGTTGCTCTCTTACAACTGACAATACGTATGATATTTCGTTCCAAAATCTTGGAACCAGTCAAACTGCCAAGTCTCGAGTTCTTCAAGATATTTTCTTCCATCAAAAATATAGTGGGGCATAATACGACGTGTCACGCTATTATCATGCAGGTGGGTAACATCAATAACATCATACAACTGATGATATAATAAGACGTTGCTTCCTTTACCTCCGGCTAGCTCGGAAATTATAACAGTTGTGTGATAAATCGCATCGTTTTCCTTTTTGTTGATTCCCTCTTCAAAAAAAAAAATAAATAAATAAATAAATAAAATAAAAATCAATTTAATAGGATGAAACTACAAGTTTGTTTTTGATTTATTGAGAGAAATTATTTTCAATATTGAACCTTCGGAATCAATCAAGAAAAAAACAATTCAACCTTCCCTTCAAAAATTGTTGGTTTACGTGTCAGGGTACTAAGAATTAGAGAATTGAATAAAAATACCATGGACCGATTTTGATGAAATTTAGTATGTGGGCTTCTTCATTTGGAGGTTAAGCAATACCCCGAAGCTTTTGGTTACTGTCAGTCACTTTAAGGTTGTTATAGAAAACACTTAGTTACAACTGTTTGCATATCATATGTTTCTCGCCTACGTGGCATTTTCTCTGTTCCGAATTTCTGTTGCGAATTTCTTGCTGAATAGCCTTTCGATTAGGTATGTTTCTCTCGTGATTTCACTACAATTTATTCAGCAAGAAAAATCTTATCCCCGCGTGATGGATCGCTTCCTTCGTCCTGCTGTCCTGGAGTTGGAGCCCGGCTCCCCTACTGCTTCTCTCACCTGGAACCACTGGCACCAGTGCCTCACAAACTTTCTCAGGACTCTGGACCCGACTGAGGAAGAGAAGTTTCGCCTCCTCGTCAATTTCGTTTCCCCCCGGGTTTTCGAATATATTAGTCAGTGCGCTACCTATAACGACGCGATCGCGGTGCTCCGGAGCACATTCGTCAAGCCGGTTAACGAAGTGTTTGCGCGCCATCAGCTACTGTCTCGCCGACAGCTGCCCGAAGAATCGGTGGACCGCTACCACGAGGCTCTCCTCCTGCTCGCCCGATCTTGCGAGTTCAAGGCTGTCACAGCTGAAAGAAACCGTGATGATTGTGTTCGGGACGCCTTGATCCGAGGCCTCACCAACTCTTCAATCCGTCAGCGACTTCTGGAGAATGCCTCTCTTCAGCTCACGGAAGCCCTCACTCAAGCCCGAGCCCTGGAGATAGCTCAGGAGCAGGCTCTTCACTATGAAGGGGTGGGAACCTCAGTCAACGCCCTTACCACGACATTTCCTGCTGAATCGCCTCCCCCGGAGGAGAAACCCATAGTAAATGCGATTCGCAAACCTCTCAAATGTTTCTTCTGTGGCAGCGCCCCACGCCACCTCCGCTCCCAGTGCCCTGCAAAAATGTCTGAGTGCAACAACTGTGGCAAAATTGGTCATTTTGCAAAAGTTTGCCAATCGATAAAGAAAGTTACCACCGCTTCCATCTCAGCGGCCATCTCCACCCCCAATCCCCGAGCTCAAAAGTCTCCTGTGAAGACTGTCATCCTGGCTAATGGGTACCGCCTCCAAGGCCTCCTCGATTCAGGGAGCGATATAAGCCTTATCAATGCCAAATCTGCGAAGGATCTTCGACTGAAGATCCATCCCTCCAAAAATCTAGTGGGCCTCGCCTCCTGTTCACACCAAGCCAAACTCCTTGGGACCTGCTCCCTTGACTTAGAAATTCATGGTCATCACTACTCCCGCATGAAACTGGCTGTCCTACCTGACCTCTGCACGGAAATCATCATTGGACGGGACATTCTCAATTTACACTCGTCCGTCCTCCTCAACTTTGGTGGTGAACGTCCCCCACTTGTTTGTGCCTTCACTGCCGCCAACGTTCGTCCTGCTTTGCTTTTTGCCAATCTTACGCCTGACTGCCACCCAATTGCTGTCAAGTCCCGGCAGCACTCCCCTGATGATGCCCAATTCATTGCAGCTGAAGCTCGCAAGCTCCTGGCTGAGGGGATCATTGAACGGAGTGTGTCTCCATGGCGTGCTCAGGTCCTTGTGACATCTACAGCACACCACAAACGCCGGATGGTGATAGACTACTCACGTACCATAAATCGTTTTACCCTCCTAGATGCTTACCCCATTCCACGGATTGACTCCATTATCAACCTGGTTTCACGCTACACTGTCTTTAGCACCATAGACCTTCGAAGTGCCTACCACCAGGTACCAATTCCGGAAGCAGATCGGCCCTACACAGCCTTTGAGGCTAATGGAGAACTCTATCAGTTCACTCGCATTCCATTTGGGACCACGAATGGTGTCGCTGCTTTTCAACGAGTCATTGACGAAATCATAAGGACAGAAAAACTTAAAGACACATTTGCCTACCTGGATGATGTGACGATTGGAGGCCGCTCCCAGGAAGAACACGACGCCAACCTCAAACAATTCCTGGAGGCTGCAGCGAAGTACAACTTGACTATAAATCAAGAGAAGAGCTCATTCTCCCAGAGAAGCATCACTCTGTTGGGCCATGTCCTGAGTGATGGAGTCATTCGTCCTGACCCTAACCGACTAGGACCACTCTGTGACTTTCCAGTTCCCACGGATACTGCCTCACTGCGGAGAGTAATGGGGATGTTCTCACACTATTCGAAGTTTATCCCCCATTTTGGAAAAAAAATACAGCCCCTCACTCGCTGCTCATTCCCCCTCTCTCCAGAGGCGATCAACGCTTTCCAGAAACTTAAAATGGATATTGCTGAAGCTGCTGTGGCCAGAATTGACAGCAACGAACCCTTCTGCGTGGAGACTGATGCCTCTGACTCCTCAATTGCCGCAACTCTTACTCAAAGAAACCGTCCTGTTGCGTTTTTCTCCCGTACGCTGAATGAGGCAGAGAGACGACACTCCTCAGTTGAAAAATAATAAAATAAAAACCTTTTTAACAAAAAAATGGACCGACCTCAAAAATGATGTCTGTAAACACCAAAAAGGGAAAAATAATTCTCTCAGCAAATACATACTAGATGTAGTAGGTTGTTGGGCATAGATATCTAGTCAACGGATGGTATGTTGGATTACCAACAATTATTTCAGTGTGATTCACACTTACTGTCACACTCATATCCTCCATCATACGATAGCAGTGACATACTGCCCAATAGATTTGGAACACTTATATCTACTCGTATTCATGTTTTGTATGGCACGATCGACGCATGTTGTAATACTCACCAGATCGTGTGAGTAGTACTTATAAACCACAGCGTATCCAGACAGGTAGGTAGGTACGCATTGAAGTCGCCGCCGTGCCCATCTGTAGACACGAACTAACTACCGATAAATTATTCGATGATCTGGTTACCATTGACTTCAAATGTGCTCCCCAAACTATCAGGTACCTAGTACGTCTCTGCTGCCATATGAGTATGATAGTAAGTGTGAACCTCCCTAGAAATGGTTGTGACTAGTATTTTGGGACTTTATTATTATATGAGACTTTATTATTATATTGGTGGACATATTGTAATGTAGCTACATACCTTCGGAAGCGTTGTTACCTAATTAACGTTCAAACCTCCCCCAATCTTAAACGAACAGATATTTACATTCATACTCGGTGTGGAAGCATGTTCGTAGCATGAGAGGTATGTATATTTGCGAAAAAGAATAATATGTTGGTAAGAAGAAGATCTAGAAGATGTTTGTGTCTACAGATGGGCACGGCGGCGACTTCAATGCGTACCTACCTACCTATCTGGATACGCTGTGGTTTATAAGTACTACTCACACGATCTGGTGAGTATTACAACATGCGTCGTTCGTGCCATACAAAACATGAATACGAGTAGACATAAGTGTTCCAAATCTATTGGGCAGTATGTCACTGCTATCGTATGATGGAGGATATGAGTGTGACAGTAAGTGTGAATCACACTGAAATAATTGTTGGTAATCCAACATACCATCCGTTGACTAGATATCTATGCCCAACAACCTACTACATCTAGTATGTATTTGCTGAGAGAATTATTTTTCCCTTTTTGGTGTTTACAGACATCATTTTTGAGGTCGGTCCATTTTTTTGTTAAAAAGGTTTTTATTTTATTATTTTTCCATTTTATATTATTTTTTATTTTTCACTTTTTAGTGGTCCTCAATATAAATCTGAAATTAATTTACCCGCAGTTTTTCGAACAGTTTTAGTAATCACAGTATTACTAAAACTGTTGGAAAAACTGCGGGTAAATCATTTCAGTAAGGTGGAGCAGAAGCCGTAGGGTGGACCACATTCTGTAATCTTGATCAGTTTCCATACATATAGATGAGTTTCCGTTTTAGGATCAGTTTCAGGAGGTATTTGGTTCACTTGCCTACTTACCAATCTACTCTCTTATCCCCTAACTGGTCAACTTTGTTCATAATTGCTAGGTACTTGGTAGTTCTGACAACGCAATTCAACAACACAACCATGACATGATTGACGAGGGAGCTACGTGCTACATCCACTTGGTGGAATACCCTCTCATCACCTAATTTTACTATATACCTACCTCATATTTGGTACTGCACTATGCAGTTCTGACGATGTCCTCTACTATTACCTACCTAATCATGTTATCGGTGATGAGGGGGCTATGTGCTACACCCACTTGGTAGAATACCCTCTCATCACCTAACTGTACTATATGATTCATATTTGCTACAGCACTATGCAGTTCTGACGATGTCCTCTACTATCACCTACCTAATCATGTTATCGGTGGTGAGGGGGCTATGTGCTACACCCACTTCGTAAAATACCCTCTTATCACCTAACTGTACTATATACCTCATATTTGGTACAGCACTATTCAGTTCCAACAATCTCCTATATGGCATCCTCCCTCCTACCCAACTATGTTATGGATGACGAGGAAGCTATGTGCTACACCCTCTTGGTAGAATACCCTCTCATCACCTAATTGTACTATATACCTACCTTATATTTGGTACTGCACTATTCAGTTCCGACAATCTCCTATACCATTACATAGCCAACTATATTATGGATGACTAGGAAGCTATGTGCTACACCCACTTGGTGGAATACCCTCTCATCACCTGATTGTACTATATACCAACCTTATATTTGGTACTGCACTATTCAGTTCCGACAATCTCCTATACCATTACATAGCCAACTATATTATGGATGACTAGGAAGCTATGTGCTACACCCACTTGGTGGAATACTCTCTCATCACCTAATTTTACTATATACCTACCTTATATTTGGTACTGCACTATTCAGTTCCGACAATCACCCATAACATTACATAGCCAACTATATTATGGATGACTAGGAAGCTATGTGCTACACCCACTTGGTGGAATACTCTCTCATCACCTAATTTTACTATATACCTACCTTATATTTGGTACTGCACTATTCAGTTCCGACAATCTCCCATACCATTACATAGCCAACTATATTATGGATGACTAGGAAGCTATGTGCTACACCCACTTGGTGGAATACCCTCTCATCACCTAATTGTACTATATACCAACCTTATATTTGGTACTGCACTATTCAGTTCCGACAATCTCCTATACCATTACATAGCCAACTATATTATGGATGACTAGGAAGCTATGTGCTACACCCACTTCGTGGAATACTCTCTCATCACCTAATTTTACTATATACCTACCTTATATTTGGTACTGCACTATTCAGTTCCGACAATCTCCCATACCATTACATAGCCAACTATATTATGGATGACTAGGAAGCTATGTGCTACACCCACTTGGTGGAATACCCTCTCATCACCTAATTTTACTATATACCTACCTTATATTTGGTACTGCACTATTCAGTTCCGACAATCTCCTATACCATTACATACCCAACTATATTATGGATGACTAGGAAGCTATGTGCTACACCCACTTGGTAGAATACTCCCTCATCACCTAACTGTACTACATACCTCATATTTAGTAGGGCACTATGTAGTTCTGACGATGCCCTCTTCTATTACCTACCTAATCATGTTATCGACGATGAGGGGGCTATGTGCTACACCCACTTCGTAAAATACCCTCTTATCACCCAATTGTACTACATATCTCATATTTGGTACGGCACTATGCAGTTATGAAGATCTCCTATACCATTAGATATCCAACTATATTATGAATGACGAGGGAGCTATGTGCTACACCCACTTGGTAGAATACCTAGCTAACAGTACTATAATTATCGCTCATACTTGGTAGGAAAACTATCATACATGAGCATTCGTAGACACGTTTGATATGGCTCATGCAGGTTCTGACCTAAAAGCCACTATAATTTCCCCGTTTCCCATCCCCCGCAGCACCTTTTAGTTATCGGAACCCCCCTCATGTAGCATATCATTTTAAAGCTTACAATCAGACCTTCAATTTGACTATACACAAATGGTCCTCCATCGACTCAGTCGGAAGTCACAGGGGAAGAAGAGTGAATGCGGACCAATATTCCCGAAAACGGGACCCACGTTTTTCAACTTCTTTCACAAAGTTTCGATACTTTTAACTGAGCAAAATGAAATCTGTTTGAAATGGGACCACCACGGATACTGGTAGAACACATTTCAAAAAGAATCATACAGATTGGTACCAGAATAAAGAAATGCAAGCGACTCGGACATACAAAAAAAAAAAAAAAAAAAAAAAAAAAAAAAAATCGTCGTCCCACGACAACCCGAATTGAGTACCTCCTCTTTCGCGCGCCTTCGGCGCGTTGAAGTCGGTCAAAAAGAAGCTTATGCCATCGTTGAAGCCGTTCGCTACTGGAAGCACTATCTACTTGGCCGCCATTTCCGCCTGATTACCGATCAGCGCTCAGTCGCCTTTATGTTCGATCGCACTCACAC
The DNA here is from genome assembly GCA_009739505.2 of Apolygus lucorum. Classification (NCBI taxonomy): domain Eukaryota; kingdom Metazoa; phylum Arthropoda; class Insecta; order Hemiptera; family Miridae; genus Apolygus; species Apolygus lucorum. The sequence continues at coordinate 30,943,346 of CM019182.2, forward strand.
GAGCAAGATCAAGAACGAAAAATTACTCGCTGGCGTTTGGATCTTTCATGTTTCTCATACGAAATTATCTACAGACCAGGGTCTCAAAACCACGCTGCCGACGCTCTCTCCCGAGTTTGCCAGGTCTCTGTTAGTGGAAACTCTACTCTGAAATCACTCCATGCTGCTCTCTGCCACCCTGGGATCTCTCGCTTCTATCACTGGATCCGCTGTAAGAATATGCCGTTTACTTTGGAGGAAGTTCGTCGTGTTACCTCTGCATGCCGGATCTGTGCTCAGATAAAACCCCGCTTCTTCCAACACCATGGATACCTCATCAAAGCCACTGCACCGTTTGAGCGTCTGAACATCGACTTCAAGGGGCCCCTCCCTTCCCACGCACGGAACAAGTATCTGCTGACTATAGTGGATGAATACTCACGTTTTCCATTCGCTATCCCCTGTAAGGACACTTCTGCCAGCTCCATCATCTCTGCCCTTCAAAATTTGTTCAACCTCTTTGGAGCCCCAGCTTACATTCACTCAGATAGGGGCTCTGCCTTCATGTCGCGTGAGCTCAAGGACTGGCTGACTGCTTTTGGTGTCGCAACGAGCCGCTCCTCCGCCTATAATCCTCAGGGAAATGGCCAGGTGGAACGATTTAATGGCATCATCTGGCGCACGGTGCAACTCGCTCTCCTAGAGAAAAATCTCCCAGCCCACAGGTGGGAAGAAGTGCTGTCAACATCGCTGCATGCCGTCCGGAGCCTCCTGTGCACTGCTACCAACTCCACCCCCCATGATCGGATGTTCAGCTTCCCTCGTCGCTCGGCTAACGGCCTTGCCACACCATCTTGGCTGCTGAACCCAGGTCCGGTCCTTCTCAGAAAATTTGACCGCCATTCTAAATACGACCCCCTTGTAGAAGAAGTGACGCTCCTGGAAAGCAACCCCGAGTATGCTTTTGTTCGCCTCCCAGATGGACGAGAAACCACCGTTTCCACTCGCCATCTAGCGCCTCCTGGTGATCCCACTGAGCTTACCGAAGACGAAGCCTCCCCTAACTTGCAGCCCCCGACGTCGCCCTCCCCTGCGGCTCCTGTGTCTCCCCTCATTCCGCCTTCACAGCTTCCAGCCTCTCCCTCTTCTCCGGCTCAAACTCAGGAACCATCGGCTTCTGCCCCTGAACCGCCTGAGTCTCCCTCGCCACTGCCTCTCCGACGCAGTTTCCGCACCAGACGTCCCCCGACCCATTTGAAGGACATCGTCCGATTCTAAGGGAGGGGAGAATGTTATAGAAAACTCTTAGTTACAACTGTTTGCATATCATATGTTTCTCGCCTACGTGGCATTTTCTCTGTTCCGAATTTCTGTTGCGAATTTCTTGCTGAATAGCCTTTCGATTAGGTATGTTTCTCTCGTGATTTCACTACAAAGGTATAACAAACAAGGGCTGAAATTTCAAAAACGCCCTAGGTCAAACATTTTCAATATAAAGGTTAAATATATTGTTTTTTCACCAATTTAAATTAGTATCACCACTCAGAGGTAGGAGGAATCGTTCGCTCTCCATGATAACTTGAAGGTTGGAATTGCGATAAATCAGAAACATGATTTTGAATCGCATAAGGGGCCTTATCTCTTGAAATTTTAGCTCCCCAAAAATGCGATCCTCGTTCGTTTCTACGAGTTGTACTCTTCGAATTGAGTGTGAAGCTTTTATTTCTTCGAATGAAACTTGATCGTGAAGCAAAAACATGGTTGGTAAGTAATGGCAATGGCAAAGCTGTGCTCTTTGCAGATGAGTGATCTATACAGAAAAATAATAAACCTTTGTGTAATAAATTGCAGCGTGTTCTATCTATGCTTTCCAGTACCATGGTCTGAAAATACACAAGAACAAAGTGTTGCTGCCCGTACATAATATGTATGGGCTTCTTGATATTATCAAGAAGTCGTCAGGTTGTATGAGAACGTGCGGTTATATGGTTGAACATTGTACGCAAGAACTTGGTGGTTACTCAGTTCATCTCGTAAATCTGGAAGACATGGATGAACTCAGGAAAGAAATAGCTCGCGGAGCTGCCGTAGTTTGCGAGGGAGTGATCTTCGGTGTTCTGGAGCCGGATTTCACTTGCGGCTATGACTCGATTGGCCTTCTACCTAAACCTCCAAAATGGAACCTATACCAGCTTGAATCGGGAAGTTTGGAGCTAAATATAGGAAATATTGTTTGGCAATCTTATAGTGCTCTCACTGAAGACTACTTTGCAGTAATCTTTTTCGCGTACGATTTCCATTGTCATTAGAATAGAATATACTCGTATTATGGTATTTTAAGCATTTTTATTCAATAGAAATGAAAGAAAGAAAGAAAAAAAATCGCAGAAATAAGTTCCCTCTCTTCAAGTTAGGTTAGTTGTGCTGAGGTGTGGAATCCCCTTGAATGGCACTTAAATAGTGACTTCCTCTCAATATATATTTAAACATTAAAAAATAAATCCAAACTCCACGTAAATTCGGCTGTCTTGATTGGTTAGGAATTCATCCAGAACTAATTTCCTAATTTCAACACGATCCAGGAGATGAAACTGCACTTATACTGTCTAATTTTGGGATAGAGAAACTTTGTATCAAGAAGGAAGCGAATAAGTAGTATACATTCAATCGTTTTGATGGAAAAACCGTATAATTTGCAGACGTGTGATATGTACAGAAAAATGATATATTAATGCATAATAATTTGTAGGGTTTTGTTTTTTAACTTTTGTCAAAAATAATACTGACGCGTGGATATGCAGTGCTCATAAACAGTGTTTTTCCTATCCCAATTCGATGACATTTTCAGGGGTTGTCCACGTTATCGAGTGGATGGTCCACAATGAAAAGCATTACTTAACTTCTGCAGTTTTTCCATCAGAATTCGATGGATTCTTCAGGAACTGTGAAGGTTGGAAGGAGATTTTTGTGGGATGGAGGATTATTGTCCACAAAATGTTACACACCAGTTGTTGGCGCCACCAAGCAATGGGCCCACATTGGTTGTAGATTGAATTGTATATAACAAGAACGACAATGAATATCAGTGTGTGGCAATAGAAAGTGTTTGCCGAAATGATTCTCTGGATGCGATGTTATCTCAAGGCCTCGGACTTCAACCACGTGGGCCCTAACCCCACCCTCCCCGCTTTTGAATGCCCATCTGGGATGGGCTCCAGTTGGACTCTATAATTTTCACGTGAAGTCTTGTTTTGCTGAGTTGGTGGCTTCTGCACCCTGCCGAGTATGAAGGACTCCTCTGCAGGTTTTGAGAAATAACATGTCTGTCGTTGCTTTACAGGCATTTAGGGGCTGAAAATAGCCCATGGACCGTAACTACTTGTACTGCTACTACACAAATTGCACCAGGTCGTGGACCACCTCTCTACTGGAGCTCTGTTCACTCCTCCACCATCAGCCCACCCTACCAAATTTTTTATTTTATGGGTCAAACCCAGGGTCTAGGAATGTTGAAACATTAATTTACCCAAGTAGGTACCTACCTGAGTAAAATACTTTTTTGCGTTATGTGTGACCCCATTTTTTGAGAATATAATATCAAAATAGATTTAAATATAGTCCAAAACCGAATCAGTTTTTTCCCGCATGAAATAAGAACATTTAATTTATGGAAAACATCAGCGAATTTCACTCGAGTCGAATGTTTAGAATATTAATTTTCGGGGTTTTTACATTTGCTCAACACCATTAGTTATTCAATGAAAAATTCACTGGATCATCTTTGTCAACAGGTTTCGTCAACATATCGAGCAGTAACTTGGTTTTATTGTGATTGGAGTTTAGCTCTCCGTACGTTGTGCGTTTCATTTACAATGAAATCAGCTAAGTACTCGTACTAATTAAGATTTAAAGGTGATGGTGTGTTATTGAAAAAGATGTTGTTTAGTGCTCACTTCCTAATGTTTCAAATAATACCAGTAATATCGAATACTCGGGCACTAAACTCTGACGGGATCAACGAAAATGATCGCAATAAGAATCAAGACAAAAGCGCGCCTTTAAATAGTACAGTGGATTTGCTGTCGAAACCCGAGTGGATGGTGGAACAATTCCAACGGTTCCCGGTGAACGCACCAATAGTATACGGAGAACCGCAATCAGAATTCTCAAATCACAGCAACGCCAATGTTCCATTCTTGATTCCAGTTTTAGTCATTCCTACTCAAGGTGTTCACATTGGGAGTATCGTGGGTGACAGAGCAATACTGACGCCCTGCAGCTCCACTATTTATTCAAGTGACGACATGTTGGTGTTGGTTAAGGTAACACCATTATGAAGTATCACAATACGCTATTGCAAACTAATTCTTCAACCTTAATGTAGTTACCACTTTATCAAGTATATTAACGATGAATAATATAAGCTCTGGTGAAAGGGTCGTTCCCTGCCAGTTTTTTCTCATACAAGAGAGAACGTTTCTGCAGCTAAGGAGGCATTTCGGCTGATTCGACTCTTTTATAACAACTGCTTTTTCCAATCTCAGATCAGTTTGATGGTCAAGAGGTGAGATTGAACTTTTTGAATTTCACAACAAAACACAACCGTCAACTTCTTCCTAAAATTGTTGGTGTTTTTTTTCCTGAAGTTCTCTAACTCCTGAAAACGTCCATTAGTAAGAAAGATGCTGCAGTTTCATAACTTGACCCATTTCAGTAAAATTTAACATTCATGTTAATAGGATAGGAAGTGTTCAACCTACTTCAGTTCCCTAGAAAACAATAATCATGTTGGTAATTTCTAAGCAGACTGGTTTTTAGTTATAAATAAAAAACCAAATGAAATGGTAATTGGTATTGGAATGAACTAATTTCGAATTTGAGTTTTAATCAAGAGAACCGTTGGTTGAATTTTTCTACGGATTGAGAACGGCCCTACGAAGGTCCTTTTAAAGTGATCAAGTTAGGCAAGAAGACGTTGAATATAGAGAGAACAAACGAGACACAAACTGTCTCAATAGACAGATTGAAACCTGCTTATCTTTTTGCATTTTAGGAGGGCTTATTACGTTACATAGTGACGTACCTAATTGTTTACCTTTGTTATAAAATAGTCATTCCTTCGTGTGACTTGGTTCCAAACATGTCATTTACTGACAAATTTTGCTTTACTAAGTACTGAGTTGAGAAGAGGCATGAAACCTGAAGTTGTAAAACCAACGGTATCAGATACCTGAGTAAATACAGGGTGTCCACAACACAAGTCTCATTCCTTCAAGGGATCGATTCTACACCTGATTTGCAACAAAAATTGTCCCTAAACAATTTTGTTTTGGTGCTTCTTTTCCGAGTTATTTCATTTTTAACGTGTTTTTTTCTCGTGATTTTGACCGTATGTCATCAAATTGAAAATAACAGTAATAACTACAATTTGAGGATACCGTTGGAAAGAGCAATAAATTCCCCATCTTCCTAATACCAAATACAATTTTTTCAATTGAATTTTACGGGGATTGAAGCAACCTAAGTATATAATGTTCAAATAACTACAGATAGTGAACTATTGCTGGAAAGCCTAAAAACTGCGCCAGAATCTCAGCTTTCCAACGGTATAACCAAAAAATATTTTACGATCGAATTTGAGGGATAAATTCATGTTTGAACCCGGAAAAACGTGAGTTTGTCGATGGTTTAACGGAGAGACTCCGAGGTCTACACCGCCACCGCTCCTCCCGAGCACCAAGTCTCCTCGACCGACGATTTCGTTGACAAAAATGCACGTTTTTCCTCGTTCAAACATGAATTTCCCCTCAAATTCGATTGTAAAGTATTCGTTGATTACACCTTCGGAAAGCAGAGATTCTGGCACACTTTTCAGAATTTCCGGCAATAGTTCATTATCTGCAGTTATTTGGACATTATGGACGTTGAAAAACGGAAAGGTTTTGCAAAGTTACCAAGTTCACTTTTTAGGTTGCTTTATTCCCCGTAAAATTCAACTGAAAAAATTTTATTTGGTATTAGAGAGATAGGAAGTTTAAGGCTTTTTCCAACGGTATTCTCAATTTGTAATTATCACAGAAAATTAAAGGAGTTACCAATAATTGGTAACTAATAATTGGTATTAAATTATTTAATGACATAAAGTAAAAATCACGGAAAAAAACGTTAAAATTGAAATAACTTGGAAAAGAAGACTCTAAAAAAATTGCTAAGAGACATTTTTAGTTGCAAATTAGATCTAGAATCGACCCCTTGAAGGAATGAGACTTGTTTTGTAGACACCCCGTATACCTGTACGGTGGGTTATGTAGGTTATTTTGCTAGGTGACAATGTAGGTTCAGGCAATTTCAACCTCGTAACAACCCTTTTTAGGACGTCCCACAGTAAGACTTGGGCGTCCTTATGCGATCGATCTGGGGTGAAGTTGGACAACACTCAACAGAAAAAAAAATAACCACACAGTAATCCGTTTTAGACCATTCTGAATCCAAATCCGCGAAAAAAACCATAGGTGTATGTCTGTGTGTGTGTGTGTGTGTATGTGTGTGTGTGTGTGTGTGTGTGTGTAACAAAATCTTGTGTACTCTGCACAGGCCTTAGTTCTCAACCGATTTTCCTGGTTCTTTTTTTGTTCGTCGCGGAAAACTATCTAGTTGTGCACTACGGCGCCGGAATTTTGGATTTTGCTTTTTAAGAGGGGGAAAGGGGGGGTTAATGCTTAAAAAACGTGCGTTTGCGTGCATAATCTTGTAAACTCTGCCCAGGCCTTAGTTCTCAAACGATTTTCGTGGTTCTTTTTTCGTTTGACGCGAAATACTATCTAGTTGTGCACTACGGCGCCGGAATTTTGGATTTTGCTTTTTAAGAGGGGGAAAGGGGGGGTTAATGCTTAAAAAACGTGCGTTTGCGTGCATAATCTTGTAAACTCTGCCCAGGCCTCAATTTCCAACCGATTTGCGTGTTTCTATTTTTGTTTGACTCAAATAACTTCCGAGTTGTACATGATTTCACCAGAGTACCAAAATTCGCAAGGGGAGGGGGTGAGTGGGGGGATAATATTCACAAAATATCCGATTTTTCAATATTTCTGTTCCTTTACTGCTTACTAATTGTCCCCAAGCTTTGAAATTGAGGAAAAATTCCCATTATACCTCCGGATTTTCATGAATTATTCTCTGTACCGCCATGGAACTAATATTGGTGCCACCATGGTGCCATGATGCCATAAACCGCTTATTTCGTGTTTTTTTTTTGTGTTTCACCTTGAATACGGATGTGAATTTGACGGACTGCCTACCAAAACTAACAGATGAAAGTTCAATGTTACGACGTATTTCCGCTTTGGTGCCAGACCGGCACCATTGGAGGAGGAGGAGGGGGGGGGGGGTGAACTCGAATTCGCATGTTGGGTATCGTAGAGCATGGATTTCAAAATGCTCTTCAGATTCGAGGCTCCCATGCCGCTAGAAATGTTAAGGTAGTAATGGTGGGGGGGGGGGGTCAGTATTTCTTGCCTAAAGTAATAAATAAATTACATCGAGTGAAACAGTTTTATCACTTAACAACTGGTTAAACTGATCTAATGCTTATCCAATGGGACGTCCCCTGGAATGCATGCATTACTAAACAATATGTTTTTTTGGGTCACCACTTTGTTGAAATTGGTTCTAAGTAAAACGATTATTCATTTCAAGGCAGAGCAAATAATTGCGGTGCTGAGGTCGATCAGTGGTGATAAAGTGGTACCTGAACTGCGTGGAATATCCGAAATCAGGCGTCACCCTACTTGCTTCCAACCATTCAAAGGAGGCTCGTGGAAAAACGACGTTGCCATCTTATTGTTTTCAACGGTAATGCAGTTCAGTCCCGGAGTAGTGGACCAAATCAAGCTGCCAAGTCATGACTTTTTGAGATATATTCTGCCATCGGGAAAATAGCAGGGAAAAGTAGTACTACTCCGTGTTATGCTATCACAATGAAGGTATAGTATTCTATTATTCGTCGTGTTAAACCTTGAACTGTTAGTAAGCTTTTATTATAAGTGCTCACTTATGAAAATTCTCTTAGCAACAAATTATTCATTCATCACTAACGCCCTTGGTAGATGACGATCAAGTTGAGGCTGAGTTTGCGTTGTTCACATTATTCTGTCCCTCAGTCGCACGGCTTTATATCATACTCTTTACAGAAGGAACAACCCACTTGAGCAACGTGAGTAGTTGGGAGTCACATGTGTGCCTTGGGTGACCGGCAAGAATATCATAAAAAGTACAACGAGTAGATTACCAGTTGATGAACTAGGGCAAAATTTTTAAATTAAAGACATCTCGTTTGATTCCTTAAAAATGAGATTGGGAGGAACGTAAATAATCAGGGATCAAATGGAATACTACTTCAGTGAAAACTCCAAAATGAGCTCGAATTGTAACAATATAACGATAAATTATTGCCCTCGTCATCTCTTAGAGTCTTTTCCAAGAAACATTTTTCTCGAAGTATCTTACGGTGTTATCGAGAAGATCTCGATACCCGTAATTCCTCTTTCAAATTATTGAGCCTTTTAAAATCTACGGAGTAGGCACTATATTTCTATTAGAAAAGAAGTTTCCAATATTAGTGTATTGTTTCAGTTTCAAAATAATGAATTACCCCGAACCAATGTCTTGCTGCCCGTACGGATTGAAAAATCGACAGGGTGTTTGAGAACATGCGGTTACATGATTGAACAATGTACACAAGAGCTTGGTGGTTACTCCGTACACCTCAAAAACTTGAAAGACATGGACAAAATCAAGAAAGATTCAGCTAAAGGAGCTGCCATAGTTTGTGAGGGAGAGATCTTCGGTGTACTAGAACCGGATTTTGCCTGCGGAGGTGACTCAATTGGCCAACTACCGAAACCTGAAGCTATGCTCTACATGTACGTCAACTTTGGTAATCCCAACCTCAAACCGAAAGTGATAATTGGGCCGAACAGTTCGGAACGGAATGGATGCAATATTGCAGTATACTCTATCGTGCTCTCTTGGGTCATAGCCTTATCAATCGAGTCTCTTGCCCCAATGATATCATGTTCTATGTCGGTTATCGCGTAATGTACTTCGAAAGGGCTGTTGTTACACGATTGATGCTCATAAAGTTGCAAAAATGCTCTCAACTTGCAGCTTTCCACTGATGAAAAATAAAAAAAGGTCAATCAAATGGAATATCATTAAATTATTATGAATAGAGATTAGATTTGTTCAATAAAATTTAAGAGTAGAAGTAGTATCAAAAAGATGATGAATTCACCCTCCCCTAGAGATTTAATCAATTTCTCATTGGGGCCAAAACCGCCTGTCTACTATTAATTAAATTTTCAGAATCGAGTCGGGTTTGATTCGGACTGGTCGAATCAAATTATTATCCCTATGAGGGCTTGATGATTGGACTTACGTATAAGAATCAGAAACATAAGTGTAAATTTCATGTCATTCAGTTGAGCTTCTTTAGCAACCAAGAACTAAATTTCTTAATGAAGGCACTCGCAGCTCTCGGGTAGCGATGTTATTGCTAGTAGTTAGTGTTAATAGAAAACCTGAGTTCTATGCAGAAGGGAATTTTTATACAGTAAAATAATAAACCATTATGTGATAATACGGAACGTTTGTACTTAGTTGTGCCTCCTTAGCAACCAAGAACGAAATTTTGTTATGGATAATATGAGGGATGTTTTGCTGTGTTTGTAGGTACTTTTATGTCACTCAGTTGAGATCTCATAGGAACTAAGAACCATATTAGGTAATAAAAGCAACCCCAATTCTAGGACAACAATAATATTCTTTGTAGATGGTTGATTTACAATATACAGAAAACTAATAAACTGTTGTTTGATAATTTGCAGCAGTTTGAGAGTGCGATGCTCCATCGTTTTGATTAAAAGGAGTCCTTCATGCCAATGTATCGTTATATGTAGGTAACTAGGTATCTATTTCGTTTAAATATTTTTGCGGATTTTCCGATACATTTTAATTTATTTGTAGTGTAGTTATTAGTTATAATTATTGTGTAGTAGCCAGGTCAACCACCTACAATATACCAATTTGATTACCACTTTAAGAAACAGTAGTAACCAAAAACCTGATCTTGACTTCATTTATTGGGACTATTTTGTTCATAATACACAGAATCCACTAACGATAAATTGAATTTTTGAGAATCGCTCAAGACGAAAAATAACTTTCAAATTTCAATACGAAATGAAAAGAAAGGAAAAACGCTGCAAATTATTACACACTGGTTAATAATTTTTTATTTTTCTATATAGATCACTCGTCTGCAAAGCCACCAACCATCCATCCATCGAAAAACATCGATCGCATTTCGGTCAACTAAAATTTGAACGGAGATTAGGCCTCTTTTGCGATTCACACTCGTGTTTCCAAAATTTAAATTCTTAGTGAGCGAACGGTTTGTTCTACAGAGCTCCGGGTGGTCTCAAAAAATTCTAAAAATTCTATTGAATCTCAAATTGAAGGGAAAAACAATACCTTTATATCAAAATTTCTTGAGTTAGGGCGTTTTCAACATTTCAAAATTCATTTTGGAACCCTTAGACGTAACCTACATCAACCAAAATCTTCGGGGCACAACTAGACCTCAAATGGAGCACACATAGGTACCAAATTTCATTAAAATCGGTCAATGCTAAGTGGCAAAAGTGCCGCGTACGGCGGACGAACGGCCAAATTTTCATTCGATTTTTGGATCCTACGTACATTGAAACGTAAACCATCAAATTTTGAGGAGGTGTTAAAAAAAATTTTTTTCTTGGTCGATTCCAAAGGTTTATTATTGAAAATAATAAACCAAAAGGGGAAAACATCAAAACAAAAATTTATATAACTATAAATTCTGTTCACTATAATATAACTCACCTCTTATCTGAAGTAGAAGCAGTATCACGAATATGGAGTTCGTCAAATCTTTCCACATCTTCCTTAGTGATAGTCTAACAGACGAAACGTCGTATAGAATCCGCGCTTGAGTTCATCATCGTTTACCTGGGAACAAACCATATAATTATTGTCCATGAATCATGAGAACCAACATACACATTTGATTCTCTACTCGTCAAAATTTAGTAATGCTGTAATATAATAGTAATGATATTTAATAATTTTAATTAAAAAAGAGTAGAAAAAACGGCCAAAATACCGATACGTTAACATTTTCCGGAGAAATCGGTACAACGCACAGTAAAATGATTATCCTCAAAGCATCAGTCTTTTCATTACTCAATATCAGTAGTTCCAGTCAAAACTAGAAGTCACGATGACTATATAATATATAGACATTATATTTTAATCGTATATACAGTACGACTATATAACAAGTAAAAATTCCTTACGTATTCTAGGACTTTGAAAAAACTAGCAATCAGATAACCAAGTGATTATCTTGTTTACTGACCCGGATAGTGTTTTTTGTTTATCATCAAATTAATATAAATCGTGAGGAAACGAGAAATCGACTCCTTGTAATTAGTATCCGTTTGTTTTCAGTTTTGGCTGAATCCCCCCAGACACGCATCCTCAAGGGTTAATGGGGAGAAACGAAGGGGTTATTTACTAAAAAATTGGGTGTGCGTTTTTTTTTTAAGATTTTTAATCGAAAGTAGACTTCATTCTGAGAATTTTGGATTGTTCTCTATTTGGATAAGTAGATCTTTCTCTATGATTTTTCAAAGCTTCGAATCATATGACGTCGCGCGCCAATCCCTCCTGGGCGGGACCCCCAGCCAACTGTGACGTCATAATAATTTGAAATTTTGAAAAATCATAGAAAAAGGTCTTCTCACGGTTGGTGTCAAAATTCTCAGAATGAGGTATAGTTTAGATTAAAAATGACGATAAACAGTTCTCCCGACCCAAGCTGCCTAGTCCTCAATTCTTGAGGATTTTCGTTTTGAGTTCTCCTATTTTAAGCGAAGCAGATTACTTTCCAGTTGCACATTACTTCATTGGAGTATCAAAATGTGCATGGGGAGGGGGAGAGTTGAGAATATATTAATAATATATACGATTTTTCGATATTTCTTATCTTTTAGTATTAACTCGTGGAAAACAAGCTTTGAAACTCAGGTTGGAGAGCATGGTTGGTATCGCAGATCATGGATTTCAAAATGCTGTTCGAATTCGGGGCTCACTAGAAGTGTGACGGTGGCTTGGGGTGAGGGGAGGGAATCCATCTAAGTTCCTATTTATCGACGATTTCCCATTTTAAAATTTCCAGTTTTGGGCTCTCATAATGGTAAAAATGATATGTTGCTTCTTCGGCTTACTAACTAAACTACTAACATTAGATGAAACTGTTTTGTATAGTAACTAACTAACTAACTAATTGGCACTACAGCCCAGGGTGAGCCTTGGCCTCCACTAAGACACCTCTCCAGCTTGTCCGATCCTGCGCCGTTGTCATCCATTCATAGCACCCAAGCCGTGCCGTGTCCTCCTCCAAGTTGTCACTCCATCTCTGCCTCGGTCTTTCTCTCCTTCTTGTACCATTTGGTCTGGAGAGCAGCAGCTGTTTGCATGGGTCGACGTCATTCATTCGGAGAACATGTCCAGCCCATCTCAACCGTCCCAGCTTCACGAACTTTACTACATCGTAATCTTCGTACAGCTGGTACAGTTCTTCATTTTTTCTGCGTCTCCATTGTCCATGGTCAAACAGTGGGCCCAGGATTCTCCGAAGGATCTTCCTCTCAAAAACCCTGAGCACACTCTCAGACTGCTTTGTCATCACCCACGTTTCTGACCCATAGGTCAGTACAGGGCGAAGCAGTACTTTGTACAGCGTTATTTTAGTTTTTCTGGAGAGGGCTCGAGACTTGAGGAGTGGCAACAGTCCAAAGTAGCACCGGTTGGCAGAAAGAATTCTAGCATTGATATCGGTTGGGCAATTATTGCATTCATGTACAGTGGAGCCAAGGTAAGTGAAAGTTTCCACCCTTTCAAATTGGTACGGTCCAATGAGAATGTTTGGTGTCCGAATTTCATTCAAGTTTCCATTGGAAACCATATACTTTGTCTTACCTTGGTTTACGGTGAGCCCCATATTTGCTGCTGCCAATATAAGTGAGCTGAAAGCACTTTCCAAATCCCTAACAGTTCTGGTCATTAAATTTATATCATCTGCATATGCCAAAAGCTGTACGGGTCTATGGAAAATGGTCCCACTGGTATCTATCTGGGCATCGCGCACTACCTTTTCCAGGGCTATGTTAAACAGCAAGCAAGCTAGAGCATCACCTTGCCTTAATCCAACTTTAGTTTCAAACTTTTCAGACAAACTCCCTTGGACCCGTACCTGACAGACTGTGTGACTCATTGTCAGCTTTACCATCTTGCATAGTTGTTCAGGTATCCCGAACTCTCTCATGGCAGTATACAGACGTTCTCTGATGATGGTATCATATGCTGACTTAAAGTCAATGAATAGGTGGTGGATAGTAATTTGAAATTCGATACTCTTTTCAAGCACCTGTCTTAAGGAGAAAATCTGATCTACAGTGGATTTTCCCTGCATAAAACCTCTCTGGTAACTCCCAACAATAAGCTGGGCGTGGGGTAGGAGTCGTTCAAACAGGACATTAGACAAAACTTTATATGCAATGTTGAGCAGGGTAATTCCTCTGTGATTTCTACACTCAAGAGGGTCTCCTTTTTTGTGAATAACACAAAGTAAACCTTCATTCCATTCTTGAGGAAGTTCCTTTCTACTCCAAATCTCAACGATTAACATATGCATTCGAACTACAAGTTCCTCGCCACCTAACTTGACCATTTCAGCAGAAATTCCATCACTTCCTGATACTTTATTATTTTTGAGTCGTGATATACTTCTACACACTTCTGCTACGGTGGGTGGATCCAACAATTTGTTTGGGTTCATTGCAACTGTCAGCATTCCAGAGTCTGTGGGGTTTTTGACAGCAGATCTACCACCTAATAACTCTGTTAAATGTTCATTCCACCTGTCCAGTATTTGTTGCTTATCCGTCACGAGTTCACCATTCTTGTTCTTACAAATACTGTTTTTCGGTTGGAAACCTTTACGTCGTTTATTGATCTCCCCATAAAACTTACGGACTTGGTTCGTTTGATGCTCATTTTCCAATTCTTGAATCTCTTTTTTATTCAGTTCCCTCTGTTTCTTCCTGTGCAACTTTTTCTCCTGTCTTCGTCTGTCTTGATACTCTCGCTCAGCTCCTCCAGTTCTCCCCCCTTGTATCATTTTTCGGTAAGCTTTGTTCTTAGCTGCAGTTGCTTGAGCACACTCTTCATCAAACCACTTGTTCCTTTTGTGGTAGGGTTGTTCGCCTAAAACTTCTTCTGCTGCCACAGTTAAACTTTCTTTAATTTGCATCCATTCTGAATCAATGTTTTGTATAGTAGAAAGGTAAAAAACAATCTTTTATCGTTTATCGGTTGAAATTGAAAGAACTACTCTTTACGCATTGTGACGTCCTCTAGTATAGATAATTATTGCATTACTAAACAATATGTTTTTTGTTTAATTTCGAAAATTTGCTAAAATATGTACTAAGGTGAAAGCACCAATGGTGGAATGAGCACCAGTGGTGGAACGTTGGCCAGAGAAATGGGTATAATAAGGTTTCAACGACAATTTTGAGGTTCCTTCAGCCTCCAGTATGATCATCTGTTATTACTGGTCATGTGAAAAAAGAAGAAATTATTTCTTGCCTGAATGAGCGACAGCCGGACAAGAAAAGTGACAGTCAGTCAGAACGTGGCTAGGGATGGCATATCGAATGAAATATATCGATATATCGATCAAATTATATATCGTCAATGAGATATCGATACCTTCGATATATCGGAGAAAATATATCGATATTTCGATATATCGGAGAAAATGTATCGATTTTTCGATGTATCGGAAGATCTACTTCATGTGAAGTAGGTAGGTGAATTTAATAGTTTTAAAACAATATGAAAATAATTTAGGATGACATTTATGGACATATCGGAGTATCTACTTTGAAAAACTTGAAGAAGTAAGTAGGTAGGTGAATTGAAAAGTTACTAACATCATTTTGGAGGAAATATTATCGATATACTCGACATATCGGAAGATCTATTTGGAAAAACTTGAAGAAGTAAGTAGGTAGGTGAATTGAAAAGTTACTAACATCATTTTGGAGGAAATATTATCGATATACTCGACATATCGGAAGATCTATTTGGAAAAACTTGAAGAAGTAAGTAGGTAGGTGAATTGAAAAGTTACTAACATCATTTTGGAGGAAATATTATCGATATACTCGAAATCTCGGAAGATCTATTTGGAAAAACCGTGTGAAATATGTATTAACCTAGTTTCAAAAGTTACTGGGTATGAATGATCGAAATTCATTTTTTAAAAACTGGAAAAAAGTGCGAAAATGTCATTGCAATGTTAATTTAATTTATAAATTGACAGGGGTATAGGTACTGTGGACGATCACGATCCTTCAAAATTGAAAATAATTGTGAAAACCTGCTTCACTTCGTATAGTAGGTAGGTAGTTTTAAGCTGGACGAGCCTCCATTAATTTTGGCTTAAGTCAAGTATTTGAGCCTTGAGAGCCACTGTAGGTGAATACTATGTACACAATTATGTTTGAGCTGAAGTCAATAGTCTAAAATCAACCCATCAGTAGGTACCTACAAAATTTGGAATAAAATTACTTGATGTTTTCACAAGTACAGGCGTCCCTTCTCGTCCATTCATTTCAATATTTAATTTTTACTAAAAAAAATTTTTTTTTTAAACTTGAAAACAGGTCGCGATATATTGTTAAATATATCGATATTGACCGATAATATCGGTTCTCTATATCGATATAAATATATCGATATATCAAACGTAATATATCGATATATTTCATATATCGATATATCGTTGCCATCCCTAAACGTGGCAGCTGAAGCTCCATTTGTTAGTGAAATTGACAAGGTACGTTCCTCCGAAATTAGTGTTTACTGCTGATTGTGTTCTTTCTTTGTGGTTTAATTTGGTTTCAACATTGTTTATTAATAAACATGTTAGTTCTTCATATTCTTGAGTTTTTAAACGTCTCTATCATTATTTTTCTCAATATATCAACCATTCCACTATTGGCACATAATTTTCGTCGAGAGTATCAGTGGTGGAATGGTCATTCCACTATTGGAACTCAACTATTTTTTTGTGATTAAAGATTTTTGTATCTAATTGTTATTTGTAAATTCATCAAACGACTCCATTATATTCAAATATCTCGTCTCTACACCGTAGCCAATAGTGGAATGGGGTTGATAATATCCACAATACCATATTATGGTATTCCAAGACTAGAACATCTATATTCCACCATTGGATCAATGCAGTATTTGGTTGCTCCCAAATGTTTCTGCTGTCGGTTCATGTCATCAGCGATTTCTCAAAAAGGACCAAAGGACCTGAAAAGGGTCTGCTAACAATTACTTAGGTAGGTGCTTATTAGTACCGAGGATCGTGTGTTCACTCCTCATCTTTTGAAATGTTGGTTTTTCTTCATCTTCATTTGTGTTTGCTTAATTTTGATTTCATTGTTATTTAGTTACATCTCAATATGCCGAACCCGAGCTTTCGGAGCTACTCGATGGAACACATTGAAAAGAAACAACCATGAGCCCATCCTCCCACACGATTGTTCATTATTGTATTGTTCGAATTGAATATTTGAAAATGTGGTCAATTTATTATTTATTGAATATACCTATAACTACCACCCACCTATTGCCCAATTCATATTGTTAATTAAAATGTATAAGTACCTACCTACATAAGTATTTATAACGGGAAAATTTTAATGACGAGTTGAAATTTTGGTATCGTTCCACGACTGGAGCAAAAAATTCCAACTTAGGAACATTCACAATTTTCAGCGTTCCACTAATGGTACAAAACAAGAAGCTGAGGAAAACGGATTATTATAACAAAAAAGTACTTTTAAAGCAATTTTTAGACATTCTCCGTAAAGGGGAAGATTTGCTGGAGCCATTGGCGTCTTCATAAGTTTTTGATTTGAAAAATTTAGAAAAATACCACGAGAACCGAGTACAATTGAATTGCTAAGGACCTTAAGCATTCCACCATTGGTGCTTTTACCTTATAACCAGTATATTTTTATTCCCAAAGATATAAAAAATATTATTCCTGACTTCTGATCAGTGTTCCATCTAGCAAGTTCCCCCTTACCAACGTTTTCGGGAGGATGTTGATAAACTTCCAGTTGATCATTTTTATTCTCTCGGATTGTTATAGTTTAAACAAAACCAACCAGGTCAACCCCATAAGTTAAAACATACAACAGGTTTATAATGTTTACCAACTTCGGAATGGAAAATAAAGATTGGTTGGCGGTCGGTCTTGAAAACGAGGGATGTGAAATAAACTGGAAACACCTCTTTTCCGCTCTGCAAGAAAAAGCAATAAATCCCATATAAATTGGGCGATCGGACGTAGGGAAGGGTACCACGTTTATAACCGTTCGATTTCCGCTATAATCACCAGGGACTCTTCTCCACGCGGTGCTTCCCCAGCCCCGGAAACTAAATAAGATTTTGGACCGAGGTTAGATAAGTGTGCGGAAAACCTTTGCGAGCAACCATTTATAACGTTTCCAGGCCTTTTCCCCAGGATTCCAGGGGAGTGAGGGCTTTTACATAACCCAAGTTTGACACATGAAGCTCGGTGTGTATTGAGATAAATCACCTTTCACAGAGAAGACTCCCCCCACCAACAGCCCTGTTTTTCGCGAACCTGTTGACTGCTTAAACGCCCCCCCCCCCCCCCCCACAACGTTCCACGTAGACCCATATACCTTCCTGCGTCCTTAAAGATTCTCAAGGTTTATTTATCGCCACCTCTTCAGAGTAAAAGTGCCTTCCAGGCTTTGAGCTATTCTCTCATCGCCCAAAAGAACGCATAATGTCGTAATGGGTCTTGAACATGATCAGGATCTGATCTTAATTAACGAGATAACACCAAGAGCACGTCTCCAAGTATGTGTCTTGAAGTATGCAGTAGTTCCATCTTGATCAGAGTCAGAACTAATGATTCAAATGATGAGTCGAAGTATACTACTACTAATACTACTGAAACTAATAATGTTGAGGTAGCTTTCATGATCCACAAATCAGATGATCATACCTACTCTTCGAACAGCCAGCTATCCCAGATAGGTTATCTGAAAGAACTATGGAATAAGTACACCTTCACCATACCCATTCCTCTCTGGATATACAGGATGGGCCAGCGAAGGCATCAAACCCCTTTATTTCCTCCACAGTCCTTATTTTTTTTAAACCGAGCCGAAACTAGTTTTTATAATTTCTTGCTTATATTACGAAGAAGACAAAATTTACCTCGCACAGAACGTGCGCAATTATTAAGGTTATTGCAGATTCGGATTCTATGTAACATTTTAGAGGAATTTACCTCCTAGATGTCGTTTTTCGTGCGTAAAATTCGTGCAAAAGTTCGAAAATCGCAAAAAACTTTGTTTTGTGGGTATGTTAAACTACCACGTATAATTTTCACATTTGCACATGATTTTCACGATAATTTTGAAGCTGAATTAAGTAGTGAAAACAGTTTTCTGATTTTTTGGAAATTTTCAGGGTTTGTTTAAAAAATCCTGTAAATAATGGAACATTTGTAGACAATAATTAGTATTTATGTTCTTGAAAAATTGACTTCTCTGTCATTATTAACTCTGACCTTGAAATTGTTTTTAAACTTCACGTAGAATCAGAAGCTACCATAAAACATGATGGTTTTTTGGGGGAGGGGCAGTTTCATATGTTAGTTTTTAATTCCTGAAGTAACTTTCCATAACCCTAACAATACACTGGATAATAATTATTTCAAAGTCGATGGAGACTTTGTGTTATAAGATTCCCGAAACCGAGAGGAGATACTCGGATTTTAGGCAACAGCATGAAATGCCGGAAATGCCTTCTAAATTATGGTTCTCTAGAAACTTTTCCCTCAGGAAAAATGCCAAGAACGGTCTCCAACCCTCTTATGTACGGTTTACTGCACCTATGCTTCTTAATTCAACCACAAATTACCCAAGGTCTTCTCTGAAGCTCCCCTTCTGCCGTCCGCGAAATTAAAATTATAAATTATAACCCCTAGAGAGGAGTTCAAGGTCCCCGACTACCATCGTTGAGGGAGAAATATTCCCAGATGATTTAAGGATGATAACGCAGGTCTAGAAAGCCACCTTCCCGCAATTAGACGTCTAGATCCCTCCGAGTTTTTCTTACGAGCACTTTACTCCAGGTTTGAAACTCTTTGCCATTATGAATGGTATTCTACATCTTAGTTTTAAAACTTTGCAACTTAATACATACCAAATTTATGGTTTATATTTCCATGTAGGTAACCGTAGGAAGCGATATAGGTTCAGCGTTGATTACTATCCCTAAGTAAGTACCATAAATTTCACCTGAAGTTACCACCTGAATGTTATGAACAGTTTCAGAGAAGCGACTATACTAGAAACTACTATGTTGGAACTGCTAAGAGGAAATGACTTTGACGATTTCGTAGAACCAACTTATAATCTGAATGAGCGCAGTGAACTAGTAGATAGGTACTTTATAGTACTTAATGATTGACTTCCAGCCACACAAATTCAACTGTATTGTAAATTCCAACCTCGCAGTTGGCTAAAACCGTAGCAGGTTCTAACTGAGGCAAATATCTTGTCGCACTGCTTTACGAGATATTCGAAAACATACCTAAAAGAAGGCGATTGCTTATTCGGGAGCAAGTTGAAGACAGTGGTACGAAAAACGAAACACATCTAGCGGTAGTTTTTCAGTAGCTTCGTGCAATTCCGGCAATGATATTGGGAGATTGAGCCAAATCTTATTTCTGACACGACACAAAGCTCGTCTAATTTTGCGCAAATCATCCACATCAACACTGTTTCTATGTCTTCCAATTCCTTCAATTCAGTCCCAAACTATTTTTATTTATTTATTCATTATTATTATTTTTCAGATCTGTCGAATCAAAGATAGTTTTTCTTTTCAAAGAATTTCGCAGTTTTTGGGGATAAACAAGTTGAGTGCCACAATGTCCGCTCTAAACTAAAAAAAAAAAAAAAAAACGACCTCAGATGCCAAGCCTGCTTTTTTATTTTTTCCGCTTCAGAAGACTTTGCTTCTGATGGTAAAAGAGTTATTGGGTGGTATTTCTCCTGTCTTCATTGAAAAAACCGCGTGTATATTTATGATACAAGTGGCCTGTGAGCAAAAATTTGGGACTTGCAACTGATGAAACTAACCCTACCGTATTTGTCTCTGCCAATTTTTTGTGGTCCTCCTTTCCAAAGGGTCTCTCAAGGTCAAAGAAGAAGAGAGAAACACCTTAAGTGAGTGTAATCAGCCAGTTTATTACCGCGCCCCTCAGGCACCACTAATCTCCATGTACTTCCATACTTCCACCCGCCAAGCAACATACAACCCGAACATCGATGTCCGCCACAGCAACTCAACACACCGAGCGCGCCACCGTCGGGACCCTCCCATCTTCAATTCCAAGATGGCCGAGGAGATAAAAGGGCCTTCCCCCTCCCGCCACTTTCAGTCTACAGTCACGCGTCTCAAATGGTGTTTTGAACCTAGCTGCACGACTCATCCCCTTCTCCCTGTAACGAGACCTTACGAACTGAGAACGTACCGGTGGTGATCCAAGTGCGAACATTCACATTTAATAGTCGGAAGTGTCTACCCGCCAGTTAGTGTTTGGTATTATCCTGTCTAGCCACGGCCCAGGATCTTACAGCACTACCGCCTTCTCCATTTACGCCACCAGATCGACCCAGAACGGCGATCGAACTCCGAACCGAGGCAAACTTGCATCGATTCCCGGCACCCCCTTCTACAGCCTTCTAGGAAGAGGCCCTGGACCACTTACCTGCTACGGAGATTCCTCGAATCCAAGCTCGGCCTAAGGGTAAGCCCATTCCCTCAGACCCCTAGTAAGCGCTTACTTCTCAATAAAATCTGGCAACCATCCCCCTTATAAAACTGTCCTGTCAAATAACGAAAAGCATAAAAATAACAAAAACCTATAAAAATTGTAACAAAAAGAAAGTCGAAGTAGAAGCTAGTTATAAGTCATTTTGTATTGTAAAGTAAAGTCAGTAAATTCTAAGTCAACAATAGTTCCTAAGAAAGAGAACATATATTTGAAATTCATATCTTGTTTGCGACGTAATTCATATTATTATAATTTTGCTTGTCGACGACTACGTGTGGAAATATTTGAAGTACTATAAAGCATATTTCTTGATATATATTGCGAAAGTCAGCCCCTTCAGAGCAATTAGTCAAATCCGCTTCACGGTAAATTATCTGTACATTTTTCTGAATAAAAACCCTTCGTGTTAACCTGTAGTTGCTCATTTCAGCAGTTGACCTCTTTAACTCCTACAAGGTACATTGCAGGTAAAAGAGTTTGGTAATTCCCTGTGTCTTAATCCGACCCAGGGTGGTGGCAGCATACCTCTCAGGAATTTCAACCGTTAGGTAGGAGTATTGACCTCACGAACCCTCAGTTCACGAGACCCTTCTACCTGAGAGATTCCTAGGAATTCGTAATAACTAGTAAAGTAAATAACAAGGGACTAGGAGTAAAATCATAGAAATAAGCATTGTCAACATTAACAGAAATTTTATTAGAAAGCATAATTATTTAAATAAATTCATTCTTTCATCATTCCAGTAAGCCTACCTACGCCCTACCATTAATTAATCAGGTTGAGAATCGCCTATTTCACTTTCCACAGATTTTATTCCGTAGTTTATTTCCAGTCCCGTAAGTCGAACTCTTCAAGTTCGAAGCAAATCAATTATATAAACCAAACGAATTTCCACCTATTACATCTGGTGACCAGCGGTAGGATCAAAGAAAATTACGATTTTCAGGACCCAAACAAAAAGCAAGTACCTGTCGGAGAGTTTGAAGAGCAATCAGACTCCTGAAATTTGTAACAATAATTTAGAAATAGTAGTAATTTCGCACCAATTTAAAGTTTTCTTAAAATATATTTCACACATTTAGAACACAAACACTTGTACAAGCAAAATAATTCAGCCGGAAAGAGAGAGGAGCGCAGAGAGTCATTTTAGTACGCAATTCGTACCTTTTCTTGTATATTTTTGATAAATATTGTTGCTCCACACTCCGCCATATTCCGTTCGTACCAATTCAAGTTCGACCCAATTTTCGAACAGTACTAACTCTTGTTCGGACCAAGTCACAGTCCGACCCGATCATAAAACCATACTGGTACCCCGTTCGAACCAAATCACAGTTCGAAACGAGGCAGAACTCATACCAAATCTCAAAACAGACCGGTGCACAGTTCGAACCGAACCACAGTTCGAACCTGACCACTGCTGTACCGACCACTTTTCGAACCAATTCGCAATTCGAACCGATCTCCCTTGCATATCGATATACTGAACGAACTGCTTCACAGTTCGGATCGAGTCAAGATCCATATCGGTGCAGAAATCGAACCGATCATCAGTTCGAACCAACACCAAATTTTTCAAATTTAACAGCAAATTCCCCAAATTCTATCTTGAAATCACATTCAGAAAAGTTTCCGTGGGTAGGAAATTGGATCGTTATCTGCTTAGCCCTCTTGACTACCGAATTCGGTGTTGCGGGAAAGGTGAAGTGAGTGAGTTCCGAACTTTTGCCCGGGCCTTTTCTCGTTCTTTTGTGAAATTGTGAAACACTCCTACAAATATCAACATGGAGCCCTGGCTGAAAGCGACCGAAACGACAGTGGAGTTGGCCGACGCTATGACAGAGGCGATGAATAGGATGGGAGAGTTCTTCCGAGACGCCCAAACCCCGATCCAAGGAGGACAGGCACCTCAACAACGAGACCTTCCACGATCCCTATTTTTAGAGATCGAACCGTGGAACCCGGATGAACCCGATTCCATTTCGGCTGCCTCGTTCTTCGCTGAAGTTGAACAAGCTACGCACGACCTCGACCAAGAACAGCGACTACGATTCTTGCGTACTCGCCTGAGAGGAGGAGCCAAGAGGTTCTTACAAGAAGAACTAGGAGCACAACCCTACGATGCCCTAAGAGACGCCATACTCCAGTGGTATGAGAGTGAGGACCCCGAAAAGGCGATGATTCGCCTATGGACAGCGAAGAGGCAACCCGATGAAGGCATACGACGATTCGCAGAGAAGCTGATAAAGACCGCGAAAACCGCCGTCCGTAATGAAATCGAGCTCACCGCCACACAACAGAGGGAGTGGGTGAAGGCAAAAACCCTTCGAGCCTTCATCAGAGGGGTAAATAAGGAGATCGGCCCCTTCCTCCAAAGCAATCTTCCTGAAACCCTGGAAGAAGCGGTGAAGCGAGCTGAGGACATCGAGGACATCACTCAGAGTGAACAAACAGCGGATTTCAAATGGGACATAGCGGGCGTTATGAACAAAGACGCACTCAAGAATCAGATGACAACCCCTCCTTACACCGGACAAAACAGATCCACCGGGAGACAACTGTCGCCGACGCCTCGATATCCATGCTTGTACTGCGGTGACTGCATCCACTTTCCAGTCAACTGCCCGCATGGTATTCAGAACACGATCTTCTGCGACTTCTGTGGCGTGCGAGAGCATTTAGAAAATGAATGCTTGCGGAAAAAGAAGATGCTGCCGGCATCACAACCGCGAGGAAACCTCGCCGGAACCGCAGCAGCAGCCGCCACACAGCCACCGGAGGAGATTCCCGAAGAAGAAATGCGCGGCGACGAGTTGGTAGCTTTCCAGGCAACGGTCAACTGTACTACCCGTCCGATGATCCGAATGAAAATTGGACTGGGAAAGTATAATCGCGACGTCATCTTGGACACCGGCGCAGCAGTATCCGCACTATCGCACCCAGTACCGGGAATTCCGGTGAAACCAACCAACACCGAGCTCTGGGGAGCGGACGGTCAAAGATTGCCGTTGTTAGGAACGCAAGAACTGTCTGTGCGGATAGGGGATAAACGAACCTTGCATAAATTTTATGTCTTTCAACGACCCGATTCACATCTGGACTTGATGGGACTCGATCTATTGGGAAAATTTCCGATCGAAATCCGCACTGACACCGGACTTATCACCATGACAAACAACGACACTGGAGGTCAAATGATACTCGGCGCAGTCTGGGAAAGCCCCAAAATGTTGAATCGGTTGCGTCACTTGAAGGTGAAGACTAGGAGAGAAGAGACATCCCGATCCACATATCCGAGGAGTACGCCATTGAAGCGACGGCCCTCAACGAATCCAAATCCTCAACTGTACGACCCGAATGAACGTGTGGCCAAGAAACCCCGAACCACTTGCAAAAAGAAACCAGCAGCAGTAGGAGCGGTGGTACCCGAAAACGTACAAAACCTCGAGGAACTTCCCACAGAAGTCTGGGATGATCAACCTTCTCGTGAGGATACTGCAACACTCATCCGCCAGCAGCTGAGTCATTTGGTTGGCGACGACCGACGAAGAATCGAACAATGTCTCATGCAAAACATACACTTGTTCGACAAACCTGGAAGGGACGGATGTAACATGGAGGTGTCGCACGAGATCGAGACGGGAGATGCTGGACCGACGTACCGAAAACCTTACCCTGTGCCACACGCCCTACGAGGGTTCGTCGAAGAGCAGGTCCATGATATGCTCGCGGAAGGAGTGATCAAACCTTCAAAAAGCCCGTGGAATGCACCGATTGTCGTGGCGAAAAAGAAGACGCCGCCTGGAGAACCCCAGCGGTGGAGGTTCTGTACCGACTATCGGGAGCTAAATGCGATAACGAAAGGGAATAAATATCCGCTGCCGCGACTGTTGGAAACCTTGTCCCTGATGGGAAATAGTAAGTGGTTCACGACACTCGACTTGACCATGGGGTACCACCAAATACCCGTCGCACCCGAGTCCCAGGAGAAGACCGCGTTCACCGCCCTCAACCGGCACTTCGAATATACCCGAATGCCATTTGGGCTCAAAAACGCGCCAGCAACCTTCCAGGCCGCAATGAACGATGTCCTAGACGGAGTCATAGGACATGGATGTTTGATTTATTTGGACGACGTCATTCTTTTCACCGAAGACGTGGACTCACATCTAGAGTTGTTGCAGACCGTCCTGAGGCGTTTTGAGGAGACGGGATTCAAATTAAATCTCCGGAAGTGCGAGTTCCTGAAGGATCGGGTAAGTTATCTGGGACACGTGGTGACCGCTGACGGCGTCGAAATGGACCCCGACAAGATCATGGCCATCCGAGATCATCCAACACCAACTACCGCCCGCGACGTGCGCTCCTTCCTTGGTCTCGCTGGATTTTACCGACGATTCATTGCCGACTATTCCGAAATAGTAGTTCCGTTGAATAAGCTCTTGAGGAAGAACGAACCGTTCGTGTGGACGGAGGCACAGCAGGCAGCGTTTGAGTCTCTGAAGGAGGCGCTGATGACCGGACCTGTGCTCGCTTATCCCGATTTCGAGCGACCCTTCGTACTGTCCACCGATGCTTCAGGGAGGGCCGTTGGCGCCGTCCTGTCGCAGGAAATTGACGGGGAAAGTCATCCGGTGGCATACGCCAGTCGGGTACTGAATGGCGCCGAAACCCGATACTCAACCACCGAACGCGAGCTGCTCGCAGTAGTTTGGGCGGTACGTCATTTCCAGGAGTTTCTGTTGGGGCGCCGCTTTGTACTTCAGACGGACCATGCCGCGCTGACAGCGGCCATGAATATCAGAGACCCGACCTCCCGAATCGGAAGATGGATCCTCCGGCTCACGGAGTACGAGTATGAGGCGAGGTACCGACCTGGGTCAAAAATGGGGCACGTCGATGGCCTTAGTAGAATTCCGATCGGAGCTATTACCACACTGAGTATGCCCCGGGAATTGCTCCTTGCAGCGCAGGCCTTGGACCCATGGATCAGAAGTCTGGATCACGAAAACACCAATCCGCGCATCCGCTTGGACGGAGAACTCTGGAAGTTCGCCATTGACATGAACGGGCGAGAAGAGTTAGTGCCCCTGATACCACAGACCCTGCGACGGTGGTTTCTAACCAATTGCCACGACCAACTATGGGCAGGTCACCCAGGCGTTGACGTCACAGAAAGCATTGCAAGACGCTACGGATACTGGCGGAAGATGTCAAAAGATGTGAGGAATTTCGTACAGAGCTGTCCACAATGTCAGAGGCGTAACACCCCGAACAATCTAAATCCGCCAATACAGCGACCTGAACTTCCCACCCGTGTAGGGCAAATAGTCGGAATCGATTATGTTGGA
The DNA here is from genome assembly GCA_009739505.2 of Apolygus lucorum. Lineage (NCBI taxonomy): Eukaryota > Metazoa > Arthropoda > Insecta > Hemiptera > Miridae > Apolygus > Apolygus lucorum. Next base: position 30,969,747 of record CM019182.2, read on the forward strand.
CCCCTGAAGGGAACCCATTCCACTAAGTACCTACTAACAGTGGTTGACCACTTCTCCAAATACGCTGAGGTGTATGTAACCCCAAATTGTACGGCAGAAACCACGGCCAGAGTGTTGACCACAAAATACTTGCCGACGCACGGAGCACCGGAGGTATTGGTGTCGGACAGGGGAGCCGCGTTCGTCTCAAGCGTGATCAGAGACCTTTGTACCAAATGGAACATTCGCCACATCCAGACGTCAGCATACCACCCGCAAAGCAACGGTGTTTGCGAGCGGTTCCACAGAACCTTAGCAAATATCGTTGCCAAGCTTCAAGACAATGTGCGGGGATGGGAGGCGGCCTTGCCGTTTGCTCTGGCAGCATATCGAAGCCTTCCCCATCATAGTACAGGGTACTCACCCTTCCAACTGACTTACGGACGTGAGGTCCGGCTTCCAAACACCCGGGAGCTGACGGCCAACCACGAGACGACCCGCAATCCATCCGAACCCTGTTTTCAGAAAATCAGAAAAATCGCAGAAGGCCAAATCAAGCGGGCCTGGCATGCTCGGGAAAAGGCGATTAATAATCGGCGCCATATGCGAGAGTTTGAGGTGGGCCAGCCGGTTTATGCACGACAGATGGTCGCCCCGACGGATGCCACGCGTAAATTCTGGAGTCCCTGGGTAGGACCCCTCACCGTCACCAGGAGATTGACCGATGTGAACTATGAAGTCAAGGACGTCATGGGAAATACCTCGCGGTATCATCTCAGTAGGCTTAAGCCAGCATTCGTCGACCGAGTTCCGGATGAAGCGATCACACGTGAGGAGCCGCACAGGCGCGAGGCCTCCGTACCAGATGCCCCCGCCGGAACTCTGCAACCCGACCTTGACCCATGGTTTGACTCGGAAGATGAAACGGAACCCGAACTCATAGAACGAACCTGCATTACTCCGGATCTCGAACGCTTGGAGCAGGCAGGCAACCGTCCGCCGGACGAACCGATCGCAGAACGAACTTTGCCCAACGCCGATACCAGTACCACTGCCTCTTCATACGGTCTACGACCCCGAAAGGTTATCGACTATAAGAAGTTGCATACTGGCAAGGTATCCACGATCGAAGTTACTCCGAGAGAAACAGCAGCGTCACCTGTAACAGAAAATTGACAAATGTATATAAATGTTGACTAAAAAAAAAAAAAAAAAAAAAAAAAAAAAAAAAAAAAAAAAAAAATTGTATTTAAAATTTAGTACAAAGGGAATTTATTCATGTAAATGCAATTAACCTGTAAACCAAAAGAACTATTAGTACACTTACCTCGCATTCTTTCACCTACCCAATACCTGAGTCCGGACGTCGTAGAGGAGAGTCAAAGCAGAGATCCATCCTATAGGAAACTGAAAGCAAAGGCTAGCCTCGGGTCTATTCAACATCTAAGAGTTAGGAAACGGTGTCGCGAACGCGTGCGGAATGGGCGGAGAAGTGGAGTAGGAGGAGAGAGAGAACTGGGGTAGGAAGGTAAGACGGCTGAATTCTTTTGTTTCAGGACATGGCATTCCCACGACCCCGCATAGAGCCAGTACCCGAGATTAATGTAGGCAGTCCTAGCTGGATTGAACGCACTGTGCAGTGCATGGCTCAGTTGCAGACCTGGTTGGGCGAATTCGCCGATATGCCCGAACAACGCAAAGAAATCATGATATGTATCGCAGGGCTCTCGCACAATCTGAGTAAAGCGGCCAGTTCCGACGCAGCTAACCTTTCAGCGGCGGGAACTCCAAATCCCGTGGAAGAACTTCGCTGTGAGTTGAGAGGCTTAGAGCAGCGGGTCATGGCGATCCAAAGTAGCAACGCTCTTAACCGGTCTTCAGCATCCTTGGAGAACGCCTGGGAATCGGCCACTGGAGAGACTCAAACATCCACTCCCCGAAGGCGTGCTCGCTCCCTGTCATCTTCGTCCTCTTCATCAACGACTTCCGAAGATGAGGCGAAGTCAAACACCAAGACCAAGCCCAAGGACAAGCCAAAGCCGCCCGCAACCAAGCGAGCCGAAGTGGAGGAGCCATCACCATCTTTCTCACCGATTACTCCGGCCCGCGAAGAAGAGCCAAACGACACCATCCGAACGAACGCCGCGCCATGCCCCGTCTGCGATAAGACCCCAAAGGAGCTCATCAAATTTCGCTGCTCCAGCTGCAAAAGTTTTTGGAATCGGCTCATTGCAGTATGCCAGAAGTATCCAGCCGAACATCCCTCATTCCCACAGCCATGCCTTCGAGCCGAGCACACCGAGAGCCGTCCACCCAAGTGTTCCGGTTGTCGCCGATGGAGATACGAGATTGCGCTACTCAAAGTATCCCCAGAAGTCCAGTTGCCAATCCCATCCGTCACGAAGAGCAAGTAGCCGATGAGGGCATCGGCCTGTGGAGAAGAGGGGGGTGTAATCAGCCAGTTTATTACCGCGCCCCTCAGGCACCACTAATCTCCATGTACTTCCATACTTCCACCCGCCAAGCAACATTCAACCCGAACATCGATGTCCGCCACAGCAACTCAACACACCGAGCGCGCCACCGTCGGGACCCTCCCATCTTCAATTCCAAGATGGCCGAGGAGATAAAAGGGCCTTCCCCCTCCCGCCACTTTCAGTCTACAGTCACGCGTCTCAAATGGTGTTTTGAACCTAGCTGCACGACTCATCCCCTTCTCCCTGTAACGAGACCTTACGAACTGAGAACGTACCGGTGGTGATCCAAGTGCGAACATTCACATTTAATAGTCGGAAGTGTCTACCCGCCAGTTAGTGTTTGGTATTATCCTGTCTAGCCACGGCCCAGGATCTTACAGCACTACCGCCTTCTCCATTTACGCCACCAGATCGACCCAGAACGGCGATCGAACTCCGAACCGAGGCAAACTTGCATCGATTCCCGGCACCCCCTTCTACAGCCTTCTAGGAAGAGGCCCTGGACCACTTACCTGCTACGGAGATTCCTCGAATCCAAGCTCGGCCTAAGGGTAAGCCCATTCCCTCAGACCCCTAGTAAGCGCTTACTTCTCAATAAAATCTGGCAACCATCCCCCTTATAAAACTGTCCTGTCAAATAACGAAAAGCATAAAAATAACAAAAACCTATAAAAATTGTAACAAAAAGAAAGTCGAAGTAGAAGCTAGTTATAAGTCATTTTGTATTGTAAAGTAAAGTCAGTAAATTCTAAGTCAACAATAGTTCCTAAGAAAGAGAACATATATTTGAAATTCATATCTTGTTTGCGACGTAATTCATATTATTATAATTTTGCTTGTCGACGACTACGTGTGGAAATATTTGAAGTACTATAAAGCATATTTCTTGATATATATTGCGAAAGTCAGCCCCTTCAGAGCAATTAGTCAAATCCGCTTCACGGTAAATTATCTGTACATTTTTCTGAATAAAAACCCTTCGTGTTAACCTGTAGTTGCTCATTTCAGCAGTTGACCTCTTTAACTCCTACAAGGTACATTGCAGGTAAAAGAGTTTGGTTATTCCCTGTGTCCTAATCCGACCCAGGGTGGTGGCAGCATACCTCTCAGGAATTTCAACCGTTAGGTAGGAGTATTGACCTCACGAACCCTCAGTTCACGAGACCCTTCTACCTGAGAGATTCCTAGGAATTCGTAATAACTAGTAAAGTAAATAACAAGGGACTAGGAGTAAAATCATAGAAATAAGCATTGTCAACATTAACAGTAATTTTTATTAGAAAGCATAATTATTTAAATAAATTCATTCTTTCATCATTCCAGTAAGCCTACCTACGCCCTACCATTAATTAATCAGGTTGAGAATCGCCTATTTCACTTTCCACAGATTTTATTCCGTAATTTATTTCCAGTCCCGTAAGTCGAACTCTTCAAGTTCGAAGCAAATCAATTTTATAAACCAAACGAATTTCCACCAATTACAGTGAGTATCTGAGAAATACACGAGCATTTGGAGGGGACTAGGATTGTGTATCACCCAGATACACATGGCACTCAACTCGTTAAGTGTCGTCCGGGAGTCCGCGCTGTGATGGTGCTCCGCATAAGGTTGGAAAATTTTATTAGAGAAATCCAATATTTAAAAAAAATTCGCAGTTACTTTTCGTACACAACCGTCTTTGAATTTTATTTGCGAGTTATTTTGTTACACCTGTACTTCAATTATTCTAACACGAAGATATCGTTACCTCTATCGCTGAAAGACTCCGAGCTCGATGGAAGAGAGATCATGTTGGCGAGAGCAGAAGGGGATAATAATTGACCTGAAGGACTATGGTTGAGGGAGAACGTTCGCATTAATAGAAAACTGAAATGAGGTCCTGAATTGCTGTACTCCTCCAGACAGATCGAAAATCAGTGGGTTGCAAAAGGCTTGTAGTCGGAAATGGACAAAATCGGGTAGGTAAGAAAAAAAAAGAAAAAAAAAAAAAAAAACACCAGGTCACACCAGGTATTTGCTACTCGGCCCAAGCTCATCACTGCCGTGAGAAGGAGAAACAGCTTATCTATGAAATTCTGGGTGCCCGAAAAATGCATCATGGATTTTGAGCTTACCACTCCATTATTCGTCTCCAGTTTATAGTTATAAGTCCACATTTTCGATCGTCTGTTAGGTTACATCCTATCGATCGTGCTGATATCGATTAAATACAAGAAACATCGATTTTACTTCGATTATCCATAGTTAAGCTCTTTCTCCCAGTTAATAACCAAAACTGTGGCAGTGATTTGGAGGAAAAACCACTTGAGCTGTTTTTCCTCCACATCCTATACAAATCAAACGAACATTATATTTGGGAGAACCACTTATAATGTTAGAGAAAACCAGCTCAGCTGTTCAAACAACTTCTCAAATTCAGGGAAAACATTTGATGTTACCAATGGAGTGAGGGAATTAGGAGGAAAAACCACTTGGCTGAAGCGGAAAATGGCTCAGCATGAAAGATCTAGTCGAACGATTTGGAGGAAAAACAGCTTATGTATAGTTGAGTGGTTTTTCCTCCACATTAAATTACGAAAGACCAGGCCAAGGCGTGCTAACCGTCAAAGATAAGCCTTTTTTCCTCCGAAAGATCAAAGGCAAGCTGTTTTTCCTCCACATTAAACTACAGAATTTCTAGTTGAGCCTTTTCTGGCCAAATTTTTCAATTTCGCGATTTTATTATTTAAGCTGTTTTTCCTTCTCACGGCAGATCAGTCGCGGTTGGTGTACTCCTTGTTGGGCCTTCGGTAAGTGAGGAAAGTGCCGTTTCGATTTCCGGATTCTACGGACCTTGGAACAAAAAGTATCCAATTTTGAAAGGGGATACATTTTTTGTATGATTTCAAGAATTCATTATTGAAAATAATTAGCTACATCCAATCTAGATTTTAGCCTTTTTTGAATGGATCAGAATTCTTGTGGGTAGGTACTAAGTGGGACATATAAATTTTGATTGTGAAAAATTATTGATTGTATCATCACAAAATTCATTCGAATGATAATGATTTATTTTGCATTGTGTAGCAGTTACCCCAATATATATGTTATGATTATTCCAATCATGTTGATAATTGTGACGAACTTTCACCCAATTAAGGATTTGTTGTGGATTTTTCTAGTTCAGCCTATGGCTCACAATGGTTAAATCATGAAGTTTGATTTTGGTGGACCCACTTTTCATATGCGTAAATCGAAAAAAATGAATTTAAAGTTTTTTTAAAGATAATAAACCATAAAAATATTTTACTCGTAATGGGATGTTCATGTTGTGATTTATGAGATTACACTAGTTAGTAATTCATTCTTGAAAGTATATCTCGTTGCTAGAATGAAGCGACATCGTCACTCTACTGGTATCTAGGGGGAAACCTATTACTGCCGTGTTAAACATCTCCGTTGAATACCCCATTATAGAGGCCTCAGCTCCCATCCCCCTGTTTACGGCAATTTAGATGTAGATCAGATCAGGAGGAGTCGGGAATCGCATCCGTGGAGCCCTCACCATCACCGCTACTCCCTCTCCAATACCTACCACCACCGAGCTGTCTGTACAGTTTGGAGAGGTTGGCGCATACACGTTCACCACCCATCCCGTCATCCCCGCGAATTAATTCGACCAGATCTTACTAATCCCCCATTGTGCCTTCTCTCAATATCCCCAACACGTGGTGGAATCAAATTGCTTATTTGCCTCGCTTACGAGCCCTTTGGTACCGACCTGGGCATCAGATTTCTGATACACAAAACTGCTCAATTGGAATTGGGTGAGGATTATTAGGCCACCTCAAAATGAACGAGTTTTGGAAAACCATAGCCGTTTATGAGAGATGTGATACTTTTGTTTTCGAAGGTATAATCTCGAAAATAAAGTGATAATATTTACGATCATAATTTGTAATTTTAATAATAGATTAAAAAGAGGAGTACATCAAATGTCCGCTTTTGTTATGATCGATCGCAGCTATCGTTATAGTGATCCTTTGTACTAAGTTTACCATATTAATCACCAAACCTCAGGCAATACGGCCGTGTCCACAAGGCGCTATAAAGCGTCAAATCATTGTAAACAATCGATAATTTCCGATGAATAAATTATTTATCAAATGATGTCTATCTTTCATTATATCGATACCTTAAAGCTCAAAGGCATTATGTCCATCCTCTCCCGTCCGTGTGTCTAGATCCATGTGTGTCTGACATGAAATCCTTCTAACGAGCAAAATTATACGAAGTTATCATCTCATTTCGATGAAATTTTCAGGGATCATGGGGGTTGGAGTGAATATAGTCTTTTATGAAAATCAGCAGCCTCCAGACTGATAGTAGCTACTGCGCATGCGCAAACGTGAATTCCTTGTAATCTCAATTTCAAATCTCAATCTACTGAGGATGATGGAATTTTGAACGAGCATACCTATGGAACATATCTAGGAAAGAGAAGATCGTAAAAGTTAAGTTAATAGGTATTTTAATATAATCTTTTCATTATTACAACCGTATTCAATACAACATCTAGTAACTTCTCTTTGATAATATACATTATATGCTAAAAGCAGTTCTGTGGTTCATAGATCACTACCTACTTTCACATCACATTTCTTGACAGTCCTCTTCAATCGTCGTGTGTTTCTGCTGTTGTCCAGCAGATTCAACATTTCAACGTTTGGATGTTTATGGGGCCAAGTTTCGTGGTCCACAGCTCTTCTTTTCATGACCTCTTTCACCATCTCAACTTTGAGGTCGAGGTGGAGGTCATTGGTCCGAATTAAATAAACTCCTGAGTATTGTGTTCTGCACCGTTTGCATGATTTTCATGTAGTAATTGTGATAGATGAAAGGAGTGATGAACGAATTTGTTGTTAATATTAATTGATAAATTTTACTGATAGTTTAGTAAACTGATCATTAGTAAACAAAGATTCAAAAAGTGGTGATCTTATGACCGTGATGGAAGAAGTTTACGATGTTTTAGGCGCGTATTCCAAATTTCCGAAATAATCGTAGAATAATAAAGTAGAACAGACATTATTGAGAATGGGGATTCAGAATACCAAGAAGAGATATAGACGAGAAAATATGGAATAGAAGAGTTCAAAGCAACGTGAGAGGATTCAGATTATGGATTTTCGAAGCGACCAGAACAAGTCCAAAAACATTAGTCTATCTGTTTAGAAAGATAAATGGAGAAAGAGAGAAAAGAAATACCTACCCTATTATAATATTTCTTGAAACATCTAGAAACCCGTACGCAGTGGAATTTTCAACATATACAATCAGCAAAACATAGAGGGACATTGTCATTCAGTTGATTTTTTATTAGGTGGCGTTGTTGGTGAGTTTTTGAAGTTATAAATGTGAGGTTTATTCTGGTAAAAATCTAAGTCCTCCATTGTTTCATGGAAATAAAATTCTCCGTTCAATGAAAAAGTTTCAATAATCCTGTAGGTAAATCACATTTTGTAGGTAAATTACATTTTGTAGGTACCCCTTTACCCCATGTTTTACAGTATGGCAAAAGATAACGCCCACGTTTATTAAGAGATGAAAACAAATGAAACAACTCTAAAATATGAACTCCATTTAAAATCAACTCGTGGAACAAATCTCTTTGCTTTCCTCCAACGTTTAGTAGGTTGCCGGGAAATTATACCGGAAATTAGTTTTCGACTGTACCTACCTACCAAAGTAACGGCGGCTTCCAGGTCCCTGTCACATTTTACCATCGTACGAAAAACATTGTCATTTATTACGTTTTTGGGGTTTCCTTTTTGATGATTGTTCACCCGTCCATGAATATTGTTCTCCTTCTTTGAATATATATGAGCACAAGTGTAATCAAGCCATTCATGGGTGTGTCCGTACCATCAACTGATGATCGTTGTGTGGATGTTAAGTCTTTCGGATTTCATCTTTACCGAAACTAAAGAGAAAAAAAAGGTGTACCTATATAAAAATTGTTTAGGAATTTAATTTGCAAGATAATCTTTATTTTTCAGCTAGGTGGATTGAAGCCGACATCGAATCTAATAACAAATACAATTTATTGCGTTATTGCAGTTAGTCAAACCCTCAAAATTTGATGTTTTACGTTTCAAGGTACGTAGAATCCGAAAATCGAATAAAACACTCGATTCGAAAAATGATTATTATAAATACTTGCATATGAGTCTGCAACGCATTGGGACATTTTCATGTGTGTTTTTTGACATTTTCATGTCTTTGCCCTGGCACATAGCACAAAAAACTGTCACGAAATTGCGTAACGAAATTGTGTTACAGTGCCTTTATAATGATTTCCGCTTACAACGACCCCGTTGTTAGGTTTGTTCCTTTTCTACACTTTTTAACCCACAAAAATCGTTCACCACTCGTTGGAAAGCTCTCGATTTAACGAACATTTTCATGTTCTCCATAACATATTGACTATACGAATAGCGGAGCTATGGGCATAACTGTTCTCATATTTTGTTTACAAACTAATGATCGTGAGTGTAGAAGAAGGTAGAAGGGATTCGAAGGTAGAGCTCATGATTTGAATGATTTGGAGAACAATGAATTTGAAGACCATTATTATGAAGTAGGTAATCCCTTTTGTTGTCACTGATCCATGGATTACATTACACCATAGTTTCAAATCAACCGATCAATCTGGAAAATAACTATCAAACTGTGGTAGAACTATAAAATTATTTATAGTAAGTATTGAAACTTGAAGGTCATTTGTCAAAATACAAGAGAAAACGTAGACGTTAATGTTAATGTTAATTTCTTCAATCTACTCAGCATGTACAATGATTCCAGTCTAACCGTAATTTATTAACCTTCATCCGCTCGCGTCTCCTGAAGTCACACTTCCGATCGCGTGGGCGGCAAATTGGCCGCCCTTGATTTCACCACTTTTCTCCGTTCAACTTGCGTGTTTCAAATCAGTTTTGACCAGGGAACTCAGCACAACATTACAAGAGCATTTTTATAATAAATTCTTTACTCAAATAATCGCAATCACAATAAGAAGGTAAATATATTTATATATCAAAATCACATTTTCAGTCTTTGAAGGTTTTCTGTACTAAAATAATATAAGTTCGCTACTTTTTCGATGAAAGGAGGTAACAAAAGTTTAAATATAATAATTTGAATAAAATAATATTATAAATAAATATAAAATATAATAAAATTTGAATATATAACTGGGCCAGGACATTGGCAATTTCTTCCTCTGTGGAATACAATCGATCCCTGAAAAATATGAACAATTCATTATTAGCTTTCAGTTCAAAATATTTCCAAATAAGATAAGAAACACGTATTGAAAGTCCAACGCATAATCTAGAGCCGCCCTGCGAAAGTAGTACTGTCGAGAAAACACGCGGAAGAAAAATAAACGTTTTCCTAACCTACATTTTCCAAATCGAGATGCGAAAGATTCATTATTCAGTTCAAAATACAGCAGAGTACGACAAGAAATATCTATGAGAAGTCCTACACGTATTCTAGAGTACTGTGAAAGTAGTACAGTTGAAAATACATGCGAAAGGAAAATTAATATTTACTTACATTTTCCAAATCGAGCGAAGCGAAAATTCTCACGTTATCGCCCGCGTAGGCGGCAAATTGGCTCGAACCCGATGCGCCCGACTTTGGAGTAGTATTGACTTAGCTGACGCGTCCACCACGATCGGAATTCAACGCAATCTAGGAGGTTACATATCAACTAGAGAATACATGGCGCTTCTGGGGCTATCAGGGTACTAAGAGCGAGCATACGCGGGAAAATTCGAAAAGGCGGCCAATCTGCCGCCCACGCGAGCGGATGAAGGTTAAATGAAGATTATATATATTCTAGGCTAATAATTCATAGTTCTCAACTTTTGGAAAACTTTGTGACGTTTGCCGTCAACTTCAAGTTATTCTACACTAACTTATTCAATCCTGAACTAGGCTAGGAAAGTTGATGAAATCGCCCTAAAACATTATTTTAAACTACTGTCCTCATGATTTATCTGAAGAATTGAGAATTCCCGGAATCATCGCATATTAGGTATATTCAGTTTGAGCTCTATTGATGAGCATTTAGTAAAGTAGGTAGTTGATTTGCCTTTCTGCTAAATATGGATATTTGTTGGTGGATTAAGTTACTTATTCATAGCGCTCGATAGAAAATAACTAGGGATACTCTATAACTCTTTTCCAATTCTACTCGGAAGTTTTCACTTAACCTTCCCCCTCCTGTTTCAAATCAAGATTATGATAATTCCGTTCAGCAAAGCTTCCGATTTACTGGGTACTATTTTCTCTGTTCGCTACCTAATCAGAAATTGCGAGGGAACGGGAGATGAGACCGCGAGAAATGGATTGAGAAGATGGCTTGAGATAACAATAAGACCCGCTGAAATGATTTCCGGCATTAATCTAAGCCGATTAAAAATGGAGACATTACACGGGGTAAACGTAAGACTGAGTAGGATCAGCAGGAGCTTCCGGCAAGGGAAATGCAAATCGAGCGAACGAGCGGGAAAGGATTACGATGGAACTGCAGGATTAACGTCCAGTTGAGCAGAGGCTGAAAGATGTGTCACTATGCCCTTGGATCTAATAATGCGAGGGTTCAGTGTTTCCTGGTTGGATGGATGAGATGTCCGAAATGTAGAATGGCGGGCGTAGCGGGTACAAGAACCGTTGGCGTCTGTGGAATGAGTAGCTTAGCATAAGAACTAATACGCGGTGCCATTAGTTTCCTAATTGTGTTATCCTGGGGCGGAGGGTAGGGTATGGAGTGTGACGCTTTCTTGTTTTCAGGGTATTTACAAGTGTGCTAATCGATATATTAGTTAAGTTTTGCTTATCAAAGAGAGTTGGAGAACATTGTAGTTATGTTTGTTCCACGGAGTGGGTAATTACATCTAATTCTCCCAGAAACTTTGAAGTTGGATGTTGGCGTTTGAGTGTAGCAGCTCAGTTGCGAGATCTCTTTTTGTTTAATCACGCATGATAGTGTCATGTTTTTCAATCCGCAAAGGAAATGTTGGTTATTATCTATAAGTTTTGGTTACATCGCTTCATAAGTATTGAAATCTATGTAAAGCTCATAGATTCAGTCAAGATGACAATGAAAAATACAAGAGCGAAGATCTCCCGATCCTCTCCAATCCAAGCTGATGTGCTTTGGGAGGATTCTTTGTCAACAGCACTTTTCCCATTTTAATGTGAAAGAAGCGGACCACAAGGTTTCAATGACCTTCGAGTCGTCCTAGTTGTTCATTATTATGTAGAAGACATCTGCCACTAAAATACGGACTTGTATGATCAAGTCCAGTGATCAGAACACCCACATTAATGAACAAAAAGTCAATTCAATCAGCATGACTTACGTAATGAGCGAATTTTCAAAGAAATCTTTCAATTGAGCATAGGTGCAATTTCTTTTAGATTTTTTTTTACACGATTCTTGGTTTTTTCGATTTTTAGTATTCCATACCAATATACGGTATGCACAGGGTTTGCTTTGAAGATGTTAGGAATCCATATTCACGTTCAACTCGTCTCCGCAAACTCATAGGGCACCCAACGGCTATTGTTGGTTTTTTTCGATTTTCAGTATCCCATACCAACATACTGTTTGCACTGGGTATGCTATAAAGATGTTAGGGGTACATATTTATGTTGTACTCGTCTTCAAGAACTCATAGAGTACCCACACGGCTACTGCATTTGTGGATACAACAAACATTCGCACGTTTTCATTATATCATTATATCAAACTATACAATGTATAGTTTGATATAATGATATAATGATATAATGATATATAAGAAAGGTCAATTTAAACACCCCGTCGTGTTTAAAACATAACATAATATAACATTAATATAATTATAACATTATGACATAATTATTATAATTATGTGTATAATACACGACGGGGTGTTTAAATTGACCTTTCTAGAATTCAACTAGACAATTCTACACTATAATGAGGAATTTCACCGAATTCTGTTTGCATTTTTCCTGAATAGTTAATGGTGTGGGATTGATGAAAATCGGGCTGATTGCGGAAAATACGTCTCCTGTTATTTTTGAGAGACAATCAAAATTTTTGATTTCAAAACTAACTGGGAAAACAGACATGAAGCAGGAACGCTCACTGATTGGGCTGTTTGGATCGCCGTCTCCTCCCAGTGTTGCCCATTGGGACGACGAAATCGTGTTTTCTAAGAGAAAAGTTATAAAAAAAAAACAGGGGAAACCTAATTTTCCCTATCTTGCTTTTTCTATTTCTTTCTTCAGGTTTTCGATTTCGAACTTTACTGTTTCGTGAAATTTTGCATCTGGGGACTATAGATTTCTCGATCTCAGCGCTTCGAACGACCATAAATGAACTATTCCAGGATGACGTCATTTTCCTGTTTTTTTTTAACATTCGTATTTTCCACACTGTTTTGTTTATTCGTAAATTAGGAAGTTTTTTCGAGGTGCTGAATCCGATTTTGGGGTCAAAAATAAGAAATTCCGACATGGTGAAATTCCTCATTATATTTATACTTTTTTAATTTTTGGACAATTCTCATTTTTGGAAAGCGCATTGGTATCAGAAATTTTGAGCTGAATCCGAATATACCATATATTACTATGATTGTGGGGGTATTAACCACAAAAACCTGGAAAAGTCCATTTTATTTTACTATTTTTGAAATTTGGATCATTTGAGGTTGCCCGAAATTTCTGGCTAACAAATAATTCGTCCTTTTGTTTGTTGTTACGAACATTTTGGCGAAAATTTTGGTATATATAAATTTTATATATACCATATGTGTCACTCCTCACAATAACTTGAGCAACTGTCTAGCGAATTTTTTTTAGTTTTCGTCAAAATGTTCGTAACAACAAACAAAAGGACGAATTATTTGTTAGCCAGAAATTTGGGGCAACCTCAAATGATCCAAATTTCAAAAATAGTAAAATAAAATGGACTTTTCCAGGTTTTTGTGGTTAATACTACAATTAAATATAATTAATATATTTAATATATAAATTAAAAACTAACATAAGGTTTAGAAATAGAGTGATAAACATGAAAAAAAAATCACAATTTAAACGAGAATGTTTCGCCTACAGCGTCATCAGCTCGAGGTGAGGTTTTCTCTTTCTTTCATGTTTATCACTCTATTTCCAAACCTTCTGTTAGTTTTCAATTTTTCAAAGTACCACATGCGAGTGTCTTCGATTTTCACCCCAGTACTAAATATAAATATACATATACATATGATTTTTGGAAAAACTTCAGGGATTGTTTCACAATGTTCCAAAATGGATTTCTGTAAAAAAAAAATTTTTCAAGAAAGTCCACTCTAAAAATCTTGATGCGATCGCAATAGCTTCATTTTTTTAATTCGTTAAAAAAGCTAGAGGATATGATAATAGGCTCGAGAGTTTGTATTATGGTAGATTATATGAGTCCAGTTGTTCTGATTCTATAGATCGGAACGTAATTTCTAATTTTTTTTTTCTTTTTTTTTGATCCATGATGTGTTAATGCAAACGTCGTGTTAATTCATTACATAATGATTCCCGAACAACTTTTGATCACCTACGTTTTTTTGAGTGCTGTAATTTACAATTGTATGATTTAATTAAACTATGATAGAGGTAAACAATGATGTTAAACGTACGAGTTAGTCTCCAATTCCGAGTTGAGATATCTCATTCATTCCCTTGGCAGGAAAATAGCTTTCCAAATCCGAAAATCCTGATGGAGAAATACGAGTAGGTATCGTCGTTTTATATACGTGCGAACCTGAATATTGTACCTATGCATCAACCGTGGAATATTATTCTAGAGAGTAGGATCAATTTTCCAGAAAACCGAAGTGCGTGAGAAGCAACCCCCGGACCTCAACACCCCCTTATCTAGCTTCTGGGTTGTTCACCTCCTTTCACCCACCAACGAGAATATTGCTATACTTTACGACCCATATTAGCTGGCCGCCTTTGAGCACCTGAGCCTAAAATTAATACCCTTCCCTCACTCCCCAACCCAACGTTAGCCATAACTGTGATGCTTAGGTATGCAAATTCATAATTACTTGGGCGGCAATATTATAGTAGTAACTAAACTAAGAATCCAGAGCTTCGTATCATTATTAAGTATATTAGAATATTATAATAGGATTGTACAAGTTTTGTTTTCATAGCAACCGTTTTCATCCCTGGGACACTGTGATATTGTGCAATGTAATCTTCAAACGTTTTGAAAAACCACTCATGAATACGAGTAGTTATTAGTTATATTAGTTATTAGTTATTAGTTATATTAGTTATTGGTTATTAGTTATTAGTTATTAGTTATTAGTTATTAGTTATTAGTTATAGTTATTAGTTATTAGTTATTAGTATTAGTTATAGTTATTAGTTATTAGTTATTAGTTATTAGTTATTAGTTATTAGTATTAGTTATTTAGTTATTAGTTATTAGTTATTAGTTATTAGTTATTAGTTATTAGTTATTAGTTATTAGTTATTAGTTATTATTATTAGTTATTAGTTATAGTATAGTTATTAGTTATTATTAGTTCTAGTTATTAGTTATTAGTTATTAGTTATTAGTTATTAGTTATAGTTATTAGTTATTAGTTATTAGTTATTAGTTATTAGTTATTAGTTATAGTTATTCGTTCTTCGTTATTAGTTATATTAGTTCTTGGTTATTCAATTGTTAATTCAATGTTTCCTGAACCGCTACATTCACGTATCAATACAGCAAGTTCAGAACAGCGTATTTCAAGACAGCAAGTTCAGAAAAAAACCTTCACGATTTTAGGTTATTTTTTCAATAATAAATCGAGCAAGAAAAAAAAGCCGAAAAGCGAATAAACAATTTTCCGTCCTTCCGCCTTACGCAGCTCTTTTTTAGCAACCATGGACAGATTTAGTAGGAGTTTTGGATCTGGGCTCCATTTGGGGTCTAGTTGTGCCGCGAAGATTTTGGTTGATGTCAGTCACTTCTAAGGAGGTGAAAATTAATGGTTGAAATTTTCTAGTGAGCCCTAGCTTGAAAGCTCTCGAAGTAAAAGTATTGTTTTTTCACCAATTACATAAGATAGTATTGAATTTTTAGGGACCACGCGGAACTCTGTAGGACAATGCGATCACCTACGGTAACTTAACGGTTTCCCTTCGATAAAACGGAATCACGAGTGTGAATCACCAAAGAGGTCTAATCTCCATTGAAATTTTATCTGAAAAATGCAATTGCAGTTAGTTTTCTTCGAGTTGTATCCAGTGTTGCTTCCTTAGCAATCATTTAAGTTCCAACGTTGTGATTTGAGGTGGGTGTAAGAGAATGAAAAACTCCCACTCATGCATATAAGTAAATGAGCGAGTTTTCAAATAAATTTTTTAAACCACTTTTTTTCCATTTTTAACAATGGTAGGTAACTATTTTTCCCATTTTTATATCTTGCTTTTATAAAATATACTTCAATCCCTACTAGATTACGATCCCGTTAAAATGCTCTTTTGCGAGACCACAGTTCCAAGAAAATAAGCCATCACTACCACTTGCTTGACCGAGTTCAGAGATGAATTCAATCATTTGAGAGAGCGAGGTTAATATTTTTAAAAAGTCAATTCATGCAGCATGAGAGCGAATTTTCAAAGAAAACTTCGAAGGTATGGTTAATGAAATCTAAATATTAGCTAAACGACAGAGTAGTCGGCCATTTGGGTGTGGTACATGGCACGAATCGTTAAAATGATACAACCAACCTCTTGGTTAAATATTTTTAAAAAACTTCAAAAATACTCTACTTGTCTCTCCGAACTCATGGAGTACCCTCACGTATAGTTGCTTGTTTTCGATACTGTATACAGTATGATACCATGAACATGGTGCGTATATATGTATATAAGTATACGTATATATGTATGGACGTATACATGTATACCATGAACATGGACCTCAACATCTTCAAAACATACCATGTTTCCATACATGGAAACGTGGTATGTTTTGAAGATGTTGAGGTCCATGTTCATGGTATCCATATATACGTCTCCACAACTCATAGTATTACATGAGCACATTTGGGTACAACGAATATACTCGGGTTTTCATTATCCATAAACAAATTATATTTACATGAATGTATCTTTACACATTTTAGACCTTTTCAAATTTTGAAATTGTACTTACCTGTGCTAGAATCCGAATATACCATAATTATTATATAGCTATTATTGTGATAGCGACATCCACAAATACCAGAAAAACACGTTTTGACCTTATTTCGGAAATTTAGACGCCTTGAGGTTTTTTTTTTTTTTTTGGAGTGTTGTTTTCCTTGAACATAGATTAATCCCATAAGGACGCCCAAGTCCTACTGTGGAACGTCCTAAAAAGCGATCCTTCCAACCCTTAAGACAATAAAGGAAGCGACGGTCTGTCCTACATAGCCCCAGCTTTTCAATTTGTAGGTCTCATTCGATTTCGAAAATTCCATAACATTTTAAATAAATAAATACAACCCATTAGTAATCAATATGACAAGATTTCGAGTTATAGCGTTTTGGAAATTTCAACCCCATTTCCCACCGCTTAGATGTGACTGACAAAACCAAAAGCTTCGGTGCCTGACATCTAATTGAGCCCCTGTGAGGAATTCCATGAGAATCGGCCGATAAGTCGTGACTGAGAATTTTTTTACGGTTTATTAAAAAATTATTCAATTTTTGGACTACGTATTTTAATACCTAAAAGATCAAACTTTGGAAAGGGAATAAGCAATTGTCTTGCTCGATTCCCATGGTTCACTATTGCAAAATTTGCAATAGCATTATTGTTTAATATTAAAGTGCATTATTATTTAATAATGAACATAAAACTTGATGATAACTTTTATTTATTTCCATTAAACGTGGGTATACAATTTACAGTGGAGGTCATTTCCTGGTAAAGCGACGATCAGGTACTATTGTTTCAAAAATATCTGTTAGCTCATAAATTCACCCGTTATTGTATTTTCGTTTGGAATTATTGCGTTGCTCCCTGAATGCATAAGGAGCCAAGCAAGTTGCGTGAAGTGAGTTTACCTAGGCAGTGTGGTTGTTTGTTCTGAGTTTATGCAACAAATGAACCGAAATAGTGGAGGCTGACCGTTTGAAGAGGGTTCAACCGGCAGGAATATGGTTGTGATAACAGGGTATTTATATATAGAACTAATCGTCTTCAACATATCCCAATACTACGATGAAATTCGATACCAACAATGCAATAACATTTTATTATAAAACCGAACCTCAATATTCAGAGGTTGAAGCAGTATGAAATATACGTATCTAAAGTAATTGTTGAATAATGAGTAGGTATTTAATGTGTAATATTCAGTCAGGAAAATAATCCGCTTTATAGCTTATCCAAACTCGATTTATTTTCGTTTAGTTTATCTCTTGTGAGTGAACTCATTACTCACACACGAAATGCGTCGTTGTCAGTTGTGTAGATGACAACTATTATAAGTAAAGAATTTGTCATGCAGTTGAAAAAATTGTGTTGATATGAGTGAGTGCGTCGTCAATGCTGACGAGAGTATGTTGAAGGGTGAAAGCCAAATGACTTACAGAGAGATGTCGAGGGTCTGGCGGTCAGGGGATGACTGGGCCAGCGCGACCGCCCCCACTACCCCCAGGCGCCCACCCCTTCGGCGACCCCTTCTTTGGGTTTCGCCTACTTGTTGTCCCAACGACACCTCGGCAGGTCTGGAGACATTCGGGTTATTTATACCTTGATGTTGTTAACCCTAGAATGGCACCGTGTTTTGTTCCAACGCTACCAGCACCGCGGGGTGAATTTCACCCCACATTTTCAAAAATGCTCAAAAAAGTTTAAAATCACTTTTGTCGTGTATTGCATTTTTGAATGATTTTTCAGAACGAAAGGATTGAGAGGGAAAAAGGAAACCATGAAATAATGTTGTATCGATTTATTGAACACTGAAAAACTTGAACAAGTGCGTAAATTGCGTAATTTTTTTTTTTTTTTTTCAAAACGTTATTTAAAAATTTAAGGTGACATTTATTTGACTTCTTTAGTATCAACGAACTATAATTTTCAAAAACTAGAGAGTTCACACTAAAACTGGAAAAAAGAATTATATCAGAATATACATAAGGGACTTTTCTATACTACAGAATCGCGGAAAATGTGTCGGTTAACTGCACCGTGGGGTGTATTCCACCCCAGAATCACTTTGCAGCGTGCCACTTTAGAATCTGACGCACAACTGACTCCGGAAACTACATGACACGGTTCGTAAGACCCTGCGGCGTTTATACATGGAGGGGTGGGAGAGAGGGGGATTCCTAGAAAAGAAGCGGTGCTCAAAAGAAGAGCTGCTGGGGTGGAATCCACCCCACGATGCCATTCTAGGGTTAAATCTTTCCCATCAAGACATAATAGTATGAAAGTTAATAAACTATCTCAAGGCATAAAAAAGGGAAAGCATCGCTTGAGAAAAAGGGTAGCCATCTCCATATTAATTATCTCAGAATGCTCAGAGTGCAGTCACATTGAAGGGCTGATACCAGCAAAAGGTGGGCTAAACGATTTCATTGTTTTGGATGGTCTATCTCGTGGTTTCTAATATTTGATGAGTAGACCCAAAACTTTTGGATCCCGGAAAACTTTTTCTCAGTTTATTCAGTTTTCCGCAAAACACTCGGCAACAGTCCATGTTTCGACAATAACGCTCCATAAGTAAATTAAAGAGAAGAAATTCTGCATCGGTCAATAAAACAAATACCGACATTGGTCCAATGAAAAAGAAACCCATTTCTGTTTATTATTTTCAGTAATAAACCTTTGGAATCGAGCAACGAAGAGAAATGTACCATCATCTGGGGGAGAGAAGCTCGATGCCTGGCGTGCATCTGGCACCGTGTTGCTAGTTTTCACCTCGAAGCAAGCTTGCTTTGGAACGGCAGCTTTTGTTGTTATTTGTTATCAAAGTATTAATAAATATTTAATGGGTAGAAAAATGTACCTCCCCCTCAGTAAACATTTGGTGGTTTACGTTTCAAAGTAGGTAGAATTCGAAAATCGAATAACAACGGAGCAAATTATTCCACAAAGGCTTATTATTTTTCAGTCTAGACCACTCATCTGCAAAGACCTTTTTTCAACTCCCCCTGTAGACGGAGGTGGCACAACATAAATAAAATAAAATAAACAAATCAAAAATTAATGGGTTAGACGCCCAGGACTTACCCGACGCTGGCCCTAAGGATGAGGGATGATGGTGGGAGAGAGGGATGAAGGGAAGGGCCTCTTTATAAAGACCTCCAGTTCAGATATGAGCCGAGCAGGACACGGATGGTGATACCACGGATTGCGCCTTCTGAGACGCCCAACTCGCGCAACTCCGTGGCACTTTTCCCACACCACACTCCGCGCCATGATAAAGTTGCAGCCATAACCCTGATGTTGTTGGGTGCCCCTCCTTCTGGCACTGACACCGCTTGCCGTAAATCATCACTATCATATTTTCCTATCTTAGGCCGCCAGGTCTGCTCCATGTCCAAGCTGCCATTGACAACTTGGACATCCAGAATAATGCAAGACCTGTCAGGCTTAACGTCAATGATGTCAGGCTTCTTAGTAAGAAGTTCTTACCCTGGTGACTCGGCATATGATATAATATCTCCCTTTCAACATCACAGTCGCTAAATGACAAGGCACCTGCTACCTGCTTCACTACATGGTATAGATGTTCATTTAAACCCCGACAGGCACGGCAAACCAACCATAGGTTGGTCCTATGGTCCAACCTATCCACAACGTACAACTCAATGAGAATGTAGCGACGAAGTTTTGATGTTGAAGGTGTTGTCTGTTATCTGTATTCGTATTAATTTATGTTTGTTGTACTGTGAATTACGCGTGTTAAGTTACAATAAATTAAATGAAGTTGCATGTAGATTCATGAACGGAACAATAGCGAGTGAGTATATTTTGAACAACAAATCAACAGGTGAGGGAATTTGGAACAGGTGAATCAACAGGTGAATAATAATTTGGAATTTTGAGTAACCTAAATATGAATCAAATATTAAACAAATGACGCCACAAATACCCCCCTCCTCAATACAAAACCATATCCTGAAAACGGACTGGCAAACGAACTGTCCGTCCACTTCGGGTAGTCTTCGGTCTTCCGATCCAGGGAACTGTATGTGTTGGAAGAGTAGCTTGTTGACTTCGGTCTTCTATCTGGGGTGTGTTTGATGTTCCATGTTGTGGTGAAATCTGTATCAGTGGCTGGTTGGTTCTCGCAATGAAGGTTGAAATGCAATTGTCCTTGTCTCTTCTTGTAGTTCGTCGTTAGATATGTATGCTGGCTTCAATCTCCCGATTTCTACTGGTACTTCTTTTCCTCTTCTGTTTATGATGTATGTTTTATGTGTTCTTCGTATTACCGGGAATGGTCCGTCGTAGGTTGGCTGCAACGGTCGTCTGACTCCATCGTTTCGAACAAATACGTGACTGCAATTTTGAAGATCAGGGTGTACAAAAACTGTTGTGCAAGTGTGATGTTGAGCTGGTGTAGGCCGTAATTGATTCATTGTTTGTTTCAGTGTGTCTACAAAAATTTGTTGTGGAGTAGTTGTACTTTCTTCCAAAAACTCGCCTGGAATTCTAAGAGTAGTACCGTATACCAGTTCAGCGGTACTGCAATTCAGGTCTTCCTTTAGCGCTGTCCTCATACCCAGCAGTACTGTAGGAAGGATTTCAACCCAACGCTCAGATGCGTGGCAACGAATAGCTGACTTTAGCTGTCGATGAATCTTTCTAAAATTCCGTTTGCTTTGGGGTTGTAAGCCGAAGTAAATGTGTGAGCTGTACCTAATAATTCATCAATAACGAAATAGTTCACTTTCAAACTGTCTTCCCCTATCAGATGTAATTTTTTCTGGTGTTCCGAATCTACATATCCAGTGTGTATAAAATGTACTGGCTACTGTTTCAGCAGTACAATCCTCGATAGGGATTACTTCTGGCCATCGGGTATAGCGGTCTATGCAGGTCAAGGCGTACCTGAAACCTTTGCTTGATGGAAGAGGCCCTACCAAGTCAATATGGACATGTCAGAACCGTTCTGAGGGTGCAGGAAAATGCCTATTTCGCCATGCGTGTGTCGTTGAACTTTACAACGTTGGCATGCATCACACGTCTTTACCCACTCAGTACAGTCTTTTGCCATAGATGACCATACGAAACGTTGTTTCAACATTTTGAGAGTGGCTTTTTTACCTGGGTGAGACAGTTTGTGGACACTTTCAAATGCTGCTTTCCTGAATTTGGCTGGAATAAAAGGTCGAACAAATCCTGTGGAAATGTCACAAAAGATTGGTCTGTCTATACCGGACATTTTGATTCGTTTCCAGACCAATGTCGAACCTGAGATAGAGGGTGGTAGATCTTCCTCTCTTTGTTCCAAGCCTACTTGATCATAGTCAACAGTTTCTATCTCTAGGCGTGAAAGGCAATCAGCTACTATGTTATTTTTCCCTGTTAAGTATTCGATATCAGTTGTAAACTGGCCTATGAAATCTAATTGACGAGCTTGTCGAGGGGAAGCTTTGTCCAATTTCTGTTGGAATGCGAACGTTAGAGGTTTATGATCAGTGAAGATCGTAAAAACTCTGCCTTCCAGCAAATGTCGAAAATATCATAGAGCAGAATATGCTGCAAGTAATTCTCGATCATAGGCACTATAATTCATCTCTGTAGTAGAAAGCCGTCTAGAAAAAAATCCAATTGGCTGCCAAGCCTCATTCACAAATTGTTGAACACTACCTCCTAGTGCAGTATTGGAGGCGTCAACCATTAGTGACCATGGAACATTGGCTTGAGGATAGGCTAGCATAACAGCGGATTTTAATTCATTTTTGCAACATTGAAATGCTTGTATAGCTTCAGGTGATAAGTGAATATCCGAATCTTGTTTTCCAGTGTACCCCTTTAAATAGTTGGATAACACAACTGTGTGACGAGCTGCTTTGTCAACGAATCTTCTATAAAAGTTGAATAGACCTAGAAATCTTCTTAAACCCATGATGGTTTTTGGAGGTTCAAACTGATCAATTTTTTCAACTTTTGAAGGTAGTGGCTTTACCCCTTTCTGAGATATTAGGTGTCCTAGGAATTCTATTTCTGATTTACCAAACTCGCATTTAGCAGGATTTATAATTACTCCATACTCACGAAATCTCTGGAATAAAGCTCGTAGGTCAGAAATGTGCTCTTCTTCAGATGAACTTGAGACTAGACAATCGTCTATATATGTTCTCACGTTTGGAAGTCCTCTGGTCAGTTCATTGATGAATCTTTGGAATGTCTGGGCTGCATTGCAGAGTCCGAAAGTCATTTGCGGAAATTCAAATAGCCCAAATGGTGTGATAATTGCTGTCTTTTGAATGTCGTCAGGAGCCATTGGTATCTGGAAATATGCTTTAAGTAGATCTATTTTGGAAAATATACGTCTACCATGAAGATCGTGAGTTAAATCCTGGATATTCGGTAATGGATACCGGTCTGGTTTTGTGACTCTATTAAGAGCGCGGTAATCTCCACATGGTCTCCAGTCGGCTGTCTTTTTGGGACCATGTGTAATGGGCTTGACCACGGGCTTTTTGAAGGTCGACAGATACCTTGTTGTAACATAAAATCGAATTCCTTCTTTGCTATAGCTAATTTTATAGGGTCCAGACGTCTAAATTTTGATGCAACAGGTGGTCCTTTGGTTTCAATGTGGTGCATTACATTGTGTTTGGCTGGTTTTATTTCTAACGATGGCCTAGTAATGTCTTTGAAATCTGCCAGCAGTTCTTCGTACCTCATGGATAAACTTCGCACCCCTATTGTCGTTATAGTAGGAATTTTACTATTACTTACGATACATCTTCTTGAAATGGTTGTCACTTGATCCCGCAATTTTTGTTCTTTGAGATCCACTAGGAGTCCATAGCGTTCTAAGAAATCTGCACCTATGATGGGCTTGCTGACAGACGCGATTACAAATGGCCAAGAGAAAGATCGGCGTAATCCGAGATCAACAGTGAGTAGCCTAGTACCGTAAGTCTTAATTTCCGTACCATTTGCTGCAAATAAACGATACTTAGAATTCACAGAAAGATCGGTGTTTGTAGGAGGGATGACGGAAATGTCTGCTCCAGTGTCGATGAGAAAACAAAGTTTAGTGTTCTCATCTTTGATAAACAAGCGGCTTGAACTCTGGCCTAAATCACTTGCCGCACTTAGTGATCGGCCCTGTAGTTTTCCGAGTTCTTCGTTTTTCGAAATTTACATGGGGATTCACAACGTCGTGCCTTGCTCCCCCAACGGTAGTGAAATATGCACATCCAATTATCGCTTTTGGGTCGATCCTGCTGAGAAGGTGATTTTGGTCGTCCTTTCGAGTTAGGGTTGTCTCTAAAGTAAGGTCTACTTATATGGTTACGAGTACTTAGTGCTTCTACTTGCTTCGTTAGAGAATCGATTTTCTCTAGTATTTCTAACCTTGAATTGTCTGAACTATTCTGCTTGTTTTCGCCTGGATCGATAGCATTTATAGATTTCAAATCACAAGTTTCTTGTATTCGATCAGCTACTGGAACTAGTGCAGCGAGAGTTTGTTCAGAACTTACTGAGAGTATGTTTCTCATATTTGCAGGAAGATGTTGCATCCATAATAGTTTTAAAAATTCGTCCGAAAACTTATTGTTTGACAGTTCTCGCATTTCTCTAAGTAACTGACTTGGTTTTTTATCGCCTAATGATATTTCTTTTAAGAGACGTTGTAGCTTTTTGTCGTCCGAATCCGCAAAACAAGAAATGAGTCGGTCTTTAGGGTCTCGTATTTATTTTGTTCTGGTGGGTTTATGATAATGTCACTCACTTGCGTACAAATAATAGAATCAATTGAGCTAATGATTAAATCAAACTTGTCTTCGTCGTTCGTTACTCCTTTTACTCTGAACTGGGCTTCAACTTGCCGAACCAGATAGGAACATTTTGCTTCCAAATGGTGGAGCTTTGAAATTTATGCTTGGTTTTGCAATCGATGTTGGTCCATCTCCAGCTTCCATTCTAGGAACTTGTCGAGGGCACCAGTTTGTAGCGACGAAGTTTTGATGTTGAAGGTGTTGTCTGTTATCTGTATTCGTATTAATTTATGTTTGTTGTACTGTGAATTACGCGTGTTAAGTTACAATAAATTAAATGAAGTTGCATGTAGATTCATGAACGGAACAATAGCGAGTGAGTATATTTTGAACAAACAAATCAACAGGTGAGGGAATTTGGAACAGGTGAATCAACAGGTGAATAATAATTTGGAATTTTGAGTAACCTAAATATGAATCAAATATTAAACAAATGACGCCACAAGAAGAACAGCGATCGAATTTTGGTCAGCTAAAATTTCAACGAAGATTCGGCCTCTTTTGCGATTCACACTCGAGATTCTGATTTATCGCAAGTCCAACCCTAGTGTCTCGTAGAGATCAAACGGCTTGTCCTACAGAGCTCCGGGTGATCTCAATCGTTTCTAAAATGTCAATACTATTTCAAATTGGTGATTCCGTTTTATGGAAGGGAAACCGTTAAGTTACCGTAGGGAGTGATCGCATTGTCTACAGAGTTCCGCGTGGTCTCTAAAAATTCAATACTATCTTACGTAATTGGTGAAAAAATAATACCTTTATTTCTAGAGTTTTCGAGCTAGGGCACTCTTGAAAATTTCAACCATCAATTTTCACCCCTTAGAAGTGACTGACATTAACCAATGGAGCCCATATACCAAATTTGAACCAAATCGGTCCAGTGTTGCTAAGAAAAGTGCCGCCTACGGCGTACGGCGGACGAACGGAAAATTTGTTATTCGATTTTCGGATTCTACGGAGGGTTAAAATTTGTTTTTTCCCTCCTCGATTCCAAAGGCTCATTATCATCAAAATAACAAACCGAAATTCGAATAAATATTTTTCTGTCCGTCCGTTGTACGCCGATTTTGATGAAATTTGATTTATGGGCTCCATTTGGGGTCTAGTTGTGCCGCCCGCTAAGCTTTAGGTTGATATCAGTAACTTCTAAGGGCGAAAAACCACCAGTTTAAAATAGAATTGAGTTTTTAGATCCGGTTGAAACCATCGAAAGTTCTGTAGGGCGAACCGTTCGAATAGCATAAGTGAATAGCAAACAAGGCCTTTTTCAAATTTTAGATGACCAAAATGCGATCGCTGTTCGTTTCTTTGAGTTGTAGGTACTCATTTTTGCGTCTTCAGCAACCATTATTCTGATTTTCTAATAAAGGCAACCACAACTCCCTATTTCTTTGAATTGGGTGTGAGGCGATTATTTCTTCCAAATAAACTTGATTGTGAAGCAAGTAGGTATGTAGAAGGTACGTAGTACCTATGGTTGGTAGCATGGTTGGTGGGTAGTCGTGGAACAACAGATGATACCCATT
Organism: Apolygus lucorum; assembly: GCA_009739505.2. Taxonomy (NCBI): domain Eukaryota; kingdom Metazoa; phylum Arthropoda; class Insecta; order Hemiptera; family Miridae; genus Apolygus; species Apolygus lucorum. Next base: position 30,995,768 of record CM019182.2, read on the forward strand.
GTCCTGGGCGTCCTCTTAAACATTTGATTTGTATTGATTTTTGATTTTTCTTTATTATGTTGTGTTTTTAAAGTGTTGTGCTTTCTAAAGGAACGATGAAATTCTCGACGCATGGCCCTAAAAGTTAGGAAAGATCAGTAAAATGTGCGAAAAACAGCAAAAATTCAACCAATTTGAGATATTTTTAGGTAGGGTTTTTAGAAAAATTTGATTTTGACGGTTTATCCACTATTTTGACGCTAGAACGATAAAGGCCAGAACACAAAATTTTATTAGAATCTGTCCATGGAAATTTAAAAAATTAGCAACTAACTTTGACTGGATTAATTTTCCTTCGATTCCAAAGGTTTATAAATACCTATCTGAAATTAATAAACCAAAATTTAAATAAAAATAATGACCATCGGCTAGGGGGTAGTTAATGCGCGAGTATGTGCATGTAGGGAAAATAACTTCGAGAAAACTTTATCCAACGTTAGCACCTTTGTTTTTTGCGAAGAAAATTGAATGGTAACCATCATTGATTGGTTCCAAGAATAATTCTTCTTGAAAATTATTTCAATGACATTTTCAATCAGACGACCAATGACCTAGCAAATGGGAAATAATTTCACATGATAGGGAAAGACTGATGTAAATTGGATTTATGTAGATTTCCAAACCGTACGGGGCCATTTCACACCTAAATACATACTATGAACGAACGTCAATTATACAGAGTGTTACATTTAAAATGTCAACGGCCAGAAATCGATTTTACAGCTCATTCCCAGCAAATTCTCATGGTAATTTTTAGAGGCTTCGTTTTCGAGTAATTTGGCTTCTAAGATTTTTGTGTGTTATCGACCTTATCTCAGTGAAACGGCGTTAACTCCCCGAATTCCCATTCAAATTCAAATCTAATTACACCGTTACAAAGTTCGTACAATTTCCTAACTGCTTGGTGGAAAAATCTATATTCCGAATCGGGAAAACGGGTGAAAATTGGACTTGAAACGAAAAATTGATCAAATCTTGGGAACCCTAACTTTTTTCAAACGCTCATAGGTTCCGTAATCCGCCACATGAACTTTTACCTGTAGACCTAAAAGATACGCCAAAATCTCAGTTTTCCAACAGTCTACCTAGTCATTTTAATTTTGAAAGTAGATTGATCAAAGAAAAACGTGATTTTTTTCCGCTTTCAAACACACATTTCTGTGATAAATCCTACTTTAAAAATAGAAATAACTGGACCGTTGAAAAGCTGAGATTTTGGCGCAACTTTTAGGTCTACAAGTAAAAACTCAAGTGCCGGATCATGGAACCTATGAGCGTTTGAAAAAAGTTGGGATTCCCATTATTTGACCAATTTTTCGTTTGAAGTCCAATTTTCACCCGTTTTTATCATAATATGATAAAATTATATTCTATATTATTATATTCTATATTATAGAATATGTATTTTTTCCATCTAGAAGTTAGGAAATTTCACGTTCTTTCCAACGGTTTAATCAAATTTGAATTTGCATGGAAATTCGGCGAGTTACCGCCGTTTTACTGAGATAAGATCGAAAAAACGGAAAAAGGCTTAAAAGTGAAATAACTCGAAAACGAAGCCTCTAAAAAAAAATTATTTGAGACATTTTTTTTTTGCTGGAAATGAGCTATAAAATCGATTCCTGGCCTGTGACCGTTTTAAAATGTAACTCTGTGTAGTAGGATGACTGCCTGAAATCTGAAAAAGTACAAGGAAATGAAGCAAGTTTGCCGACGAATTTCAGCTACGGCTCACCAGATTCCATTAATAAGGACACTGCTCAAATTTAACTGTAATTCTTCAAATACACTTAATGAGTTTTTGATTTACGAAGTGTTATTATCAAGGAGTGCGACTTGGATCATCTATGGTGTAGGTGAATACGATGGCTGGAACAGTGGATCGTCGGACTCATGGATTCGTGATGACAATCCGGTAGGGGGAGAGACCAAGATCTGCGCAACGATTTTATGACACGAATCGACTCCTGCTATCTTTAGTAGGTAACGGTTTTTGTCATAGTGGTACCAACTACTATTGAGAGAGAGGTTCCGACTTAGAACACCATCTTTGCTTAGATCCCCACTAGTTGAGAGTGGGCAGGAGTGAAGCAGTTTGCCCTTATCTACGTGGCGTTTATCGCTGGCAGATGACGCCTCCTTCCCTCCCTCAGATGAAGTCCCAGTGGCTCCTTTTGAATGGGGAATCGGCCCTGGAAACTCCTTCCGCCCTCCGGTCGAAACTCGGGGTCTCAACGACGGAAATTCACTTGAGTTACAGCAGGGACAAACGGGTTTCTTGTTATCTCCCCCCCCCCCCCTCACAGTTCCTTGCTACTGAGAGGTGACCACAGTGACGGCAGCTATTCCATTGACTGCACAGGCTGTTTCCAATATTCGTAGATAGGTTTGTTATGTAATTTACCAGTCGTTGGAAGTTCGTTTGGAAGGGGACAACTCTTGGTCTGTAGCTTCGGCATGAAAACTCTTCAAATTATCACACAGAGGTTTATTATTTTTTGGTACAGATTACTCTTCTGCAAAGATCAGAATCATTTTATAGGTCAATAATGTAGTGATAATAAACTATATCAGCCCACAATCGCTAGCTGGAGTAAGAAGTTTCCCGTTTCTCAACCTTGTACTGCATTCTAGCAGCCGAAGCAAGGGAAGACATCCACAAAATGTGAGGCGAAACTGGCCACAGTCTCATAAAAAAAAAAAAACACTGATATATGGAAGTAAAATTAACTCAAAAATGATTTTCAATCAGATTACATCAGTTACCTACCTATCGAGAGAAACTAATACGAAAGGGTAGTAGAAAAAAATTGCTGATCGTTGGATTCTATGAGTTCTCCATTCAGTACTGTATGTCGAATAATAACTACCTAATTCAAAGTATGTACAATCCGAATATCGAATTTAAAAGAAAAAAATCCGTCTGCCCGCCTTCCGCTGTACGCCGTACTCGGTACTTTTTTTAGTTACTATGGACCGATTTTGATGAAATTTGGTATATGGGGTGCATTTGGGGTCTATCTGTGGCCCGAAGGTTTTGGTTGATGTCAGTCACTTCTAAGGGATGAAAAATGAGGGTTGGAATTTTAACAGTGCCATAGCTTGAAACTTTCAAAGTAAAGGTATTGTTTTTTTCACCAATTTGAAATAGTATTGAATTTTTAGAAACGATTGAGACCACCCAGAGCTCTGTAGGACAAATCGTTCGCTCCCTACAGGAACTTAAGGGTTGAACTTACAATAAATCAGAAACAAAGTGTGGAAAGGCCTAATCCCCGTTCAAATTGTATCTCACCAAAATGCGATTGTTGTTCTTCTTTCGAATTGTATTCAGTTTACTTTTAAGGTTTCTTAGTTTACTAAAGTTATGAGCTAGGTAATCAATCCGTTTTTTTATTATTCACATTTTATCAGGAACATAGATTGATAAGACTAATTCAATAACCACCAGAATACCAACATGAATATCAACGGGGGAAACTATAGCTGCTCACCCAACTTGAACACGTTTCCTTTTGTTCAAAATGTGGGAATTGTGGTGTGTAAGGAAATTGTATTATCCCGTGTGATTCTTGATTCGAAATTTCAATGATCTACGGTTGGAAGCTATCACGCAGGATGACATTATAGGAATTTACTATTTACAACACTTGATAGAAAAAAGTGTTTTTGATATGTTAAGTGTCAAAATATACACACGATTGTCCATACAACGTCGATACATCCAGTGAGTTTTGTGTCTCGTCGCTTAGTAATTTGATAGGCTCACGTTCATTGGAATTCCTAATGTATACCCATTGTGTGAGGGCGGTAGCGTATTAGTATGTCAGCTTTCCAATTTCGATACATCCCACACATCAGGGAAAAAGAGAGGGAAATAGAGAGAGAGAGAGTGACAAAACAACAACATATGTACAGCAGATTGGTAAAGGAACAAAACAGCACGAGTCTCTCTCTCGGTTCGAGCAACACAACTTGGAAATTGTATTCGTGAATGGAAGCTGTGTTTTGAATTCCAATGTCCCGCAAAAGGCAGGTGCGGCGTTCGAAGCTATGAATTTTTAAATGCAAATCGGTAGGTGCCGATCTCATTCTCCGACTTTCCTCTCCCTCACATCATGCACCATCTTGAAGCGGTAGATTCCAAGCGTTTTCTGACCGACTTCAATCGCGGCGAAGCTGCTCCGAAGGAAGGAGGTATACAGTTCGGTGTGTCACGGGACGACGATTTTTTTCTTTTTTTTCTTTTGTATGTTTGTACCACTGGTATTTTCTTATTCGGGCACCAATCTGCCTGATTCTTCTTGAATCAAGTTGACAACAAGTTGACATGTTGGGAGATACATTAGATAAGGAGTGCACTCCTCATGAGTTTCTCAACAGCTTGTTCCATTTGGAAGACGTTTTTATAAGGAGTAACCAACCCACAAAATATACATCAATCATTTTTGTCACTTAATTTTTATTGAGGTTTTATCTAAAATTAAATTCAGGTTTCTATTAGATCCACAAAAATGAGAGCCTTTTTTTAATACATGGAAACCAGTTTTGTAGACTTTTACTTGCAAATAATTACGATTTTTTCTGATTGACGTGACACATGAAAGCCTTACATGATTATTTACGCTTTAATTTGAGTAAATTAGAGAAAATTGAGAATCTGGTTCAATTACCCGACCAAAGTGTTCACATGAAGCAATTAACCGAAGTGCTGGAGGGTATAAGGATTATATATATATTTGTAGTCAAAATTGTTAACTCGAAAACTGAGGTAGGAACATCCAACTGCACAGAAGAAACATCAGGCTGAAAGAACAACATAAGCAAACATAATAAACGTCGTGATAAACATCATTAAAAAAACAAGTGTCCAACGATTCCTTAATCCAAGCAAATGTCATTACAGTACAACATCCTCTTCACTGTAAATTAAAGAGTGCTCTTCTCATTACATATGAATAAACAGTATGGATACGGGTTTCAGGATATCCTGCGTATATTAGTTGAAATAGGCGAGTGGATACTCTATGAGTTCATGGAGACGAGTAGAACATTAATACCGACTCTTAGCATCTTCAAATCATACCACTTGAGGTATTTGCAGTCGAGAAAATAATACTCTGAAAGTTCACTCATGCTGCACGAATGTTTTTGTTCTATGAATGGAATTCTTCATTTTCCTTTCATTTTCGTATTTTAATCCTGAGGTGTATCTAGGAACACTAAATTGAGAAAAGGTCAGCGATACATGACATAGTGTCAAATTTTTCACCAATAGCCGAGCTCCTCAACCAATGTGACATGTGTGACTCCAACGGCTGAAGCAACCAAACTAAGTTCATGAGGGACTCAAAATTTTAATAGCTTGTAAATAATTACGAACACGTTGAGAACACTCTCCAGCCATCCAAACGTCTTATTGGGAGTCTGACAAATAAATTTTGAAACATAAGAGCAATAAATAATCGCCAAATTAAACGTTTGCTCCATAATAGATTAACTTCTAAAAATCTTTTGACTAATAATTAGGTATAGGTTTTTTTTTTTTTACGGAAGTGGGGAAACTCTTTAAGAGCGAAGGGGAAGTTCACCCCAACAGTGTTGGACTCCCCATGAATTGGGGCTACCAACTAAAACCCCACTCCCTCTGCTTACGACTCACCCCGGTACCACTTGTACAGTATTACTTCAGGGTGAGCCCTTTTTTTGTGCCAAATGGCTGCTCCTACTTCTGGTCTCCTTCAATTCTATTCCTCATCTTCTAATAATATAGGTACATCGTTGAGATTGGAAGCGATAATTAATTATTTGAACGTATCTGAATTCTGGGAATTTCCAAACGTTACTTCAAAAGTTATTTCAGATGAGTTCAGCTTTCTCGTCATTTTTCTGCCTGTCATCAACATACAAATCGCTATGTTGTGTTGTCGTAAGATCTGGATTGAAATATTAGTTACTCGTGTATTATTTACGAGAATGATTGATCAATGCAAGTATCTACTTTTGCTGGACCTACGAAAAATTCATTTTCCAAACCGACAATGACTTTTCCAACAATGACTCATTGTTGGTATAGGTGTGTGTTCTCTGAGCGTCGACGGCTTCATTATTTGAATTTTGGCATCAGATTCTCAAAACTTCCCCAATAATACTCCCGAAAAACAGTTACACTCCCACTTCGAACTCATGACACCAATAGCCATTTGAGTGTGCCATCTATTCTGGCTTAACGCCAGTCTTTGTCTTTCCTTGTTTCCTAACAAAGCTTATATTACGTTTTAGAACCCTTTTTTAATACGTCGCTAAAAGTGATTTAGAGGTAGTCATTACGAAAGTGCTCTTTGCACTGGTTCCGATGTAGTTAGCAGCCCGTTGAATTTCTCCCCTACGGCATCCCCTTTTTTTCAAGCTGTTGTGGAGTGATTAATTCTAGGCATATTATTCGGTTATTTCCCAACTAACTGATGTAGGGAGAAAAGGCAATTTCCCTCAACTAATTTGTTGAGAGGGAATCTGATCTTGCATGAAAGGGGAAATCGAGAAAGAAGGAATTTATACTCCATCGTTACAAATCGTATACAAAAAAATAAAACATCTATAATTGATTCATCTAACAACTTTTCTGTGCTTGGTAAACCTCATGCAGTGAATACATGAGTTCAATGGCAGTGAATACATCGTTTCTGATCTCTCACGATTGGGAATCTACCGTGAATGGAATCAAATTACAGCCACATGTTAATGAGACCAACTCTAGAGTGAACTGGTAGCAGAACTACATCGACATTTTCTCTTTCTACCTGATGTGAATAGCAGCTCATCATAGATCACAAGGTCATCATAGTTACGTTATTCTGGGTTTGAACCGCATTCCGTTTGCCATTACGAGGCTCAGCTGCCTCAATAACAACATTTTCACACATTCGCACATTCCACGTTTCACTTTTAGAGCCTCCACCACTGCCTCTTCATCAGGCAGAAAACTCGTCGGCTATTCGGCTCTTTTCCCACCATCAATGAGCAGCTCCCCTCTGGAGCTGTTACGGTTTATTAGATTGTTATAATTGAATTTCGGTCATTCCACCCACATTGGAGAGAAACTGTCTCATCCGAAATTCTCTCTCTTGGCGCTTCCCTGCCGCACAACCAATCAGTGATTTGAAAGCGTTGCCGACCCTTTCCAAAATATCCATAAAAGAGGAGTGAGCAGATGTATCTCCATTAATACACTCATGATGCCAGACTGTGACGGGTGGGGGTCCCTTGCCACGAAGCAATCATCGTAACGTCTCTTCAAGGGGTGGAAAATGTTCAATTGGGGATAATATGACAAAAGTCACCCAAGCTTCGATTATTTTAGGTTTCTGATGTCCTCTAGTATGAATTATTTCTTAAATCGAGTACTACCCGTATTGTAGTTTTATATAATATATAAAAAATATCATATTATGATATCGAGCATGTAGAAGGGCTCTAAAAATACAGGGTGTCCCACGAAACGAAGACCCCCCTCTAAAACCGTTATTTCAGTGGTAAAATTAAATTTTTTTTTGAATCCGCATGTTTTTTCCAAGGACCTCAAATATTACCACGTTGCGCATTGCGCATTGCGCAAATCGTGCGCAATGCACACCAACTTCGTTTTTTCAAATAAGACCCCCATTTTTTATTGCAGATTTGGATTCTACGCAAAATTTCATGAATTTTTCACTCCTCAAACGATTTTTTGTTTCAGACCCAGCCGGCACAGGAGGCGTCCAAAGTTGCGCAATCGTGAATTTGCGCAATTTGGAATATTTTTGGTTAGGCCAAGTGTGGCAAATGACTTAGCACTATTTTTCAACGCTGATTCACGTGGTGACGTCTGTTTTTCGATTGGTTAGGGTTCCAGTTCAATTCTTGAAGAAAATTAGGTTGAAATTCCCGTTTATGGTACCGAAACAGATTATTTCCTTCCCCTCCTCCTTTCTCAACCGGGCTAGGGACCGGCAATGGCGGAGTTAAAAGAAATTAAAAAAAAAATTGCCTTCTTAAAATACTGTGATAATTAAAAATAGAAAAATAAATATTCTACGGAGAGAAAGGGTTTCTTCTCTTTTCAAAGCATTTGTTCAAAATGTCCACCATCTTGCTGCAAACAAAATTGCGCCCGGGACAACCAGTGCTCAGTTAGTGCACGCGCAATGGATTGCCGATCGATGGTTCGAGCTGCCTCAACAATTCTTCCTCGAAGGTCTTCCACTGTCCCGATAGGAGTAAGATCCATGTAAACCTTATCCTTTAGTACACCCCAAAGAAAATAATCAAGAGGCGTGAGGTCAGGTGAACGAGGAGGCCACGGGACAGGAGCGTTGCGACCAATCCACCGATTTCTGAACTGGCGGTTGAGGTAGCGCCTCACGTCAGTGGCGTAGTGCGCGGGAGCACCATCCAACTGGATCCACATCCTGAGCTGAGTGGCTAGCGGCACATCTTCCAACAAACCAGTCAAATCTCCCCTGAGGAACTGCAGGAATCGGTCACCAGTCAGTGTGCCATCGTAAAAGTAAGGCCTGATCAGTTGATTTCCGATGAGACCGCACCAAACATTCGTCGAAATTATAACTTGATGACGAGTTTGATACGTAATATGTGGATTTTCGGTCGCCCAGATTCGAAAATTCCACCTGTTCAAAACACCGTTGTTTGTGAATTTGGCCTCATCTGTCCAAAGACATATGGATAGGAAATCGGGGATTTCCTGAAGAAGAAGATCCATGTAGGCAAGGAAATCCAAGCGGTGGGCTTCATCTCCATCCCGCAATCCCTGAACAACGTGTGCGCGATATGGATGATAATTGAAGTGCGTAAGTATGCGCTGTATGGTACTTTTGGAAATACCCAAGGTGCGGCTCGCCTGACAAAGAGAAATCGACGTATTTTCTTGAAAAAACAAGAGTACATCGAGTTCCACGTCGAAGGATTGAATTGATGAACTGCGGGAATACAATCCTGTAGACACGTTTCCAGAATGTTGAAAATCCCTAACAGCCTGACGAATAGCATTTCTGGTGGGTTGGCGCCTACCAGGATACCTCTCGGCGTACACTCGAACGGCACGTCGCAACTGAGAGTTGGTCTGGAAAAAAATCTGGACCATGGTTGTCCTCTCTTCCACGGAATACCGAGTAGTTGGAGCTCGAGGCATGTTGATCACGTGAAGGTGCCAACACAGAAAGAATACGACTGAATGAATCCAGTGGATAAGAGGGCAAGATGTTCTCTTTCCTATTTTCATGATTGGGCAAAGTTGAAAGGGCTGTTGTTAGATATAAGAAGTGATTTGATAAACACTAGCCGTTATCAACTCTAAAGCTTTGTATTGTCAACTTACTAATCACAACAATGAACTATCGTTCAAAAGGCATTTTTTAGAAGGCGATTTTATTTCTTTTAACTCCACCATATCCAGTTCCCAGAGAGTGGAGGGGAAGGAAATACAGCATAAACGAGAATTTCAACCTAATATTCTTCATGAATTGCACTAGAAACTTAACCAATCGAAAAACAGACGTCACCACGTGAATTAGCGTTAAAAAATAGTGCTAAGTCATGTGCCACACTTGGCCTAACCAAAAATATTCCGAATTGCGCAAATTCACGATTGCGCAACTTTGGACGCCTCCTGTGCCGGCTGGGTCTGAAACAAAAAATCGTTTGAGGAGTGAAAAATTCATGAAATTTTTGCGTAGAATCCAAATTTGCAATAAAAAATGGGGGTCTCATTTGAAAAAACGAAGTTGGTGTGCATTGCGCACGATTTGCGCAATGCGCAACGTGGTCATATTTGAGGTCCTTGGAAAAAACATGCGGATTCAAAAAAAAAAAAAAATTTAATTTTACCACTGAAATAACGGTTTTAGAGGGGGGGTCTTCGTTTCGTGGGACACCCTGTATAATTCGAAAGTACTTGAACAAGTACTTGTGTTCAAGTGTAAGTGTTCAATATTTAACAAACCGCCTTGATCTCTTTGAATGAACCGTTACTGTAAGGTGTATACTATTACGGTCACCTCTCAGATCTTCGAAGTTAAGAGATCAGGGTCAGACAGATCAGATCAGACTCAGTTAAGACTCAGGTCAATAGCGAGCGGAATCATAATATGTCCCAATAATTTTTCAAGTTGAGTCAACGGTAGATCTGCTCTTGAGTGAAATCATAGGAACAAATTTTGATGTCTGCTGGGAGTGGCAGTCGGATTAAAATCCATCCTAAAATCAATGAAAATGGAATGAACGTGCTCATTATCATTCAATGATTAATTAATTAACAAATATTAACAAATTTTGTTAATAGCATGTTAATTTGCCATGTTAATAGCATTTGTCAATTTGTCAATTTGCCGATTAACAATTTGTTAATAGCAGATGTGATGATTGACCCAACAAACAATTATCTGTCTATTGAATGGGGTTGAGGTCTTCAGAAATAAAACTCCTCACCACCTAATGTTGTTACATCAATTGATGTAATTAACACTGTTTTCTCAAGGCTGTGATCTCTTATATTTTTACTCAATATTTTTAGCTGAAATGATGTTTTTAATTTCTTCTTTTGTTTTCACTTAACCTGCAATAGTTCCGAATTTCATTTCCCACCAGTTATGGTGGCATCTCTAACTACTGTTTTGTTGATTGTCGCTGATGTGATGTTCACACGGTAACACATCCTTTGAGCCCCGAAGAAGGTGATAAATTCACCGAAATCTCGGCAGAAGAGGAGTTTTATTTCTGAAGACCTCATTCCCAATCAATTGACAGATCATCATTGTACACAATATTATATTTTTTACCCATGACTCAAAAGACTGCGAGAGATACTGCAATTCAACCTCAATCAGCTACATGATTTTGTTAATGCATGTTTGATCTGCACGGAGATGACAAGTGACAAGTGTTAGGCGTAGACTAAAAGTTGACTGCCGGATTACCAGTTGAATTGGTCGCTATACCTATTTTTTTTTTTCAAATAATCTCCCCTCAAAGACTAAAGGTCTATCTGACGGAGGGGGCACGCCATAAAACAAAATAAATAAATAAATCAATTATAATGGGGAGAACGCCCAGGACTCACCCGACGCCGGCCCTAGGGATGAGGGATGATGAGGAAGGTAGGGGTGGGAGAGAGGGATTAAGGGAAGTGCCTCTATAAAACGACCACCAGTTCAGATATGAGCCGAGCAGGACGCGGGTGGAGATACCACGGAGTACGCCCACCGAGATGCCCAACTCGCGCAACTCCGTGACACTTTTCCCTCACCACACTCCGCGCCATGACAAGGTCACAGCCATCACCCTGATGTTGTTGGGTACGACCTTCTCCAAACTTCTTCTCCTTTGCTACAACCGACCTTCAAATATGTCAAAATACAGCCAGGTAGTAACGTAATGGTTCCTTTTTTCATCCAAGGGCGAATATATAGCTAGTTGATTCCCTACTGGCTGCTTCAGTGTTCATATAATATATGAACTTATTATAAGAGACATATTATGTCTCTTCAATACCATACCGAGTTTTTCCTTCTTTATTTTCTTGCAAGCTACTGAATTTAAAAAAAAACACCTTACCATTTAATTCATAACTCCATGCCTAGTTGGAGTTGAGCATCTACCTACTCAATTAGACAAGAAAAGTCCGACGGACGATAGATGAGGGTGATGAAGGATAACTGGATCATCTTAGAAACAACCACGATACAACTCCCCACATATTAACGTCATATAGTGTTCATTCACCCCTAGCAGGTGAAAATCCTGAAGTTAACAATACCGGTTCTCATTGTTATAGAGGAAGGCAGCTCCAAGTAGCAATTATTGCAGCCAAATTTGACGTCGCATCTGACTTTTCATTAGTATTGGGTAAACTAATCCAGCTTTTTGACAAAGGCGAGCCGTTGCTTTTGTTTGAAAGCCGACACATTGTACCTACGTAAGATATCGAATTGTGTAACGGAACTTCGGTGTCTTAACTTTCAATGTGCTCCGGAATGCCAACTTCGCCCCTAATAACGCAGGAAACTTTGTTGTTAAAGCGCCCAACACTGCCAATAAGGATAAACTTGATCCAGAATTGCAGGATTGGTTTTAGATACGATTTTGATTGCATTCCAGCATTTGTTAGGTAATGTACACCAGCAGTGTTGGTCGTAAGCGTATTTTAAATTATTTTCAAGTTCTGATAGTATTTGTACACAGTTTTGAGAAATTGTGTTATTGAATTGTTTTGTACAACACAAATGAATCTTGCCCATCCCACGTAGTTATGGTAGTCATTAATGACCTTCCAAAGTAAAGCTCGCATCTGCATATGTGAAATACTCAATCTGCTCATTTGGTTTTCTTGCTGTACCAAAGGATTGTCTCGATACAACCATTGTCTGCAATCTGAATAGCCGGGATTTATTGGGTGGAAGAAGTAGCTCCCTTCTGTAAGACAATAGACTGAGTACAACATTGCTACGAAGAAAGTAAAAGGCATTCATTTCAGAGATAATATATTTCCAAGGAGGTGAGTCAAACCTGACTTTCTACCGTCGAGATATCAAAAGCGGACAACGTTCAAAGAGAATGCGATGAACAATAATCTGGGGTACGTTTTTTTGAGGTTACTAAGAGAGTAAGTTGTACCCTGAGGAGTCATGTATTTGCTTTCTTATCTTCAAACTACTATGCTGGTTGATGAATTGTGCCTTTTATTGATTTCAAAAATCAAATATGGAAAAATCTTTTTCATTTTCAAAAATTGATTAAGTAGGCCACTGATATTCTCCAGATGGAATCAATTCAAGTACCAGTTAATTTCTCACTTGAAGGAAAATTTACGCTGATTGCTCATCGATACCTTTTGCTTCCTCGCCCCACATTATTTGATCCGTCAAGCCTTAGTTACTATATCACTATAATATAGTTCAATATTCGAGGGTTACTATCAAGAAAACATTAACAGGATCTTGAGCGCGCTGCCTAGTCCTCAATAATTGAGGACCAAAAATAAAACACGCAAATCAGTTGATAATTATTATCAACTGATTTGCGTGTTTTATTTTTGGTCAACTCGGATATCTTTTCAGTCGTGGATTATATTACTAGAGTGTGGAAATTACCATGAGAAGGCGGCAAATAGGAGGGAATATAATTACAAAAATAACCAAACTTTCTAATTTTTATGCTAAAGATGGCAAGATACCTCCAATGGGGTGTGCCCATGGGTCGGAAAAACTGTTTATTGTTATTCTGAGAATTTTGACACCAACCGCGACCTTCTAGCGTGAGTAGATCTTTTTCTATGATTTTTTCAGCCACAGTGGGCTGGGGGGTTCCGCCCAGGCGGGAGGGGCGCGTGACGTCATAAACATTCGAAACTTTGAAAACTCATAGAAAAAGATCTACTCATCCAAAAAGAGAACGGCTGGTGTCAAAATTCTCAGGATGGGGTCTAATTTCGATTTAAAAAAAAAATCAGGCGCTCCCCCAATCACTTGTACATGACAACTAAATATCATTGGGTGAAATTGTTATATGCAATTGAAAAATGATTAGGTACCATGTATGTTCTATCGTTTAGTGATTGGAATGGAACTTCCTACACCAACTCCAATGGGACATCCCCGGGAGTGAATACATTACTACACAATTAATATGTTGACAGCAGTAAGAACCGTCTGGGAGCCACTCGCTCTTTGGGCCTCAAATTTTCATCTCTCCGCAAACAGTTAATTCATCGTGTCCTACGGACCTATTCCCAATCGTATCACTCACTTTATTGTTTCGATTGGTCAATGTTGTTCCAAATCAATCACCCTCGTTTTTTGTCATTAATTAAACACAATATCAAAGAGTGGTCGTTCGTTTTTATTAAACGGCGGAACAAAACGAGTGAATGAAACACAGCACACTGGGAAAACATCGTTACTTTGTAAGTCCGAATAGGTTGATTTAATTCAGAGTTATATTGCATGTCGACTTTCGAATCAAAAGCATTCATGTGATATTGTTCATACGCAGTACGATAGCCATGTGGGGAACCTCAACCTGATTGATTATTGCTCATAATAGGTATCTGAACAAAGAGATATCCAATTCACTACCAAGTATTATCAATATTTCAAATAAAATAAAATTGAATGGCAATGTGTTCGTCTTCATTTTGAAAGTTTCGTCAATCTCTCCTTTTGACACTAGTGAACTTAAGTCACACATTACGATTATGTAAAAAAAGAAAAGAGCAAACAAAGGGATTCAGGACCACTAAGAAGCTCAGCCTCACCGCAGACCCACCGATCTTAAAAAATTCAATTTTCAAACTTTTAATATTTTTTTAAACGTAAGACATCAGAGAGATAGTTGATTATTATTTTTCTTCTTACCATGCTCAATCTTAAAGCTTTATATTGAAATTAATCTGAGTTTTATATTGAAAATAATTAAGTTATCAATTTTAAATTCTTCTTGATAAACATTATTTTGCAATGGTTCCTATATTGGTCCATGTATTGATAAGTATGAATATCTGTGATTAATTCCACGTTATGGTAGAAACTTGGATAGTGAAAGCAGTAGGTATCTGTATGGAACAGATTAGATTGAAATCTATGTAATTATATTCCCGAACAAAGCGAACATTTTTCACTTTATTTTTTGAGACTAAAACATAACCTTCTCACGCACAGAGAGAACGATTTGGCCCGTCACATAAGACTTAAAATTCCAATTGCATTGATTTCATATTCAATATTAATAAATAAAATAGCTAGCAAAAGAATAACCAAGTTCCAAAGTTGTTAGACCTACTCAAACATATGAGGTATTCGTAATAAACCGTACGAAGCTTCTAAATCATTTCCCTACCGACAGGATTTCTTCCGCTATCCCGCTTCCTCAACTCTATTACAAGTAGTTTGTGCCGAGCATACTTCGCCTCCAATTCCACCAGTCGTATTCACAAGTTGGCTCAAGAATATTGAAGTTTGTCGTTCCTCTTCAAGAAATGAAGAGTACAATAATCCTTTATGAAGATAAAAACTTTCATACACGCTTGATAACGAGTTCCTCTCCAGCGTTGCTTCATCACTCGCAACGTAGAAAAAAAAACTTGTCGAGCAGTTTTCCAACAACTTGGAAATCCGATTTTCTTCAGAGGCGACTCCCACTTGTGAGATTTTTCCTCCGAAAGTTGCGAAGATTGAACTGGTTCGAGCGTTCTACTATGAATACGGGCTGCAAGTAATAAAATTACTTTTACGAAGTTTATTATTATGCATAATTATCTGTTGATTTACCTCAAACACTTCGAGGTAAATCGACAGATAATTATTCATAATAATAAACTCCTTAAAAGTAATTTTATTACTTGCAGTCCGTATTTACAGGAGAATAAATCATATTATGATGATCCCTGGTCAACTTGCACGTTCTTGCCATAACTTGTCTCCAGTACTCTGTGTACCTGGTTAAAAACTCCAAACTTCTTATATCTTTCTGCCCAGTAGGATCGTAGAAAGACTCAAGATGAGCGCTTCACTCTGTGAAAAATGGCAGTGAGATTATATTCGAGGGAAACCCAATTTGAGCCTGCAACTTTTTAGTTCCTGAGTGCTCAGTTTCAATCCCAACGAAAATGATTCCGAGCTAAGTGATACTCACCGTTATAACTTTGGAACCCGTTCTTATAGCTGGATTGAATTTTGGTAAGGTTTGTAACGTTAGGTACCATCTACCTATTTACTTGGGAATTTTTTCAGGTACCTAATTTGATTCCCCTTTTTCCGTCGTTCTTGCACAGGTGAAGTGAGAATCACATCTAGCTCGGGAAAAGGATGGAGGAGACACTGAACATTATCGGAAAACGCTCATTCTTCTATTTCTGGCAGCAATATTATATCGTCGTTTGAAGCGTTTTTGGGAGGACGACCAATCAGTGTCACGTGGTTTTTCGTTGGGTGGCCGACTTGAAGGATTGCCATCCGGCCGCAGGTTAAAGTAAAAACAAGAGAAGAAAATCGGAAGTGCAAGGGACAAGAAAGACGAAATGAAAGGATTGATCAATCCTCATGATAACGACTCAGTTCTTTCTTCTCTCAAGAGATCAGTGACGGTCCACACGTAGATTCAGAACTACTAGCACATGATGAGTAACCTTAAAGCTACTTCCATCCGAAGTTCAAATAATTTTTAAACTCACTAATATTGTTCATGATTTCTTACGTAGAAAAACTTCTTCAAGATCGATTGTTTGTTTTTATTTAACGTGAAATAAAAAGGTACACTATACATGTTAAATTTAATATTGTTTTACGCACGATGGTTCATCGGTAGTTCAGTTTATGCTAACTACTCCACTTCAATGAAAAAACCCCAGATGGGGTGCACCAGCACCCCACCTTGTTAGTAATGAAACTTTTTTT
Source organism: Apolygus lucorum (assembly GCA_009739505.2). Taxonomy (NCBI): domain Eukaryota; kingdom Metazoa; phylum Arthropoda; class Insecta; order Hemiptera; family Miridae; genus Apolygus; species Apolygus lucorum. Next base: position 31,012,249 of record CM019182.2, read on the forward strand.
ATTTATTTTTCTTAAATGGAAGTTTGGTGTCATTTTTTGGGTCAACATGGTCTAGCAATCACTATTGGTTTATTATTTTCAATAATGAACCTTTGGAATCGACCGAGAGAAAAAAAATGTTAACCCCCCCCCCCCCCCCCAAAAAAAAATTCGTAAACGTAGAACCAAATAGTAATGGACTTTGAGAAAAGCACGTTACATTTCATTTATAGTCACTTTGCAAAAATTGATTTTTTTCCACTCCCGCCCCACCGTTTGCAGTACGCCGTACGCGGCACTTTTCTTAGCTGGACCGATTTGGTTCAAATTGGGTACATGGGCTCCATTTGGGGTCTAGTTGTGCAGCGAAGCTTTTGGATGATGTCAATCACTTCTAAGGTTTCGAAAAATAAGGGTTGACATTTTGAAAACGTTCTAGCTCAAAAAATTGTGTTATAAAGGTATTGTTCTTCCATCAATCTGAGATAGTATTGAATTTTTAAAATCGAAAGAGACCACCCAGAGCTCTAGGACTGACCTTCCTTTTCCTATGAGAACTTGGAGAAGGGTTGGACTTACGATAAATCGGAATCACGAGTGTGAATCGAAAAATAGGCCTAATCTCCGGTCAAATTTTAGCTGACCAAAATGCAATCGTTGTTAGTTTTTTCGAGTTGTACTCAGTTTTGCGTCCTTAGCAGCCAGTAATCAAATTTCCCAATGAAGGCACCCACAACTCCCTGTTTCTCCTAACTGAGTGTGAAGAAACACGTTTATTTATTTCAAATAAACTTGATTGTGTCGTAGGTATGTGGTTGGTAGGTAGTATCTATGGTGGTGACAATAGCAAAGCCGTGTTCTTTGCAGACGAGTAATCTATATAGAAAAATAATAAACCTTCGTGTAATAATTTGCAGCGTTTTTTCATAAAATGTACCTATCATGGTTCTATCATAATTTTGGTTTTATTACTTACGTCATGAACCATTCGATCGAGCAAGAGAAGAAACTAATTTAGTCTCCCCTCGAAATTGTATCGTTTACGTATCAAAGTGGCCACGGCAATTTTGTATTCGATTTTCGGATTCTATGTATCTATCTTGATACGTAAACCATAAAATTTATTCTTAGTCGAATCAGAAGCAAAAACAATTTTTTTTTTATTCGACTTTCTGTTCTGTGTTCACCCTTACCCAATATAATTTCCTCAATCAATTTTACTTACCGTTATTGAATGTGTTCCACAGAAACGACTTGCAGTGCAGTAACAGTTTGGAAAACTTTAATCCGAGTTTAATTACTCGTATAATTCCTTTCGACACTGAGGAGGGTTCTACAGAAGTTTCAACTACAATCCTTGGTTGTAGGTATTCATCTGTCTTTAATATTATAGGTTATTTAATATTACAGTGAACGATTTTTTCATAACTTGGTACAACTCCCATATTTCAACTGATACTATACATGACAATAAGATGACAGTGTGAATGTCCATTGGGTTGTTCTTCTTATACTTACATAGTTAGCCTACGAGAGATGAGGATGTTTCACTTGAAATTTTTGTCTAATCATACCACGAGTAACATAAGTAAATAGTATTTTCGTTGGAAACAGTAACTGTTTAAAGTAGGTTAATACTCACTTCAACCAGTTTTTCCAAGTAGATCTTCCGATATGTCGAATATATCGAAATATTTCTTCCAAAATGATGTTGGGAACGTATCAATTCACCTAGGTACCTAAATAATTCAACAAGTTTTTCCAGGTAGATCTTCCGATATACCGAAATATCGATATATTTGCTCCGATAAATCGGAGGTATCGATATCTCATTGAAGACAATATCATTTTATGAGCATATCGATATATTTTATTCGATTTGCCATCTCCAATCTGGTCTCGTCTGAGCTTTTTTACAGCTTCCCCTCCGCAAATTGTTTCCATTTTGTTGTTGTTTTTAAAAGCTGCATGGCTCTTAAATGGATTTTACGTTAGCGTATGCACATGGCCTTGGGGTGATGATTTTTATGGAGGACCATCTACACGCCAGCCCACACAATTCCTGAATATTTCATCGAATTTGGATAAGAATTGTAGGAATAATAATGGCTGTTTCGTGGTTTTTACATTTGCGCATGCGCAGTGACTACTATCAGTCCAGGGGCAATGAATTTCATAAGGGACCATATTCATCCCAATTAGCTTAACCCCTGAAAATTTCTTCGGAATCAGATGAAAAATGTAGAACCTATATCTGTTACAAGGAATTTACGTCCGAGCATGCGCAGAAGCTACTGTCATGATTTTCATAGGATACCATCTATCCGCCTATTCACACAATTCCTGAAAATTTCATTGAAATCGGATAGTAGTTATATCGTATAGTTTTAGTATCCTCGCTGCACGATAGAAGGTAATTTTAGTATACTGTTTGTAGTGTATGCAATTTTCTGGGACCAAGCCCGTTAACCCAATCGTTGCTAGAAATTCATGAAAACATTGGATTTTAGTTGTCATTAGTATAATTTATCTGACTATCAAACATGTCTCCAAATTATTTTTCATGGCGATGAAGAATTTTTGGGATTAGGTGACTCTTTTGTGCGTTTCCTAGTATGGGTTTGTGGAGTCGATTTCGTTGTTTCTGTCGCATTTTGTGTTTCGTCCGAACTTTTCCTATGTATGGTCGATTTTGATGAAGCTATCTTGAGAAGCTTATCATCAGTATCAGAATGAAGTGTTCTTGGCTCTAACACTTGGAAAACTTGCGCTCCTAGGTTATTTCTGAGTTGGTCGTCCCCGTATGATTGTTTTTCTCGATCAGAAACCTCTGAATGCTCTCCAGTTTCGTCTGATTCGAGAGATGATTTCCCCGAACTTCCTGGACTGTCGGGAGGGAGAAGTGGTCGAACAGTCGACATTGATTGGAATGTTACATTTGGTCTTGGAATTCTAGTATTCAGTCGTGCAACCCTTTCTGGAATGGTTGGTTCACCTTGAAACCACGCGCTGTGCCAACTATCGTACAGAGGATGATTCTTCAGGGTAGCAGCCGTAACTAACAATCCACTTCTTAGTGGCGCTGTCAATCCTTTATCTGAAGCAAAGTCGTCAGCTTGAAAAACACACGTTCGCTTGAGTAAATTACTGAAACCCGTGATACATTTTTTACCTATTGGCCAGATATATTGAGAGTTGAGATACATTGGCAAATATGGGTGAACCTCGCTATCATCAATACCAAAGATTCCAACGATATTTTCATTGCCATAAGACAGCACTGACACGTAGCAATAAATGAAATACTTCATCACTTCAAAAAAGTGTTCCAACGATTTGTGTCGAAATTTCCAATGACCCAATTCCTTGGTAACTAAGGCAGTGACTTGAAGAGGTACCAAGATTCGTAGTAAGCGTCGTGTCACTATCATCATTTCATAGCCTAAAACTCTGTAATAGTGAACATCTCCTTTCTTTGAAGTAGTATCTGTAATGGTTATTCGAATTTTTTCATGAGGATATCCTAATCCATTTGCCAGTGTTTTCAGGTTCCGTCCAACTTCGTCGTCTTTCAAAGGTTCGGAAATGTAAGGTAGCATGAGGGTGATGTACAAAATGTACCAGTAAGAGACTGAAACAATACAACAAATGTATAGTACCACTCTGAATTGAAACAGTGATAAGATCGTGAATTCACTTTGACAGTGTATTGTTAAAGTGTAAATGTGTGAATATGGTTTGAATAAATTTTGTTTTCCGTATTTTAGCTAACTAATAATTAGGGGTATTCAAGGTGAGTGGAGGAGAGAAGGTGTGCCCACGCTGCCGAATGGGGGAAACGTGACGTCACCAGTGCCACGCCGCCAGCTGTCTCTGGTACTTCGTTTGGACGTTCATTGTTTATACCTTCGCGGTATATATTATAGTGTTTGTTCTGTTTACATTTTGGTTCCTGTGGTTGAAAGCAACTTTCTTCAATTCAGAAAAATTGTAAAAATTAGACGATTGTATTGTATAGGTCGAGAGAGTGACCATAAACAGGCAAGGAATGAGTGAAAAACGTCTGAAACGCGAGATCCGAGTGCAATTATGAATTTCCATCAAAATCAGTCCATAATTTCATAGTTTTGCCCGGGACAACATGTCATTTAAAATGCTCTAAAAGAACAATTTGAGTGTAAATGAAAAAAGTTTCAACGGCTAAAATTCTAACAATTTGTAAAAATAAGGTAAGGGGGGGGGGGGGGGAGTGCGCCCGATTTTTTTGGAATTTTTAATCGAAATTAGACCTCATTCTGATAATTTAAGAATCAATAGATCTCTTACCATGATTTTTCAAAATTTCGGATGTTTATGACGTCATGCGCCCCTCCCGCCTGGGCTGGACCCCCCAGCCCACTGTGACGTCATTAACATTCGAAACTTTGAATAATCATGGGAAAAGGTCTTCTCACGCTAGAAGACTTAGAAGAGAAGAAAATTAGCCACAAACAGGCAAGAATTTTTGAAATGACTGACAGATTAAATTCGAGTAAAAATCTGAATTTTAAGGATTAAATCTTTTTGAACCGCACTAAAGTTGAAATCTCACAAAAACTGGAAAATTTCAAACAAAAATTTCCAGTAAAAATATACACAATTATTTTCAAATCGAATAATTTGAAAAAATTCTATTAGTAATCCTGTACCTATTGCAGAAGAAGACGAGGAATTCACCATAGGATGGATAAAATAGCTCTCAAACTCTAAATATGAGTGAAAATTTTGAATTTGAAAAACCAGTCCATAATTCCCTAGTTTGCCCAATGCTGTGATCTGTGTGACAAACAGATACGAAACCAAAATTGTTCAGGAAGATCTAAAACGGAAATTTTAATACTTCCGCTACCTTGGTAGCCTCAGAAGCAAAATTATTCAAAATATCCACTCTAAAACCGAAAATTCCAGTAAAAATTGTGTTTAAACCGGCGAAAATGTCAGAAAAATCAGAGCATGATTTCTTTATCATCCCATTAAGGGATCAACCACACAATATTACCCGGGACTAATGCTGTAAAACGAAAAAGTCGATAAATTATAATTGTTTCAAATCTCCATCTTCATTGGTTCGTATTCTAAAAGTTTGTGTTAGGAAATTGACCAACAGGCAAGGAATGAAAATATTTAGTTTCAAAGCACAAAAGTTGAAATTTCCATCAAAACCCTTCCTTCAGGTACTAACATTGCCCGGGATAACAATTCAAGTGAATTCTACGTTAATTCTCCCAAAATTTCATCACAACTTGCTGGTTGAAGCACCTACAGAATGTTTGAAGCGGGAAAAGCGGTAAAGCGAACAGAGACTGGCGCGTCGGAGGACTAGTGACGTCACGCCCTTGCCCAGCCATGGAGCGTGAGTACTCCTCTCCTCCTAACCTTGAGGGGTATGGATATTTACATTGTTGTAACTACTTACTTACCCATACAGAAGAAAAGTATCATGACCCCGACTAATGCCAATATTCCAAATCTGTCCGTGAGTTGAATGTACCCAAATGCAAACGACCCACTATAAAACGTCTCAAGCACAATATCTAACATTGACCGCATGACGACTTCTCCTATGTGCATGCGGTATGATGTGCGGCGCCAAATCATGTAAGCTCCGATTGGAGCTTTAGTGCATTCGTTGAAGAAACGATCAAAAGTTGAATGTAAGGTTGCACGCCAACTCAATGACGAACCTGGTGACAAAAAGGAAAATTGTATTTTTACAGAACAAACCTGACAAATAGAGCCTACAACGCAGGTGTTCCATCAAGTGTATGTTTTGAATATCCCTTAAAGGCAAGTCTTTCCAAGGGCAAATAGAAATCATGATCCATCCGCAGTGTTATTGTTGCCTCTAATTCCACAATAATGGATTATAGATGAAAAATTATTGCACTGCAAGGCATTTTCGAGACTATGAGAACCAAAAACATCTGCAAAATACTGAATGCTGAATACTGAAGAATGTCAGATGGCTCCTTTGCTACCCGGCGTCTTCACAAACAAAAGGTTAACCATTTCCAAAGAAATAATAACAATAATATTATCCTGCCGTTTGGTTCAGAAGAGGTTTAAACTTAGGAGGAACCAAATTGTGTAAACCTACTGCGCAAAACAAAGCTTTTCTACCTTCGGTCATAATAATTCTTCAGCTGATATCTCATTTTTTTGAATCTTTACACAATTCACAAAAAACTAGTTCAGATGAGCATTTGAAACTACTTATTCATCAAAAGCGATTAGGTATCACAGATTTCACAATCAAAAAGAAATATTCTGACTTACTGTATGCGGCTGTAGAATCCCAAACGAACTTATCGTAAAATGTTGACCACTTGATTATATCCAAACTGAGATTAACGACGCTCGACACAGTAGCTATTATGTTGCTATCAATATGGTTCTTGCGGAATTTCCGGTATTCCTCTTCCGTCATAAGATCGTGCATTCCGACTGGTGCAGTTCGCAATTTGTAGATCGTCGAAATATTTCTAATCCTCAAGTAAGTCCTCCACGTTTCGTGTAATACCGCTGATACTGTCAGCAGTATCCAACCAAAATTCATCGCTTCCAATTTCCTACGGGAATTGATATAGGGTATTTTGATGTCACCTCGCAGTCCTACAGTAATATGTACATGAAATCGAACACAACGGGTATCTAGTGAAGTAAAAATTGCTAGGTAATTCATCTCGAGAGACATTTAAGACCACAAAATAATTTTTATAGTCAGATACAACAAAACCCTGACGTATTTATAATCAGTAACTTTATCAGATAGAATTGTTTTATTCATATACTTCAGTGATCTTCCTTTCTCTCCAGAATTCCTAAGAGATGTTCTTCGATTTACCGAATTTCTCTCCTATTTACCATCCTTAGTACCAGTTTTTAGAAGAAAAAAATCATTCATGCAATATAGGTATTAGCACTTAATGAGCGAATTTTAATAAGACCAATCCATCAGCTTTTGGTGTAATATTTTCAATTACAAACTTTTGGAATCGAGTTGAAAAGAAGAAAAAAAACTAAGCCACCCTCAAAATTTGGTGGTTTATGTTTCAAGGTAAGTTAAATCCTAAAACGCTACAAACCATTGCCCAAAGGTTTATTATTTTCTGTATAGATCACCCTTCTGTATAGATCGCTCCCTACCAACCATATGTAGGTAACTGTTATCTACTAGGGTATTTTTGAAAATTTCAACCCCAACGACCATCCAAATGTAAAAGAAGGGCTTGTGTGTAGTAACATTTTTCTTAATAATGTAAGCAGCATTTTTCTTAATAATGTAATAAAGTTTCCACTTACTGGAAGGCACTTACGATAGGTATGAAGGCTTAGGTAGTTCAAAATGCTGAAAAACCGACGCACTGTGGATCCCCAAACGCCAGTGAAGAGAGGCGGAGCGCGATGATTGGCCACTAGGACCAGCGACCAATGTGATTAAGAGTGCCAATTGGGCAGGATCTAAGGTAAATGGGACGCCTAATTGGGGGGTATCCGACTGTGACGTCACACAGGACAAACGTGAGCCTTGCGGAGGGTTAATGAAACGAATACCCCCCCCCCTACCTTCCGTTTCAGCCAACCCATCCCTCCGTTTCAATTAGCCCTCATAATGAGTTCAAACCCTTTAATAACTCACTGCGGCCTCAACCTCCCCACCACCTCACAAAGATATTCAGGGGTTGAGGCAAGGAAGAATTCGATGCAAGTGCCAATGGTTCGGTCAAAGGGTCGAATCATGGACCAGACCCCGCGCAGTTCGATTCAATCGCTCCAATCAACCTGAATCGACCCGTACTGAACGGTTCTGCTAAAACGGAGAACTATTTTGGGTCGAGAGTCCCAGTTAATTTTTCCTCCAGTATTCTTTTAAACCATTAAATCTGAATTTTCAGCTGGAAAATGTGAGAACGTATTTGAGTTAACCCTAGAATTGAAAAGTTGAGTAAACCTTACTCCTCACTATGTTCAGTAGGTTGTATGGATATAGTTAGCACCACTAAACTCATGATATGCCTCAGTAAGGACGTCTAGATAGTGATGCAAGTGCACTGGTGATTCAAAAATATAATTTCTACGTATCAGAATCACAAAGAAAATCAAGTGAACAGTCTACTTGAAAGAGAAAGAATCATTACATCGTCAGAGAAACGATTCATTACCACATTCGGCAAAGGCTGCTAGAAAACCATTTGTGGTAATCATAAAGTCAAATCTTGCCCAAACTGTTATCAGTTTGGTATGTTGGAAATTAATGATCATAATTTTGCTCCTTTCTAGTAACTTTATTTCTTCCCAGCTTCTCATTGTTACTTAGTCATAGCGTGAGATTTTGAATTTTGATATTTTGTTATAAGACTAAAGTTTCTACCTATGTTTAGCCAAGTAGATACAGTAACTGAAAGAACCATAATATAGTCTACTATTCGCCGGACTAGGTTCTTTCAGTTACTGTATCTACTATATAGTAGATACACCTATATTATAGGGTGTCGCACGAGTTGTTCCCCCTTCCCTGCTAAAATCTTCCAGATAGTGGCAAAAAAAAAGTTTTTTTGAAAAATGAGATCGAGGTAGACCCCAAGTTTGAAACATGTTTTTTCATTAATTTTTGACGCTCAATCACGTAGTGGTATGAGGATTTAATCTGATCTGGATTTAACTCATATATTTTTGGATTTAACTGAAATTTTTCGGAACGGTGGCCAAAAATTAGGTGGTTTTAACTAAAAAATCGCTCTTTTTCCTTCCTTATGAGTTACGACGCAATTTTAATTAAGTTCAAATGGCTAACTTTACCCCTAAGTTACTACTTAACTTTCCTTTGAATTAGGGGGGATTACAATTCTTCTCTTGCATGATTCCAAAGGTTCATGGGTGAAAATATTATACCAAAATTCCGTAGCCCAAGTTGTTATTATATAATAAATATTATAAATAATATAATATAAATCGAATTATTTTGATTAATTTTATTTTCATAATTATTGTGAATTGTGTAGAATAATATCATATAGTTAATGCGAGTGTGGATAGATCGATAAATGAGGACAACCTAATGACCAAGATTGTGAGGGGTGAAGCCGGAGTCGGTGTGATTGTGTGGGTCTGAATACGACAATTATCGAACCCTTGAATGGATAATTCCCCTCCTAGACGGGGTTCTGGGATGACTGAGCTGTCAAACACGGCCATGGTGCGAGCTGATGGTGGAACATTAGAACGGGGAGATAATATGGGCCTAGAAGTCAATCCCATCGTGGTATACAGTTTGAATCGGAATAAGATGAATGTATAAAGTCGTGTCACGCACACGGTCTTGTGGATGAGGAGACAAGTAGTGCCAAATGGACAGGTGTGATTAGCATCGATCGAAGGATTTGCAGGGGAACATAGCTTGAGCATTATCGGATAAGCTGGTCAATAATAGAGTAGAATAAATATAGAGTGACTGATTTTGTTAGTATTTTCAACGAGTGTGAAATCGATTTAATTTTCTTACACCAAAAGGTTAATAAATTTATAGTTTAAACCACCTTTAACACGAATAATATAATGATTTTTTTTCTCTTAACGGAAACTTCTTGCAGCATCTCTACTCAACTTAGTTAACGACATTTTTGGAAATTCTTTCCAATATTATATTTTTAGAATACTTTGCTTGATTGCTCGTATTCTGGACCGTTTCCCAACTTCTTTCAAATCAGGACAAAATTTTGAGATTAAAAAATAAAAGAAATCGATTAAAAAAAAAAGTCTGCCAAGTGGGTGTGGCACATAGCTTCCTCGTATCCATAACCCGATTGTATAGATGATCCGATGCATAGTAGTTAATCTCTAAACATCAAAACAAGTTAATCTGTAACATCCCTGAAAATTTCATTGAAATCGGATGGAAAATGTAGAAGTTATGGCCGTTACAAGGAAATTCACGTTTGCGCATGCGCAGTGGCTACTATCAGTCCGAAGGTGGTGATTTTCATAAGGGACCATCTAAATACTAATCTGTAACATCTCTGAAAATTTCATTGAAATCGGATGGAAAATGTAGAATTTATGGCCGTTACAAGGAAATTCACGTTTGCGCATGCGCAGTGGCTACTATCACTCCGAAGGTGGTGATTTTCATAGAGGACCATCTAAATACTAATCTGTAACTTCCCTGAAAATTTCATTGAAATCGGATAGAAAATGTAGAAATTATGGACGTTACAAGGAAATTCACGTTTGCGCATGCGCAGTGGCTACTATCAGTCTGAAGGTGATGACTTTGATAGGGGACCGTCTACACACCAACCCGCACAATCCCTGAAAATTTCATTGAAATCGGATGGAAAATGTAGAATTTATGGCCGTTACAAGGAAATTCACGTTTGCGCATGCGCAGTGGCTACTATCACTCCGAAGGTGGTGATTTTCATAGAGGACCATCTAAATACTAATCTGTAACTTCCCTGAAAATTTCATTGAAATCGGATAGAAAATGTAGAAATTATGGACGTTACAAGGAAATTCACGTTTGCGCATGCGCAGTGGCTACTATCAGTCTGAAGGTGATGACTTTGATAGGGGACCGTCTACACACCAACCCGCACAATCCCTGAAAATTTCATTGAAATCGGACGGAAAATGTAGAAGTTATGGCCGTTACAAGGAATTCACGTTTGCGCATGCGCAGTCGCTTCTATCAGTCCGGGGATGATGATTTTCATAGGGGACCGTCTACACACCAACCCACACAATCCCTGAAAATTTCATTGAAATCGGACAATAACTTCGTATAGTTATGCGCGTTACAAGGAATTCATGACAGACAGACAGACAGACAGACAGACAGACACACAGACACACAGACACACAGACACACAGACACTGAACCAAAATTGTTCAGAAAGGTCTAAAACGCAAAACGCGAGTGAAAATTTTGATTTTGGAGAACTTTTTTTTTCGACCTTGAAAAGTGAAAACAAAGCTTCCGCTACCTTGGTAGACTCGGAAGCAAAATTGTTATTTACTCGAGTGGAGATGGTATGTAGTTTTAGAGCGATGTAAATGATACCTAACCATTCCCAACATAAAGGAAAACATCTAAGGACTACAATCCCGCAAGGAAACAACCCCGCAATACTATAATCCCTTAAAACTGCAAATAACATTCACTTGTATTTGCTGGTTCAGTGATAATGAGGAATTTCACCGAATTCTGTTTGCATTTTTCCTGAATAGTTATTGGTGTGGGATAGATGAAAATCGGGCTGATTTCGGAAAATAAGTCTCCTGTTATTTTTGGGAGACAATCAAAATTTATTATTTAAAAAATAACCGGGAAAACGGACGTGAAGCGGGAACGCTCGCTGATTGGGCTGTTCGGATCGCCGGCTCCTCCCAGTGTTGCCCATTGGGACGACGAAAGCGTGTTTTCTAAGAGGAAAGTTATCAAACAAAAACAGGGGAAACCTAATTTTCCCCATCTTGCTTTTTCTATTGATTCCGAGTCTACCAAGGTAGCGGAAGCTTTGTTTTCACTTTTCAAGGACGAAAAAAAAAGTTCTCCAAAATCAAAATTTCCACTCGCGTTTTGCGTTTTAGACCTTTCTGAACAATTTTGGTCCCGTGTCTGTTTGTCTGTCTGTGTGTCTGTCATGAATTCCTTGTAACGCGCATAACTATACGAAGTTATTGTCCGAATTCGATGAAATTTTCAGGGATTGTGCGGGTTAGTGTGTAGACGGTCCCCTATGAAAATTATCATCCCCGGACTGATAGTAGCCACTGCGCACGCGCAAACGTGAATTCCTTGTAACGGCCATAACTTCTACATTTTCCATCCGATTTCAATGAAATTTTCAGGGATGTTACAGATTAGTATTTAGATGGGCCCCTATGAAAATCACCACCTTCGGACTGATAGTAGCCACTGCGCATGCGCAAACGTGAATTCCTTGTAATGGCCATAACTTCTACATTTTCCATCCGATTTCAATGAAATTTTCAGGGATGTTACAGATTAACTTGTTTTGATGTTTTGAGATTAACTACTATGCATCGGATCATCTATACAATCGGGTTATGGATACGAGGAAGCTATGTGCCATACCCACTTGGCAGACGTTTTTTTTTCTTCAATTTTTCGATTTCGAAATTTACTGTTTCGTGAAATTTTGCTTCTGGGGACTATAGATTTCTCGATCTCAGCGCTTCAAGCGGCCATAAATGAACTATTCCAGGATGACGTCATTTTCCCGGTTTTTTTAAACGTTCGTATTTTCTACACTGTTTTGTTTATTCGTAAATTAGGAAGTACGGGCTGAAAGTTTGTCGTATGGGGTTTTAGGAGGTGCTGAATCCGATTTTGGGGTCAAAAATAGGAAATTCCGACATGGTGAAATTCCTCATTATTACCCTCCACGTAAATGAGCGAGCGAAGCGAGCGTACACCCTGCCTTTTTAGATAAATTATTCTATTAGAATTAGATTTCTAGTAGTTGAACTATTAAATTTTGCTTCCGAGTCTACCAAGGTAGCGGAAGCTTTGTTTTCACTTTTCATGGTCGAAAAAAAAGTTCTCCAAAATCAAAATTTTCACTCGCGTTCTGCGTTTTAGACCTTTCTGAACAATTTTCTTTCAGTGTCTGTGTGTCTGTGTGTCTGTCATGAATTCCTTGTAACGCGCATAACTATACGACGTTATTGTCCGATTTCGATGAACTTTTCAGGGATTGTGCGGGTTGGTGTGAAGACGGTCCCCAATGAAAATCATCATCCCCGGACTGATAGAAGCGACTGCGCATGCGCAAACGTGAATTCCTTGTAACGGCTATAACTTCCACTTTTTCTACCCGATTTCGATGAAATTTTCAGGGATTATGCGATTTGGGTTGTGAATGGTCCCCAATGATTATCACCACCTTCGGACTGATAGTAACCACTGCGCATGCGCAAACGTGAATTTCCTTGTAACGTCCATAACTTCTACATTTTCTATCCGATTTCAATGAAATTTTCAGGGATGTTACAAATTAGTATTTAAATGGTTCCCTATGAAAAACACCACCTTCGGAGTGATATAGCCACTGCGCATGCGCAAAAGTGAATTTCCTTGTAACGGCTATAACTTCCACTTTTTCTACCCGATTTCGATGAAATTTTCAGGGATTATGCGGATTAGGTTGTAGATGGTCCCCAATGATGATCACCCTTTCGGACTGATAGTAACCACTGCGCATGCGCAAACGTGAATTCCTTGTAACGGCCATAACTTCTAAATTTTCCATCCGATTTCAATGAAATTTTCAGGGATGTTACAGATTAACTTGTTTTGATGTTTTGAGATTAACTACTATGCATCGGATCATCTATACAATCGTTTGTTTACTGTGGGGACTGGGGTAATTTATGCACGTTCACTGTAATTATGTTGTTAAAATTGACAGCTCAAGTATGACATTTTTTCGATTGTTGGATTATAATTTTTAATTAAAATCGGAATAAATTATTCTGCACACTTTTGAAAAATTAGTAACGAAAAATTCCAATTGGAAGACCTTTTTCTAGCCTTCTAAACATAGGTTAGAATCGGCCCAGAGCGTAGGACGGTGTGTCGCCTTCTTCCTCCAGCCAACGTGTTTCAGTACAAAACCTTTGCCTACTCAAAATCAAACCTACCAATTTTGAAATGTAGACATATAGAATGGAAGAAAAAAAAGTGTGAAGGTAATTATTTAGTAGGTTATCGCTTCTTGGCCTCTCGGCTGAGATCAAAGTGTAGTTTTAAAACGCTAAAAATTATTTCACAAAGGTTTATTATTTTCCTGTATATAGCTATCACTCTTCTGCAAAGATCACAGCTTTGCTATTGTCACTATTTATTTATTTTTTGTTATTTACCTACCAACTACTACTACTACTAACCAATGGCAAAGCTGTGATCTTGCAGAAGAGTGATCTATACAGGAAAATAATAAACCTTTGTGAAATAATTTGCAGAGTTTTAACCTACCAATCGTAGGTACCTACTACCTACCTACTACGTAATTACCTTCACACCTTCACAATCAAGTTTATTTGGAAGAAGTAAACGCTTCACACTCGATTCGAAAATAGGGATGTTCATACGGGAAATTTGATTACTGGTTGCTAAGGAAGCAAAACTGAATTCAACTCGAAGAAACAAACAACGATAGCATTTTAGTCAGATAAAATTTGAACGGAGAGTAGACCTCTTTGGTGATTCACACTCGTGATTCTGTTTTATCGAAGGAAAGCCCTCAAGTTCTCGTAGGGAGCGGACGGATTATCCTACAAAACTCCGCGTGGTCTCTAAAAATTTGAAAAATGCATTACTATCTTAAGTTGGTGAAAAAAACAATACCTTTATTCCGAGAATTTTTGAGCTTGGGCACTATTGAAATTTTCAACCCTTAATTTTCACCCTTTAGAAGTGACTGACATAAACCAAAAGCTTTGCGGCACAACTAGACCCCAAATGGGGCCCATATACCAAATTTGATCCAAATCGGTCTAGCGTACGGCGGACGGACGGAAAATTGTTTATTCGATTTTTGGATTCTACGTGCCTTGCAACGTAAACCAACAAATTTTGATGGAGGGGGGGGGGAGGGTTAACTTTTCTCTTCTTGATCGATTCCACAGGTACATTATTGAAAATAATAAACCAAAAAGAGCCGCGAGCGTGGGACCGCTAACTAGCTGGGTGACACGCGGCGCCGAGAAAAATCACTTGCCCTGGAAAGTTGCTCTTTTGACGTTAAGGAACTCGAATCTCGAGAACTAGGTACTGGAGGTATCCTCTTACTTTTTGTTTTTCTTTTAAGGTTTAACTTTTAGAATGTAAAGCGGCTAGTTCTTCAAAATATTTTTTTTTTTGAAAATGAGGTAAGGCGTTCGAATCCCCCCATTTTTTCCCCCATGAAACTAATTGCACTCTCTTTACACGTTATACTTCTAATTTACAATATTTCAAAACACTGTTTTACTTTCAAGCATAGTTTCAAAGAAATGTCTTTCAAAATACCAAATTCAAAATTGAAAATAGCAAGAAACTGTATTTCAAAATAGCAAATTCTGCAGTTTGGAAATCTGATTTTGACTATTTTTATAATGTTTGTTTCAGAAAAATTGACTTTTTTGATTTTTCACTGTACCTATCTAATTACAGATGTGGAAAATATCTTCTAAATGTTTCGAAATGATAGAGGCGGTCCATTTTGATTCTTGTAATCAAATGAATATGTGGGTTTCTACCCGGGCTAAAGTTGAGGCCGAGCCCGAATTAAAGGATTTTTATAGTATGTGTGCTCCTTTACCATATTTCCCGAAGACTGATGTAAATGTTTCATTAATAATTTAAATTTAATTCAATTTAATATTTAATTTAATTGTTAATAATTACTAAGTAATAAGTTTCTTAAAATATAATAATCACTTCACATAGAAAATGTGTTAACACCAGAAGTGTCGAACGCCAGGGTCTTCGAATTGAGCATATTGATATTTTATGGTAAAGTACGTCTGAAGGATCGAAGGCACAGTTGTGATAAATAAGCCTCCTGAAGGTTTGGAGGAACTTAAGTAGATGCAGAAAAGGGGTTATGTGATACCTACCGTACCTCCAGTTCGTAACAGATTGAGGGATGGTGGTTATTTGTTTTCGGATCTCTTATCACTTGAAATGAACGCGTCCTTGGGGCCACTCACTTTGCCTCTGCCAGACAAGCCGGGCACCTGACCCTCCGGAAAACCCTCTTTCATTCCCAAGTTTTCGCAAAAGTCGCTCAACGGATTTCCCGGCCCTCGCATCCCATAATGGATACCTATTTACAACTCTCCGTGAAATATTCGGCCTCTAGGAGCCTCCACCTACGTCAGGTCTGGCCGCCATCACCATCCACTTCGTCCAGTCTGCCCCGGTGATCAAGATGCGATCCACTTCCGATAGGTGATAGACAAATGCGTCACATTACTTCCACTACTCCGACGGACACCCCAACAACATCTCTTCTTCACTCTCGTATGGTCTTGCTTTATCAGTCAAATGAGGATTGTGGGATTTGGTTTCCTATAAACTTCATTGAAGTTGGATTAAATTATATCGACAGTGCACGCGGAATTCTTCCTACAACTTATCATCAATTTCTCTCCACCTAGCAGTCCGATTTCGTTCATAGGAAGGAGTTTCCAGCATGGAAAGGATGGTCCTAATGCTGAACCGTACAGAGCATTGGTCAGGAGTTGGCCAATTCAACCTTTCAGCGTAAAGGTACCGAGGTTCCCTGATGACAGAGTTCAATTGGTAACTGAATAAAGAAGTCAAATTCTCCTGAAAGCTGAAATCCACAATTTGAATTTATTCTCATAAAATAAAAATAAAAATGGAAATAAATCATTTAAAAAAGACGGCTCAGGTTACCCCGGCAGACGGATGAAAAATACATGCCGTTTCATGTTTTTGTAATTGTTTGTTATTGTATTATACAGTTTGTTTATATATCGATACCTTAAAGTACAAAGGCGCTATGTCCATAAACGGAGTTTTGAGGAAAACGCAAAAGAAAGTATCACCAGTACACAATTCCCAGAATAATGGCTTTTTACACTTGACTCTTTAATTTCTTCAATAAATTTTGAAGCTATAATCGTCAAGAAGGTCGATAATAGTTTGTTAAATTTGAGTTTTTCTGAAATAATTTCAAAATTTTCTTTGAATTAGGGTGAAGGCACCAATAATTGGCCACCCCCCAGTCATTGGCCACCTAGTTTTTCAAGTTAGTTTTTTACCACACAATTCTCTCTTGGATCATTTTGAATGTTTTCCTCATTTTAAGTGTCTATTCTAGAAGGCAATTGGATCTTGAAAGTTACAGTGAAGCCCTATATAAACCGCCCAAACTCATTTTAAGTGGTGAAGGTCCAAGAATTATGATCATCACACCTGTTTCTTATGAAAACGATAAGCATACCCCAACTCATTCTTAAGGGTTTGATGCGGTTATTTTCAAATTTGATGTAGTTTTTCTTGTGTTTGCATGGTCACTAGTAAATCATTAGTTAATTTTTGCCACCACGACATGGAATTTCAACAAACTATGGAAAATATAAGGCCGGCTAATAACTGGATGATAGCAAGGGTGATTCCTCCAGTTATTGGCCGGGTGGCCAATGACTGAAATGATGCGAATTTTTCCTACCCCAATCATTGGCCAGATGGTTTTAATTAACAAGAATGCTTATATAAATGGTTTTATATATAATAAATAACAATTTTATTTATATAAGCACTCCTATATTAATCTCCAGATCTACTGTGAATAATTTTTAGTCAAGAAGCTATTATTTCTGGCACTAAAATGATTCCAGGGAAACGTAAGAAAATACGTTTGATTGGTTCCATTCTTCTTAGATCTTGGAATGGTAAAAAATTTTAGTTAACTCTCCAATGCATAGCCTCAACCAAAACATGCCTTCGTACTCTATATAGTTTTTCGTTCTGTTCTTGTCAGTTCTCAGTTGAGTTTGTAGGCAGTTCTTCGTTTCATTACCTATAAATTCCACGTTTGATTCTGGTCAGCCGACCTTTTAGTTCATGAAAATTTGTGAAGACATTTGAGAACAGACATAGGAGACTGCTCAAGGGGTAAGAACGAAAGATATCATATCAGGGGCTGCTCATGGATATGTACTCGTACTTGGTCCCAACTGTGGAATGCGTCATACGATGGTTTCCTACGATTGGAAATGCCTAGGACTATTTTCTTGTAGAATTATGCTGATGTGGCAGCAAGGAAAATGGATTCAGTCCATGACAAACGATAGCTGACAATGTCACGAGTAATGGAGTGGATGGAAGAACACAGTCAGGCACTAGCTACAGCAAAGACAGAGTTAGTCATATCACGCATAAGCTCATACCTACCATCATTCCGATTAGGATTTCTGACGCCGAAGTAACAACTAAACCAGCAGAAAGGTATCTAGATGTCATGTTTGACACAAAAATCACATTTTGTGAACATATAAGAAGAACTGCAGACAGGGCTGCACAAAAATCAGCAGCTCTGTCACTTTATCAGGAACGTAAATGACTCTAGACCATGCAAAAGACGCTTGATGATGACAATAGTGCAGTCAATTATCTTTTATAGAGATGAGGTGTGCACGGATGCGTTGAGTGTGACATATCCCCAACAGAAATTTAATAGCTGCACAGCAAAGATGAGCTATACGAATCGCCTGGCGCTTACCGAACGGTGTCCAAACCTGCAGTCTATGTCCTTACCAGCGTCATACCAATTCAGCTGATGTCTTCAAAGAGAAAAATAATCTTCGATAGAAGGGATGTAGGAGACTGGTCCTGCATAGCCAAGGAAAAAAGAGAGCGCACTTTGGCAAACTGGCTAGAGATATGGACTGAAGAATGATAGAGAACAGTGGTCTGCACGGCTAGTGCCAAACATTGAGACATGGATAGAGAGGAAGCATGAAGGACTGAACTTTTTCCTTACACAGTTTCTTCACAGGACATGGACTGTTTTATGCCTATCTGCATAAAATGGGAAAGGTTTAACTGTCCCAACATGCCTGCACTACCAGAAGGGAGAAGATGGTTTTTCAAATGTATCATATAGATGGTTGAAAGAAATCAGCTGCTAGAAGAACTGTGGTCAGCCCCCCAAAGTTCAACACCAGAAACTGTTGTCAGCAAGATGCTGGAAGGTGAAAGGAGCTGGAGTCTTGTGGCAGTGTATGAGAGTACACAGAGAGTATCCTCACAAGGACGACATGGTTAGAACGGGACAGAGACAGAAGGGAGCACCTGGTCCGTCCCCCATCTGGTACTAATGAAGCAGTATAGGACACTGCCAGAAGTAATGAGTTAAACGGTTCTAGGCTGAGCTTTCAACGTGGGAGAAAAGGAGGTGTTTTTTTTAGTGGGGGATCCCTCATAACCTCGAAAACGCGGACCCTTCAAGGTATCTTACGAGATCCAACTCGATCTGTGAATCTTTAGGGCTTTCTCACCTGCCTGCCGGAAAAAAATTGTGAAGTTTTCCGTCACAGTGGAACAGAAAACGATGAATACAGGGTGGCCAATGACTGGGGACAAGGTGGCCAATATTAGGAACTCCCGGCCAATGACTGGGGGAAAACGGATTTTACGAAACTAATTGAAAAAACATTTACTAGATCTTTTATTTGTTTGAAATTGTTATTGTATCGTAATATTTGGATGATAAGCTCCCTAAAAAACCAGGAAAGAAACAAATACCATCAAAACAAAAGCAGGTATGAAGATAAACGTTGTTAAGTGGCCAATGACTGGTGCCCTTACCCTATTCAAAGAAAATAAAAAATGTGGAAGATGGATGGACATAGTGCCTTTGTGCTTTAAGGCATCGATATATTGTCCCTATACCTGGTAAACCATGTAAGTCGGTATTTTTTCGAAAATAAGGTTTTGAGCTTTTCGGGTAAATTAGGGTCGCTTGATTCATTTAGTGAAGCCGTTTTCCAATCTGATGAATAGTTTTTTACCCAGAAGGCATTGAAAAAACGTGTAAGTCGGTTACCTATTTTTTCGCCGGAAAACCATGTAAGTCCTGTGCACGCCTTCATAAGAGTGAGCAGCCCACGCTGGTGGCAAGTTTCCATCAAAGATAGTCAGTTTTTTTAAAAAAATTTTCCATGTAAAAGTTTACAAAATCCTAAATGGAGTTCGGAGAAAGTGACCATAAATAGAAACCTTTTTATTAGTTTCAATTTCAGCAATAAATTCCACTCCTTGTGGTCTGCAGACACGTGATTTTCCATACTGTGGCCAACCTTAAGATCACGACCTACCTACGAGTTATTCCGCATTGTTTCTAAATTTTTTTCACATTGTTTAGGAGGATAATTTTAGACGAATTGATTGATTTGTTGGCTGTTTGACGTAGCTGTAATGCTGATGTTAGAAAGAACAAAAAGAGATTAGTAGTGTGCTATAGGTCTGATTATGTTTTACAGGAAACTCTGTAAAATTAACGATACAAGAGATAATAATTGAGAAAATCCATCTCTGACCAATCCCTAACCCCTTACCCATCCCTAACCCATATCCAACCCATCCACAGCTCATCTCCAACCCAGCCCTGTCCTATCCCTAACCCACACCCAACCCATCCATAACCCATACCTAACTTATCCCTAGTCCATCCCTAATCCATCCTCAGTTCTTACCCTACCCAGCCCTGACCTATCCCAACCCCTAATCCGTCCCTAGCCCATCTCCAACCTATCCTTAACCCCTATCCCATCCCTAACCTAACTCATACCTAACCCATCCTCAACCCATCCCTAGTCCATCTATAACCCTAAGCTATCTCCAACCCCTAAACCATCCCAAGCTCATCCCCAACATGTCCCTAGCCTATCCCAACCCCTAACTTATACCCAGCCCACCCCTAACTCATCCCTAGCTCATCCTCAACATATCCCTAACCCCATAACCCATACCTAACTCATCCCTTGTTTTAATGAAACAAAAGTACCTAGTTACCTAACACTTAAATTCAATGCATACCTACCTAGTTACGGTTGTGATAGGTAAAGTGTTCCTATAAGTAATGGTTTAAATTTAAGAAATGGTAATTGAGCAATTGGTAGTATAATAATTTGTTGCTCAACTCTAGTAATATTAAGACTGAAGACTGTCATTTTGATTCAAGGAGCCTTAAAGTTTGACTGTGTATTAGTCAACGCCTATGAATTTTCATTTAAATATTTTCCTTTTGCATCGATTTGGGTATTTTGTGTAACCTTGAAACCTGGAGAGAAAAAATTGAATAATATTCCTAATAATTAAATAACCCAAGCTGGGTATATTTTCATGAAAATCAAATTGAAAACCATGTAAGTCGGGTGTCAAAGGCTGGGTAAAATCATGTAAGTCCATTTTTTCGTTCGCTAAAGTAAATTTTGATGAAATTAGTCTCAGGCTCTTTAATATACTACTGTTACCACCTGTTTTAAGGAATGGAACGAAAAAACTTATTGCATGTGGAATGGAAACTGAATTATTTAGTTTTTAGTGTCCCCTGTAAAATTTGATAAACTCGACTTACTTGGTTTACCAGGTATAGGGACGATATACTAATTTATTGGGAACAGCGGTGTGGCTATGATCGTTGGGGCGTCGTTGTTTGGTGATGGACTTTGGACCGAGCTCTGCGGGGATCGTGGGTTCAAGGCTCATCAATGGCAGCGTGCGTTTTTCGGCGGCCGGGGCTCTCATCGTCCCCCTTGTCCCAACCCATGGCGGTGAGGCAATGAGAAGCCATGAGCGAAATCATCAGAACAAATTCTGATTTTCCCTTCGGAAGACAGCTCATGACGTCAGCGACACCAGGAATGGAAGTCGGACGAAAATTCAACCTGAAATGGTGTTTTACTTTACTTTACTTCACTTTTTAGTATATATACTAAGTTAATAATGGTTTTGTACCAACGATGATATTGTAGGTAACTATATAATGGTAAACTTACGTTCATTATTTATACCAACCTAATTTATAATTATACTAATTGGTAATTGAGCTTACTTTGAACGAACATGATTTATTCTTCTTCATCTTCTTTCACGGAAGAAAGGATGTTTTGCTATTTCAAACTAAGGATTGATGTTTCAATCATCCCTTGAGTATCCGATCAGCTACGAGATAGCTAATCGACATGATATCTTCTTGGGTGAGGTTAAGCTTTCCCAATATTGGATCTATGAAAGCCTTGTGTCCGTGCAGTAGGTAAAACAAATCTCCTAAATTATCAAAATAATTTTGATAATTTAGGCGTAAAATTTGAGTGTCAATTATTGACACTCAAATTTTACGCCTAATAGCTATAAAAAGAATGTTCGATTTTCATATATATCTGGACGTGAGGAAATAACGGCGAACACCACTTGGAAATTGAGGAATTTGATTCCAAAAGGTACTATATCCGTTTTGGTCAAACGTGAGAAAAACTCAAAAAAACCATAGGAACCTGAAAAACGTACTGCAAACCAATGACGTTGTTTTTAATGTAATTCTAAATTATAATAAAATGTATTATAATATTATTCCAATATTTAAATTAATATTATTCCAAATATATTTAATATATTTGGAAAAAAAGGGAAGTTAGTTCAAAGTTTAAAAAAAAATTTGGAAGGTTTGAAATATCAGATTTATGGATATAGAACTTTTTGAAACAAACGTGGAGTTTAGTACTTTTTGGAATCAAAAGAAGTGGATAAAGTACTTTTTGAAATCAATCGAAGTGGATATAGTACTTTTGGAAATCAAACTAAGTGGATACAGTAGTACTTGAAAACAAACGAAGTGGATAAAGTACTTTTTGAAACAAAACGGATAAAAGACCGTCAATGTGCTGGATATAGTACCTTTTGTAATAAAACGGAATATTAACCCTCGTTTTTCAAGGGAATAGATTATCTTTTGCTCCAAAACGATCGCATTTTTGTGAAGTTTTAACTAAATTTCGATAAAAATGGTCTTTAGTACCTTTTGGAATCAAACTCTTCAAGTATTCTTCAGAAATGAAGGACGGATCAAATGCTTTGTTGATGAATTCATAAGTGACCTTCATTATAGAACACAATATTCTAAAAAATAGAATGGTAGACAATTCTAATGGATCACAGTGGTAAAAAAATTAATTAAAAATAATAAAATCAAAGCCTATTTAACCTTCGGGCGAGCGCTAGGGCGGCAATTTGGTCACCTTTTCACCAAAAACGATCCTGCATAGACAGAAGCGATTCACAGAGCAACGGAACGCACAGGTATTCTCTAATTATTACAACATAAGACACCAGTTGGCAGGCCGAAGCTACGTCAGATTCGTGAACGACGCTCGTAAATCAGTGTG
>CM019182.2:31035292-31079433 GCA_009739505.2 Apolygus lucorum
TTGTTTATATATCGATACTGTTGTGAATGCAGGAGTCGAGTAGGTGGGACTGGCTTCACTACGCGCTTTTACGCAGCCACTTCAGTTTTTATTTCGCTCTCGCATGTGTGCTCAATTTCCGAGTTCCACGTAGATTTGCAAATTGTCTAATTTTCTGAATTCTTGCTTTTACTTATGCAATACTGTTTACATAAGTCCAACTATCTGAATAATAATCGTTTAAATCAATTTCTTGTGTTCCGTGATTTATAACGATACGTTCTGACTGAACATTTCTGGCGACCGTGACAGGACGGAAGTTAATCTCGACATGGAGTACAAGAAAATGGTAAAGATCAGGACCCAGGTAAGACGTAAATTTTCTACAACTTACAAACAATTTAAGGGAATCCTGGACGATGAAACAACGACTGAAGATATACTTAGGGCTAAGTTTTTCGCTCTTGATGATAAAGCCGTTAGGTTATTTAAGTTGGACCAAGAAATCCTCGAATTAATGATGGAAGACCCAATAATCAAAGACGATGACGAGGAGCTCGAGAAAGAATTTGATTCTGCGGAATTTTATCGTGAACAGTATCAAGAATTCAGGGCGCTATATGATTGTAGGCTAACTATGTTTCTAAGAGCAGCAGTAAAAGAAGATAGCGTTCCAGTTACCAAAAAAGCAGATTCCACCAATGATGTCTCTAGTAAAAAATATCGTTTACCTAAGCTAGAACTAGTTAAATTTGACGGTCAGGTCAGAAACTGGATCGGATTTTGGGGCATGTTCGAAACTGTTCATAAAGACCGCGATTTGGACCCCGTTGACAAATTTCGATACCTAATTCAGCATATGGTAGAAGGCTCACCGGCTAGAGAACTCGTAGAGAGCTATCCACCGTCCGCGGAAAATTATCCTAAGTGATTTCGCAGTTGAAGGATAGATTCGCTCGTGACGAACTATTGATCGAGGTATATGTGCGTGAATTGTTACAGCTCGTTCTGCAACAATCTCAGAACTCGAAAACTTTGAAGTTGGCTTCACTTTATGATAAGTTAGTCACCCAACTTAGGGCTCTTGAGTCACTCGGAGTAACATCGGAAAAATATGCAGCGATGCTGTATCCTCTTGTAGAATCGGCCATCCCAGATGAAGTTTTGATTGCTTGGGAACGGTATAGAAGTAGTGTTAAGATGGGGAGTAAAACTGATTCAGGTGAAAATCTGTCACATTTACTCATTTTCCTTAAGGGTGAAGTTGAAAGCTCTGAGCGCCTAGTACTTGCTCGATCTGGCTTTGCTAGAGATGAGGTCGCTCCATCAACTAAACCAATAAAAGGTAGGAATCAGCCGGTCGAGGAAACCCTCCCTACAGCTTCATCCTTGCTCACTAATGATACGGATCATCGAACGAAACCACCTACAAAACAGTGCTTATTTTGTTCCAAAAATCACGAATCTTCTAGTTGTACCAGTGTGGCAGATTGGTCGCTGGAGAAGAAACGGGAGCAGTTGAAGCGTTCTGGTGGGTGCTTCGTTTGTTTGAAACATGGGCATAGTGCGCAGAAATGCAAAGGTTTCGTTAAATGTTTATTATGTAAGAAACGTCATCTATTTGTCATGTGTCCAGGTTTGAATGTACACCCAAGATCTGAAGTGCAAGTTAGCAGCTCGACCTCTACTCCAAAGGACAACTCAACCTCAAGTTTGCTGTTCGCTGAGGAATCCCCAGTCTTTCTTCAGATGCTGATCGTGAAGGTGGGAGTAGGAAAGAAGACGCACTTGGTAAGAGCTGTATTGGATACTGGGGCACAACAATCATACATAAAAACTGAACTTTTGGACTTGATCAAACCCAGCAAACTAGGAACAGAAGTAATGAATCATAGCCTATTTGGAGGGGTGGAAACACGAAAAGTACCTCATAACATTTACAAAATTGCTGTTCAAAGCCGATGGGGCAATTCCAAGTGCGACATAGTTGTTCGTGATCAAGAAAAAATTTGCTCATTCATACCAAGATTTTCCAATTCCCATTATCTTGACATCCTTAAGAAAAGGGGCATTGTCCTTTCTGATTCAGGCCAAGAAGACCTCGAAGTAAGACTCCTTTTAGGTGCAGATGTTTGGGTAGACATTATCACTAATGAAATGGAAAAAATTGATCAAGGTTTGATAGCTGTCAAGACAACTTTAGGATGGATCTTGGCTGGACAAATTCCTCATTCTAGGCAAAGCACACAACTTCTCTGTTGTTCCAATGCTTCATTCCAGGAAATTGACAAGCTCTGGAAACTAGATGTTCCGGGAATTGAAGAGCCTATTGCTGTGAAATCTCGGAAAGACCTGGAAGAAGAAGCGGTTCAACACTTCAAGAAGACAGTCTCCATCGGAGAAGACAACCGGTACACCGTACGCCTACCTTGGATTGAAGGACACCGTGAATTGATCAACAACCGTGATATGGCAGAACGACGTTTGATAAGTACCACAAAAAAGTTGAATTCTCTTAATAAGATCTATGAGTACGATAAAGTGTTCAGGCATTGTGAGTCCCTAGGTATAATTGAAAGAGTTCCTGACCCCAAAGAAGAAAAAGCCTTTTATTTGCCTCATCATGCAGTGATAGAGGATTCCAGCATGACCACAAAATTGCGTCCAGTATTTGATGCATCTGTGAAGGATAGGCAGGGTACTTCTCTAAACGATTGTGTAAACATAGGAGAGAATTTAGTAAATTTAATTCCTCAATTGCTTCTGAAGTTTCGTCTCCATGAAATAGGAGTATCAGCCGATATAGAAAAGGCCTTCCTGCAGATTGGCATTTCCCCTAATGACAGGGATGCACTAAGATTCTTGAGGTGGGACAATCCAGAAACTAGGCAGAAGGTGATAGTGTTCAGACACTGTCGTTTGGTCTTTGGACTTGGGCCTAGTCCATTTTTGCTAGGTGCTGTTCTAAAACACCACTTAGAGAGTGTCCCTGTTGAACTGCAAGAGACTGCCAGATTTCTCCAATCAACTTGGTACGTCGACAACTCTATTTCTAGCGTGAGAAGTAGTGATGATTTGGAAAAATTCATGAAAGAGTCAAAATTGATAATGCAGATGGCTCAATTCAATTTGCGACAGTGGGTTCATACAGGCATGACATCGACTGAGGAAAAAACCATTTCAGTTTTGGGCATAGAGTGGGATTTTGCTGCAGATAGGTTAGGCTGTAATTTGAAGTCGTTGGAGTCTCAACCCACGCCTTTAACAAAGAGAGGTCTATTATCGGCAGCCCAAAAGCTATTCGATCCCATAGGTTTTACCAGCCCTGTCAGTCTGATGCCGAAGCTGCTTCTACAAGAAACTTGGAAACACAATTTGAAGTGGGACGCAAAACTTCCTTTTGAAATCATTGAACGTTTTTCTTCGTGGCTTCAACAAATTCATTTATTGAAACACGTTACTATTCCCAGACATATATGTGAAGGCTCAGTTCTGGAAGGCACTTGTTCCTTGCACACATTCTCGGATGCCAGCAAAACTGCTTACGCTGCATGTACCTTTCTAAGGGTTCAAACTGATAACCATGTGTCAGTATCATTGGTGCAGGCTAAGTCTCGAATCGCTCCTTTAAAGCCTGTTACAATACCTCGATTGGAATTTTTGGTGCACTGATAGCCTCCAGACTGTGCAAAGGTATACAAGAATCTTTGTTTGTCCCTAATTGTAAAAATTATTTGTGGTGTGATTCTTCCGCAGTTATCACATGGATAAAAAAGGACGACAACTGGAGCGTTTTTGTAGACAACAGAGTCAAGGAAATACGCTCGAATACAAACTCGGAAGATTGGCAGCATATCCCTGGTTCTTCCAATCCTGCAGATCTCCCTTCAAGAGGTTGTAATCCTCGAACCTTCTTGAAAAGTCGATGGTGGGAGGGTCCAGCGTGGCTCAAGCTGTCTGAAGACCAGTGGCCTCGATCGGAGTATGTGATTCCTTTAGATATTATTAATGAAGAAAGGAAAAAGACAATAGTAACTGCCATTTCTTGCGAAAATAAAGACTTAACGACTTCGCTAAACTACTTTTCTAAATTTTCAAAAATAGTGAGAACAGTTGCTTGGATTCAGCGGTTCTGCAATGCTTGTCGAAACATCAAACCTGACGACAACAGCCTTCATGGCATCAAAATTGAAATGAAAATCCCCTTGAAGCTAAATTCTCCATCCTTGATCAATGAAAAATGTAAAATCATTTCTGAAAACGGCATTAAATTCAAGATAGCCCATATTGAGGAATCGTCTGGTTCCGAAGTATTGACAGCTGAATTGAAATTGTGGTGGCATATACAGCAGGCCCATTTCAAAGGTGCTGACGGAAAAAGACAATTAGAAAAGATTCGAACTAAGAAGGGTGAAGATGGGATTTTTCGAGTGGAAACGAAGCTAGTAAATGGTGATTTTTCTGAATCTTTCAAGTATCCTATTTTACTACCTTGCAATAACGATATTGTGCAAAAAATGATCATTCAGGTGCACAAAAACAGGGGTCACATTGGTGTACAAACCCTACTCTGCCTTCTTCGTGAAGAGTATTGGATTTTGAAGAGTAGAAGAACTGTAACTTCTCTCGTGTACAAATGTGTCACTTGCAAGAAACAAAAGGCTCGGCACGCAGATGCACCAGAAGCACCTCTTCCCAGAGAACGCATCCAACTAGGATCGGCTTTCTCTACTTCAGGGGTTGATTTGCTAGGTCCTCTTCACTTGAGAGGTGGTATCAAGGCGTGGGTCGTACTTTTCACTTGTGCGACATATAGAGCAGTTCATCTTGAGCTCGTGACAACATTATCTACGGATTCGTTTCTCCAAGCATTGAGAAGATTCATTGCGAGACGAGGTAGAATTTCTTCCTTGTATTCGGACAATGGGACGAACTTCGTGGGCGCTAACAACGCGCTAAAATCTTTGAACTGGACCCAGATTGTGTCAGAAACTTCCGTTCAGAAGATATCTTGGACTTTCAATCCTCCATCGTCTCCATGGTGGGGCGGTTGGTGGGAGAGGTTAGTGAGAGTGGTGAAGGAATTGTTACGTCGCAATCTAGGAAATAGTTGTGTGACGTACGAAGAACTTTATACCATACT
Source organism: Apolygus lucorum (assembly GCA_009739505.2). Taxonomy (NCBI): domain Eukaryota; kingdom Metazoa; phylum Arthropoda; class Insecta; order Hemiptera; family Miridae; genus Apolygus; species Apolygus lucorum. The sequence goes on from CM019182.2 coordinate 31,040,415, forward strand.
TTGCGATTTTGAGAGCATGATAAACGCCAGGCCCTTGACGTATGTCAATGACAATCTTGAAGATCTTGTGCCTTTAAGCCCTTCACTGTTTCTTCAGGACATACGCTTGAATGAAGTGCCTGACATTGACTCCTTGGATGCCAATTCACTCAGGAGGCGACTCAAATATCTTCAAACACTGAGGGTGAACTTAAGGTCGCGCTTCAGGAAGGAGTACATCAGTTTGCTCACGCATCGTACCAAGGGAGAAAACCGAGGAGTAAAGGTTGGAGACGTCGTCCTTGTTGAATTTGACAATCTCAAACGCATCAACTGGCCTTTAGCACTTGTGCTAGAACTATATAAAGGCAGTGATCAACACTCTCGTGTCGCTCGTCTCAAACTTTCTAATGGGGAGTTGACGAGGCCTATTCAAAGGCTTTACCCATTAGAATTGTCAAAGGCCGAAGATTTGGAAGATTCCGACTCCATTGAAGAGGAACAAGAGCAATCGACTTCCACCGAAGATTCTCGGATACTTGACTCGGAAGAGAGCGAAGATGAGAAGAATCGTCAATCAGAAACAACAACATCAAGATGTGGGAGACAGATTCGTCCCCCGAAGAAGCTCAACTTGTGAAGTATATGGTTGTAATTTTGCTAAAATCCCAAATTACAAGGTGGGAGGATGTTGTGAATGCAGGAGTCGAGTAGGTGGGACTGGCTTCACTACGCGCTTTTACGCAGCCACTTCAGTTTTTATTTCGATCTCGCATGTGTGCTCAATTTCCGAGTTCCACGTAGATTTGCAAATTGTCTAATTTTCTGAATTCTTGCTTTTACTTATGCAATACTGTTTACATAAGTCCAACTATCTGAATAATAATCGTTTAAATCAATTTCTTGTGTTCCGTGAATTATAACGATACGTTCTGACTGAACAGATACCTTAAAGTACAAAGGCGCTATGTCCATAAACGGAGTTTTGAGGAAAACGCAAAAGAAAGTATCACCAGTACACAATTCCCAGAATAATGGCTTTTTACACTTGACTCTTTAATTTCTTCAATAAATTTTCAAGCTATAATCGTCAAGAAGGTCGATAATAGTTTTGTTGAATTTGAGTTTTTCTGAAATAATTTCAAAATTTTCTTTGAATTATTCAAAGAAAATAAAAAATTAGGTAGATGGATGGACATAGCGCCTTTGTGCTTTAAGGTATCGATATATACTAATTTGTTGGGAACAGCGGTGTGGCTATGATCGTTGGGGCGTCGTTGTTTGGTGATGGACTTTGGACCGAGCTCTGCGGGGATCGTGGGTTCAAGGCTCATCAATGGCAGCGTGCGTTTTTCGGCGGCAGGGGCTCTCATCGTTCCCCTTGTCTCAACCCATGGCGGTGAGGCAATGGGAAGCCATGAGCGAAATCATCAGAACAAATTCTGATTTTCCCTTCAGAAGACAATCTGGGAGCTCGATTTTCGACTCAGCTGATCTGGGAGCTCGATTTTCGACTCAGCTGATCTGGGAGCTCGATTTTCGACTCAGCTGATCTGGGAGCTCAATTTTCGACTCTGCTGATCTAGTAATATCAAACTGTAAAGTACCTACCTACCTGACAACTTCACTTCTGATGGTCATAATCATCATTGTGGCGACTTGGGACAAATTTCGTTAGCAAATTTCGTCGCAACAAATTTCGTTGCAACAAATTTCGTCGCATCAAATTTCGTGACGATTTTTTTTTTATGTGCCATATGAAAGACATGAAAATGTCAAAAGAATGTTCGATTTTCATATACCTATATCTGGACGTGAGGAAATAACGGCGGAAACCACTTGGAAATTGAGGAATTTGATTCCAAAAGGTATCCGTTTTGGTCAAACGTGAGAAAAACTCAAAAAACCATAGGAACCTGAAAAACGTAGGTACTACAAACCAATGACGTTGTTTTTAATGTAATTCTAAATTATAATAAAATTTATTATAATATTATTCCAATATTTAAATTAATATTATTCCAAATATATTTAATATATTTAGAAAAAAAGGGAAGTTAGTTCAAATTTTAAAAAAAATTTGGAAGGAGGTTTGAAATATCAGGGAAGGAGGAAAGAAAAAGGAAAGTTAGTTCAAAGTTTAAAAAAAATTTGGAAGGAGGTTTGAAATATCAGATTTATGGATATAGAACTTTTGGTTTATTATTTTCAATAATGAACCTTTGGAATCGACCAAGAAAAAAAAAATTTTAACACTCCCTCAAAATTTGATGGTTTACGTTTCAAGGTACGTAGAATCCAAAAATCGAATAAAAATTTGGCCGTCCGTCCGCCGTACGCCGCACAGTGGGCAAAATGGCCAATCTAGGTGGACAAAAGTCAAGTCAAAACATGGGAATCTCTAATATTAGTAATTGTTCATTATGAGTTCGCAGTACCCAAAACGTTAATATTTTCATCGTCAAAACCTTCTATGGCTGTAAAAACTTCGATCTGAAGTGTCGCCGTTTCCTGTTCGAATAAGAGCGTATTATCGGCTACCATGAATCCCTAACTTTTCTCGTCTACGCTGCAGTTAGTTGTAGGCAGAATCGTTCCAGGCTTGGTTTCGGCAATAATGGAAACCATTGAAAGGAGTAAGTACAATTTTTTCCTGCTAAAATTGTAAAAATAACGTCTGATACTGTGTGTTTATGAGCAAACGCCATACCGTATTTTTACAAAATGATAATTGACGTCTTGGAGTTAAAGTAGCACACGGCCAAGAGTTGCCAAGGAAATCCGATTTATTTTCGTTTCTTTAAGTGTTCTAGTTTCGGTATTCGACCACCTTTTTTTTGCGATTTTATGCGTTTTCCGAGTTACTTAATAAAATGGTTGATTTTAAGGTATAAATATCATGATTCCTCGCCATCAATTTGTCGAGAAATGGAAACAGGCACCGAAGAAAGATCGCAACGAAAACCTCACTAGGTATGTGATTGGGTTAGGTAATCTCGACGATTCTTCAGAAATATTAAATTTAAAAATTATCAAAAAAGCTGTGATAGACTTTTCAAAAAATTGGAGAGAGGTGGGAAAATTGCCATAGGAAAGAAGACTTTTTTCCAACAAATATTCGACATGGCTGAGTGGGAAAGAGTTTGATGTTGTCATTTCCTAGAAAATTACTCAAGCTATCATGAACCAACCAGATGTGCGTCCCAAAAAACCGTCTGAGGACTCAGGCGATAAAACAAAAAGAAGAAAAGTGAAAGAATTGTTGACTGCTGGTCCCGAAAAGTTATGCTTTGCGGCGCTCACTGCTCTCTACTCAGCAGAAGACAGGACCACAAGCCGTATCTTGAAAGAAGCAACTTCAAGCAAATCAACAGTTGAATCTTCTACAATGTCGAATAAGAACATGACTATAATATTTTCAAATTCAATATTTCAGAGTTATATCCGTTTAACACTGTAGTGATGTCATTAATCTCAAAGTAATTAATCAGTGCCTACCTAATCATAATGTCTAGAATTTAAGATAATACGTGTACAAAAATATCATGATATATGCCTACTTTCATTGAAGTCAAGAATTATTTTCATTATTTTTCCCGTAATCAGCGTCTTTTTATTCAATTTTGAATAAAAAACCGACCAAAAAATAATTTTGTCCACCTAGATTGGTCATTTTGCCCACTGTGCGCCGTACGCGGCACTTTCCCCACTTAGCATTGACCGATTTTGATGAAATTTGGTATGTATGCTCCATTTGGGGTCTAGTTGTGCCCCGAAGCTTTTGGTTGATGTAGGTCACTCCTAAGGGTTCCAAAATCAATTTTGAAATTTTGAAAACGCCCTAACTCAAAAATTTTCGATATAAAGGTATTGTTTTTCCTTCAAATTAAGATTCTATAGAATTTTTAGAATTTTTTGAGACCACGCGGAGCTCTGTAGGACAAACCGTTCGCTCCCTACGAAAATTTAAGGGTTTATATTGAAATATATATATATAAATCCAAACACGAGTGTGAATCGCAAAAGAGGCCTAATCTCCGTTCAAATTAGAGCTGACCGAAATGCGATCAATGGTTGGTGATTTTGATTTTTTTTTTATTTTTTATTTTTTTTTAATTTTTTTTTTTATTTTTCTCTTCATCTTGGATGGTTGGTTATTTTGTAGACGAGTGATCTATATAAAAATAATAAACCATTGTGTAATAATTTGCAGCGTTTTTGAAACAAACGTGGAGTTTAGTACTTTTTGGAATCAAACGAAGTGGATAAAGTACTTTTTGAAATCAATCGAAGTGGATATAGTACGTTTGGAAATCACAAGAAGTGGATACAGTACTTATTGAAAACAAACGAAGTGGATAAAGTACTTTTTGAAACAAAACGGATAAGAGACCGTCAATGTGCTGGATATAGTACCTTTTGAAATAAAACGGAATATTAACCCTCGTTTTTCAAGGGAATAGAATCTATTATCTGATTATCTTTTGCTCCAAAACGATCGCATTTTTGTGAAGTTTTAACTAAATTTCGATAAAAATGGTCTTTAGTACCTTTTGGAATCAAACTCTTCAAGTATGCTTGGGAAATGAAGGACGGATCAAATGCTTTGTTGATAAATTCATGAGAGGCCTTCATTATAGAACAAAATATTTTAAAAAATAGAATGGTAGACAATTCCAATGGATCACAGTGGTAAACTATTAATTAAAAATAATAGAATCAAAGCCTATTTAACCGTTGGGCGAGTGCTAGGGCGGCAATTTGGTCACCTTTTCACCAAAAACGATCTTGCATAGACAGAAGCGATTCACAGAGCAACGGAACGCACAGGTATTCTCTAATTATTACAACATAAGACACCAGTTGGCAGGCCGAAGCTACGTCAGATTCGTGAACGACGCTCGTAAATCAGTGTGAAAGAACACGACGTCGAATTTTTTGAAAAGTAAACGTGGGTAGGTGCTCAAGTACACTATAAACTCGCTTTATTTGTGTTAGGACCAATATTATATTGTAATATTGCATAATAAAAATTTATGCTGTGTTACTGGAAGAAATACTAAATACCTACCTACTTTTTTGTCTGATGTGGTAATATTTTCAAACTACCTACGTTTTTTTTATACCCACCTAGTTGAAATCATTTTCAATAAAATGTATTTGTTTAACCTAATATTCATGGTTGTTTATCTTATTTGTGTGATATTTTCACGCCCAATTCTGGTTGTCCTAATGAGGAATCTCTCAAAGAAGTTCCCTTGGGAGATCAACAAATTGACATCCCATTGGTCACTGTCAAAGAAATACAAAACACCATCAACACCAAGATAAATCCAAAGAAGGCCCCTGGATATGACCTGATCACTGGACAAGTCCTCAAACACCTTCCGCGGAAGACGCTTGTAAAGATCACACAAATCATAAATGCTTCTATCAAACTTCGGTATGTTCCACAACTGTGGAAACTCGCTGAAGTCATCATGATACTGAAGCCAGGTAAACCTCCTGAAGAAATAACTTCTTATAGACCGATATCACTATTACCTGTACTCCCAAAACTCTTTGAAAAAGTGCTCCACAAACGACTAATAAAAATTGTGGAAGAACGAAACCTCATACCTAAACACCAGTTTGGGTTCCACCATAAGCATTCGACTATAGATCAGGTGCACCGGATCACTCATATTATTGAACAAGCCATGGAAGACAAAAAAGTCTGCTCAGCTGTCTTCCTCGACGTTACCCAGGCGTTCGATAAAGTCTGGCACGAGGGACTTAATCATAAGCTCAGACAAATGCTTCCAGCAAAATACGCTGAGTTGCTCCACTCATACCTATCAAATCGGTACTTCCGAATCAAACAAGATGATGCATACTCAGAAGCAAAAATGATTCATGCTGGAGTCCCGCAAGGAAGCGTACTTGGCCCCCTCTTGTACGTCCTATACACTAGCGATCTACCCGAACACGAGGGTAACACCCTGGCATCATTTGCAGATGATACTGCAGTCCTTGCTATTGGTGAAGACAATCGCGAATCAACTTTAAAACTTAGAAGATCCATCGAGAAACTCCATGACTGGACAATTAAGTGGAGAATCAAGATGAATGAAGCCAAATCAGTCCATGTTGATTTTACCAACCGCCATATCAAACATATACCAATATATCTTAATGGCAAAGTCATCCCTTTTGCTAATGAGGCAAAATATCTGGGTATGACTCTGGATACGAAACTCCGCTGGAGGGTGCATGTGAAAAATAAAAGAACAGAACTGGACATCAAACTCCGAAAAATGTATTGGTTGGTTGGTAGACGATCAAAATTGTCAATACAGAACAAACTAACCTTATACAATCAGGTCCTTAAGCCAGTCTGGACATATGGTGCACAACTGTGGGGCTGCACCTCTCAAAGCAATCGTGACATTATACAGCGTTTTCAGAACAAAGTACTGCGCTCATGCGTTGATGCGTATTGGTACTCAACCAATGACGACATCCATAAGGACCTTAAAATTCCCACAATAAATGAAGTCATCAAAACTCAAGCAATAGCCCATCACCAGAGGCTACAAGGTCATATCAACGAGGAGGCTGTGAAGTTGCTGGATGTTGATGATCTACTCAGGCGGCTGAAAAAACGAAAACCTCACGATCTGTGGCAGTAGGGAGTGGTGTTTTCATGAAGTTGTTCAGTGAGTGTTGTGCTGTGCGCTCCTGTGAATCTTGTGCGTCAAAAGACACATAAAATAGCCGACATGAAGTATGGAGGTGTGCTATGTACCACACTCTCCTTTCAGTTATTTATATACATTGTCCGAGAAATGTTGCTAATAAGTTGAATTACTTGGTGCAATAAATATAATTTGAAAAAAAAAAAAAAATCTTATTTGTGTTTCCCTAATGTCAGTGATCAACGGTGTACAGAACACGTACTTATACACTAAAAATATTATATTATTCGAAAGCGGCCAAAATGCCGCCCTGCGCTCATCGGTGTAAGCTCAGGTGGTGCGCCCACCCGAAAGTTAACAAAAACCCGCAACGACATCAGAACTGAAGATGGCAAATCACTAAAAAAGAAAAAATACACTCAGAAGCAGTAATTTATTACAAAGTATTCATGTGGGTTAGTAGGTGGTTTTTCCTTATTTGATTTATTTTTTAAAACATTTATGACGTGCCCCCTCCGTTTCTGAGAACGTCTGTCTTTGAGGGGCACTTGTGTGCCCTCAAATACTTACATATTGTTTATCTGCGAACATAAACACCAATACTGCTAAGGTAAACGCGTAGTAGTCGACACGTTAAGGAAATTTCGACAGTTATTCCTCGCTCCTACCTACAAAAGTTTTTCCAAATTATTATCTGCTTAAAGTAGACACAAAACCCTAACCCATGCAATACAACTGGTAATTTTGATGAATTTCTAGTTTAATAGGGTAAAAAAAGGGTTTTTCCAAAGTCTAATTTTGTACTAGTAGTCGACAGGGGAAACAAATTTTCTTTAGAAGTCCACATACCTAGCTGTGCATCAGTAGTCGAAATAGGTGTGCTAGTAGTCGACATAGGTGTGCATTAGTAGTCGACATAGGTGTGCTAGTAGTCGACGTGGGATTTGTATCAGTAGTCGACAGGCATGATGATTTATGATTTGTGCAACAAAATCGAACCAGGTTCTTATATAAACTCACTTTATTTTGATTATGATCAATCACAGTAAAACCAATGGAAAATATTACATTTAAGTACTTAAAGCATAATTTCGATTAGTTCAGACTTTCTTTGGCAAATCACCGCTATCTTTCATTATTAGTATGGGCACATTAATAATATTTTGTACTATAGGTATAATTATAATTAAATGTACTATAGTTATAGGTTTAAAAAAGGCAGGCAGCTTAGTAACTGAAAACGTCTGCCAAGTGGGTATACTACATAGCTTCCTCGTATCCATAACTCGATTGAATAGATGATCCGATGCATTGTAAATATAATCTCAAAACAGCAATATAAAAATCCTTTGCACTACTCTCGAAGGGGACCATCCACACGTATATTTGGATTCAGCACAGAATTTCTGATATTAATGCGTTTGATACGCATAAAATCGCGCGTTGTTTAATGCGTTTATGCGTCGAAAAAAACCAACAATAGTCGTGTGGGTACTCTATGAGTTTGTGGAGACGAGTAGAATGTGAATATGGACTCCTAATATCTTCAAAGCATACCCGGTGCATACAGTATGTTAGTATGCTATACTAAAAATTGAAAAAACCAAGAATCGAGTAAAAAAAAATTTCTAAAAGAAATTACAACACCATTGTTCCTTTTCTCAACCATACCTTCAACTGAAAGATTTCTTTGAAAATTCGCTCATTATTTCTTGCTGCATGAATGGACTTTTGGTTTATTATTTTCAATAATGAACCTTTGGAATCGACCAAGAAAAAAAAATTTTAACACCCCCTCAAAATTTGATGGTTTACGTTTCAAGGTACGTAGAATCCAAAAATCGAATAAAAATTTGGCCGTCCGCCGTCCGCCGTACGCGGCATTTTTGCCACTTAGCATTGACCGATTTTGATGAAATTTGGTAAGTAGGCTCCATTTGGGGTCTAGTTGTGCTCCGAAGATTTTGGTTGATGTAGGTCACTTCTAAGGGTTCCAAAATCAATTTTGAAATTTTGAAAACGCCCTAACTCAAAAAATTTTGATATAAAGGTATTGTTTTTCCTTCAATTCAAGATTCTATAGAATTTTTAAAATTTTTTGAGACCACCCGGTGCTCTGTAGGACAAACCGTTCGCTCACTACGAGAATTTAAAGTTTGGAGGTACGATAAATCAGAAACACGAGTGTGAATCGCATAAGAGGCCTAATCTCCGTTCAAATTAAAGCTGACCGAAATGCGATCGATGTTTCTCTTCATGTTGGATGGTTGGTGGCTTTGCAGACGAGTGATCTATATAGAAAAATAAAAAAAATAAACCATTGTGTAATAATTTGCAGCGTTTTATTCTCTTTGTTGCCAAGCAACGCGGTGGACCCCCTTCAGGGGAGTTGCCCTTTTCAGGTCAACTTTACCCTCCGATGTCACCTACGCTGACCGCTACCATTGCTTTAGAGTTATGTAGAATTATTTTTAATTTCTTTAAGTTGCGAATTTTTCACTACCAATCACACCAAACTCAACAACGTTATTTCCCACTCAAGTGAGAGCTTACACCTCCATCTTACAACACCGCTGATGTTCTACCTAACAATGATGCCTGCTCTTTTTCCAGTTCAGTATTTCACTACAGAATTGAAATAGAATAATACTTATGTACTGTAAAATAGTGGACTCAGGAACAAAATTATGAAAATATCTTGTAACATTGAATGCATTGTATTAGCGAGAAGGTCGCAACTGATTGGAAGTGTTACCGAATTTCTCCGAATTGGAGACGGTCCTAAATCAAAATTCAAAATTGGTAGCGAAAAACTGTGCGAAGAAACCATACGCAAGTAAACTCAAGGTATTCTCTCTTAGTGGAAGGACAAGCTGTTCAAATAAGATCTGAATTAAATTTTGCCAATACATAAATCAGTCGGATTATCAGATCTTTTCAGTAAGAAGCCCTCCCTCAGGACTGAGCTACTTGAACGTTTCCTTTGTTGATATACGAGGGAACCATCTCCTTCAGTCGCTGACTTAGGGGGCTCTCTCCATTTTGAACTCAGTGTATTCTTGCCAATTGTACCTCAGCCAGACGGCTCGCTCTTCCTCTCAAGTTTTTCTTGTCTCTTTCAACTATTCCCACTTTTTCCCCATTTTCGAGCTTCCTAGTTTCAAGCATTGTGTAAAACCTATGTATTCGTCATCTTCCATTTTACAACCCCCACTAATTGTCCATCATGTTTTCAATTTCTCGGATTTTGTTAATCGTACCCTGCTCTTGCTTTTCTTCGACAACTCGACCAGACAAACTCGTGTAAGCGATGTTATCTTTTTGTTATCTTTTTGTTATTCTTTTGTCGTGTAAGCGATGTTATATTTTTGTTTTATTCTTCTCTAGATATGTCATTTCTAGTTTCACGTTCAGTCACACGAGGTGATATGTTATTGATCGTACTAGAATAATATGGATAAGCAATTTATTAGAAAGCCAGTTATGAACTACCACTAGAATTTGAGGAATAGAGATTCATTAGATCGTGTACATTTTTCATTTCAAAAAAATCATACTAAATAAGTACCTATGATTAATAATGTACCTAAATGTAAAGTTGAAGTGAATAGGATCAAGAGATTGTGAACATTATTCGTACGTCCTATTCGATTCAAGCATTCTTCAAATTATTATTCCTAGACGCTTCCAAACTACATACGAATTCAAGCTGCGTGTGGTTTAACACGGAAATTCCTCACACAAATTTGCTTGAGTACAGCTGATATTGACCTCCAGTGGTGACCTCCAGTGACATTGACCTCCACCATACCATAACCAGACAATATCACTATTGTGATCTAGTTTGATTCATGATGGAACATCTACCGATATTTTGGCCCAACAGTATATTGACGAATCGATAGATACGGAAAGTAGGTACACATTTTTTGCGAAAAGCTCTGAAACATAAACCTGACCGGAATTGTCGGAACGGAGGAGTATTTATGAACCCCTTTATGAATACGAGGAGAATCCAATATTGAGGGAACATTGACAAATGAGTTTCTTGCTGCAATGAAGTAAATGATGAAATGTAATTTTTGCACTTTTATCAACCCACTTGGAATTTGAGTAGCACAGGTGGAAGGGGTCAATGGATTTTCTCATTGAGATATCAGTCCCGCGCCAAGCGTGCTCCATGGGGTTTGATAACTTATAAGCCTGTACTTGTAAGCCGATCGTACTTACAACAGTGGGGATTTCCGGTGGCAAGTTAAACCTTTCCTCACTAATTGCCAATAGGTAGGCAATTAGTGAGATACTTCGGAGATTGTTTCGTAACTACCAATGCCAAACTCTTGAAGTGGTTTAGTTATTGATAACGCCCTGATGGAATGAAGCACAGAGTTGAAACCAGGTGGATGGAAGAATACCAAGTAGGTAGGTACCTATATTTATATTAGGGTAAGTATATTTATCATCCAGTGATTGAGCCCTGGCGGGTCAGCTGATGACTGCGTCTTCATCCGCGTCGCTTGAAAAATAAAGACCGACGAAAAGACACTTGGTGCCACCGAGACTCTCTTCGGGATTGTTCTTCTCGTGTATTGAAAATCATTTTCCTTTTTCTTTTTTCAGTAACATACTTACTACCTATGATAGTTTTGATCATCATTTTATGTCCTCGATTCTATTGACCGCGATGAAAACAATAAACTTTTAATTCAGCAAATAATATATTTAGGTGTTTCTATTAATTTCTAGAGAGTAAACATTCACTTCTAATGGCTTAAAAATAGGGATTGTCATTTTCAAATCGATCCAGCTCAAAAACTCTCGATATGAAGGTATTTTTTTATAATCAATTTAAAATAGAAATGAATTTTTGGATTAGAATGAAACCACCCAGAGCTCTGTAAAACAAAGTTCGCTCCCTTCGAGGTCTTAGGGGAGTCTTGTGAGTCTAACCCACAAAAATCACTCACAAAAAAACTGGGCTCAGTAAAATTCAAAAACACGAGGGTGAATCGCAAAAGAGGCCCCGAGTAGCTAGTTTGAATGAAGCCAATTTCTATCCAGACATGCAATAAAATAATGAACCATTGCGTAGTAACAATCTCCAGCGTTTTGGTTTATTATTTTCAATAATAAGCCTTTGGAATCGAGCAAGAAAAAAAATTTTAACCCCCCCTCAAAATTTGATGTTTTACGTTTCAAGGTACGTAGAATACGGAAATCGAATAAAAAAAATTTCCGTCCGTCCGCCGTACGCCGTACGCGGCACTTTTCTTAGCAACACTGGACCGATTTGGTTCAAATTTGGTATATGGGCTCCATTTGGGGTCTAGTTGTGCCGCGAAGCTTTTGGTTGATGTAGGTCACTTCTAAGGGGTGAAAATTAAGGGTTGAAATTTTCAATAGTGCCCTGGCTCGAAAACTCTCGAAATAAAGGTATCGTTTTTTCACCAATTTTAAATAGTATTGAATTTTAAAAAATTTTTGAGACCACCCGGAGCTCTGTAGGACAAACCGTTCAGTCCCTACGAGTACTTGAAGGTTTTCCTTCGATAAAACAGAATCATGAGTGTGAATCGCAAAAGAGGTCTAATCTCCATTCAAATTTTATCGGACTAAAATGCGATCGCTGTTCATTTCTTCGATTTGTATACAGTTTTGCCTTCTGCGTAACCAGTTATCAAATTTCCAAATGAAGCTTTCTATTTTTCCAATCGAGTGTGAAGCGTTTAGTTCTTTCTTATAAACTTGATTGTGAAGGTGTGAAGCCAGTATGGTGTGGTAGGTAGTACCTAGCTGGTAGGTAAAAAAAAGTTGGTAGGTAAAAAAAATGTTGGTGGGTAAAAAACGCTGCAAATCATTGCTCAAAGGCTTCTTCACTCTTCAGATCACTGATCAACTGAGTGAGCTCCGAAGCCATTTTCAATCCTATTGAATGGAAGTGCTCTTCCAGGCGTCTTCAGCATTCGAGGAGATCTTCTTCACTCCTCAGATCACTGATCAGCTGAGTGAGCTCCGAAGCCATTTTCAATTCTATTAAATGGAAGTGCTCTTCCAGGCGTCTTCAGCATTCGAGGAGATCTTCTTCAGTCTTCAGATCACTGATCAGCTGAGTGAGCTCCGAAGTCATTTTCAATCCTATTGAACGCAGGAAGCTGAAATTTGATAGGGAAGGTCAAGGGAGAATACAGATGGTGGTAGGTGCTATTGATGGAGAACCAGTGATCTATACAGAAGGGTGATCTATACAGAAAATAATAAACCTTTGAGCAATGTTTTTCTTCGGTTTACAGTTCAGCATGAATGACTATGATTACTAAATGACTGAGGAACGAACTTTTCCTCCTAAGAAAAAAATCACCAAAATGGAAGTTTTATCGTACTTACTCGTACAACACGATTTTATTGATCATTGTGCATAATGGTAGAGACTTTGATTGGATTAATAGCCTTCATCCGCTCGCGCCCCCCTGAGTCACACTAGCGATCGCGGGGCGGCTATCAGCCGCCCATCACATTTTTCCTTATTTCAATGGATTTTTTGGTACTTCAACTCGATAACGACAAGGATCTGGGTTGGTCATCTTGTAAGTGAGTTCATACACATTATTTAGAATAAAAACTTTTATTGAAAATAATTATAAACTTTGGTAAACAAAAATTAAAAATAAATAACGTCATAATATTCTTTCTGGGCTTACTGCCTAGTGACTAAACTATCACACTCTGTTCAATAAATCAAGTTGTTCTTCATAGCAGAAGATATATAATCACATTATTAGAAGGAACCATGCAAAAAAATTTATTATAAACTTTGGTAAAAAAGAAATAACGTCTAAATATTTTTCTTGAGCTTACTGCCTAGTGACTAAAGTATCACATTTTCTTCGATAAATCAAATTGTCCTTCATAGCAGAAGATATCAAATCTTTAGAAGAAACCATGCAAAATTACGAAATAATACCTAAGGATAAAAATGGTAGGTATGTAGGTACCTGGTAGAAAACTAGAAAAATAACGTACTTACGAAAAAAGCGATTCACGAGTAGGTACCAAAGCAAACATCACAAATGATAAATGAAACTCAGGTTTTTATCGGCATTTCTTCCGAAACATACATAGCTACTCATAACGAGGCTGAATGAAGTAAAAAAATATACTTACATTTCACCATGGACGTTCAAAAAAATGTTGCACTGCCGATCGCGGGGCGGCAGTTAGCCGCCGAACTTAGTCACTCAAACTTTGAACGTGTATTGACAGCCACCAACGTAACGCAGGAGGAAAAGGTTAACGACATCTTGCGGAGGAAAGTCCAACTAGAGAATACAACTGCACTTTCCCGCTCTCTTGCATGCCAGTTATGTTTTGCCGCGCAAAATTCATCGCGGGCGGCAGTTTGCCGCCCACGCGAGCGGATGAAGGATAGGTTAATTGGCCCTAATTGGTTAATAGGTTAATTCCCAATCGATTACTATTTTAGTTTGAGAACAATCAGATTATCAAAAGGGTAATGAGAAAATAATGTTTCGACATAATATATTAAATGTATTATGTCATGAATCTTCGATATGTGGTGCTCGATGGGCAACACATCAAATTTTGGAATTTTTTCCCACCACTCAAAAGTAGTAGTAGTGTGTTGTACCTTGGTGTTTCTGGTACCACATATCGAATATTCATGCCAATCTAGAAAGTCGAACAACTTAACCCTCAGATATTTATCATAATATACCTATGCCTATGAAATCGTCACGTAACACCTCTTCTCATTGAATGCAAAGAAGTGTTATCACACAAACCTCTTATATTCATGTAAGTTTTGACGCAATTTACGTCCATGAGTAGAGTGAAGTTCACGATGAAGGAAGCAGATTCCAAATATCAACAGAAACCATCCCCGAAACTTGGTGAACACAATGGAGTAAACCGCGTCGAAATTAATGCAGTAATTGCAGGTGCTGCACACAGAAGCGAATAATATGAATTTAATAGACTGTCAGAATCTGAAAATTTACATGATATAATGATGGTAATATGTGCATTGGTTAAGGACCCAACTATGGTTCTCTATGGTTAACCAAAGGGACAAATAACGAAACTGTCTCCTACGAATGTGTTGATCCAAGTGAATGAACTACGGGTATTGGGTTTACTCGTATTCAAATTAAAACAAGTAGGTCTAAAGGTCCAAAACTGCTGGGCGGATCTCCAATGATCGATAAATTTATTTGAACTTGGAAGGGAAACTCCCCTCACTTCAGCTTTTTTTACTCGCAAATTAGATTCGGACAATCGAAGAGCGTTTATTTATTACAGTAGCGGTAACTCGATTACAAATCAAGTGAAACAATGAATTGACCCTCCATTTATAATTGGAGGGTGGTCATGCTATTGGATTTCGTATAAAGTGTACTTATTAGATAGATAAATTAAATCATCCCCCTCTCAAAATGCTCTGTTAATTGATTACGACATGTTCGATTGTTTTTATAAATAAATACAATACAATACAATTTTTATAAATCTATACAATACAATACAATTATATTACAATAATTATAATCAACATTACCTACATCTTCCCTATGATTCATCCTAACTATTGAACATATGGGATTACTTTTGATTTAATGTATTTAACCGCATGATTGCATTGGTAGCTGCGGTCAATAATTTAATTAATATTCCCAAGTTCAATTTACAAGTATCACTTATTATGTTTCACTGTTATGATCACATTTTTTTCTAGAAATGAACAGCAACACTTTTGATATTTGTGGTTTCACTACCAGAATGATTCAGAACTTGATCGGTATGGTTATTCTGTTGAAAGTGTTTATTATGGAAGGGACATTCATAATTGACTCGTATGCTCATGTTCTATCAAGCAGTAAATTAGTGAAAGAAAGTCCGTTGAATTCCAATGAGAAAACTACCTAGTTGGTGGAAAAAGTTGGGGAATTTGCACTCTTCAACTTGTGTTATTGTTGACATCAGCTACCTCGTCACATTTCCGTCCATTCACTTCCTTGCCTCAGTGGTTGCGAGCCCGACTCTGGTTTGTTTAGTTCAGTTGGAAAGCCTGAAGACTCCTCAGTTGAGGGGTGTTAAATTTACAAAATGACGGAGGACAATTATTGTTGTCATCAAAACAACTTCCTCAAAATGCGAGTTGAGCCACTCGGAGAATAGAAATGAATTCAGAGATTAGGCCTCTTTTGTGATTTACAATCGTAATTCTGCTTAATCGAAGGAAAACCCTTAAGTATTCGTAGGGAGTGAACGGATTGTCCGGGTGGTCTCAAAAAATTTTTGAAATTCAATACAATTGGTGAAAAAACAATACCTTTATTTCGAGAGTTTTCGAGCTAGGGCACTCTTGGAAATTTCAACCCTCAATTTTCACCCCTTGGAAGTGACTGACATCAACCAAAAGCTTCGCGGCACAACTAGACCAAAAATTGAGCCCATATACCAAATTTGAAACAAATCGGTCCAGTGTTGCTAAGAAAAGTGCCGCGTACGGCGTACGGCGGACGGACGGAAGTTTTTTTTATTAGATTTCCGGATTCTACGTACCTTGACACGTAAAAAAAAACAAATTTTGGAATGGCGGGGGGGGGGGTTAACTTTTTTTTTCTTGCTCGATTCCAACGGCTCATTTTTCAAAATAATGAACCAAAATTGTGAAATTTGATGCGCCTTTTTGGTGCACCTGATTTTTGGTTTATTGTTTTCAATAATAAGCCTTAGGAATCGAGCAAGAAAAAACAAAATTTGATGTTTACGTTTCAAGGTACGTAGGAGCCAAAAATCGAATAAAAAATTTTCCGTCCGTACGGCGCGCCGTACGCGGCACTTTTTTTAGCAGCACTGGACCGATTTGGTTCAAATTTGGTATATGGGCTCCATTTGGAAATTTTCAAGAGTGCCCTAGCTCAAAAACTCTTGATTTAAAGGTATCGTTTTTTCACCAATTCTAAATAGTATTGAATTTTTAGAAATGTTTGAGACCACCTAGAGCTCTGCAGTTAAGTTTAAGTGCTCCCTACGAGTACTTAAGGTTTTTCTTTCGATAAAACAGAATCACGAGTGTGAATCTCGAATCTCCGTTCAAATTATATCTGACTAAATTGCGATCGCTGTTCATTTCTTCGATTTGTATTAAGTTTTGCTTTCTGAGCAACCAGTAATCAAATTTCCATATGAAGCTTCTTATTTTTCGTATCGAGTGTGAAGCGTTTAGTTCTTTCTAATAAACTTGATTGTGAAGATGTGAAGGCAGTATGGTGTTGTAGGTAGCACCTACCAATGGTTGGTAGGTAAAAAAAAGTTGGTAAGTAAAAAAAAAGCTGCAAATCATTGCCCAAAGGTGTATTATTTTCTGTATGAATTACCCTTCTGTATAGATCACCCTTCTGTATAGATCACCATTCTGTATAGATCTTTCCCAACCAACCGTAGGTACCTACTAGGGCATTTTTAAAAAATTTAACCCCAACCACCAACCAAATGGAAATGAAGGGTTGAAATTTTCAAAAATGCCCTAGTAGGTAGTAGGTACCTACGGTTGGTAGGGAGGGATCTATACAGAAGGTTGATCTATACAGAAAATAATAAACCTTTGGTCAATGATTTGCAGCGTCTTTAAAATTTTAATCAAAAGTAGACCTTATCTTGAAAATTTTGACACCAGCCGTTCTCATTTTGGATGAGTAGATCTTTTTCTATGATTTTTCTAAGTTTCGAATGTTTATGACGCCACGTGCCCCTCCCGCCTGGGCTCCCAGCCCACTGTGACGTCATAAACATTCGAAACTTTGATAAATCATTGAAAAAGGTCTTCTCACGCTAGAAGGTTGCGGTTGGTGTAAAAATTCTCTGAATGAGTCCAGTTTATATTAAAAATAACAATAAACAGTTTTTTCGACCCATACGCACACCCAGTTACAAATTTTGTGGAAATTTTGAGATTTTTGTGAAATCTTGAAATCTTTCTCATTTACAGAGTGGGCAATCAATGTCGCTAAGGGCTACCGGCTCCCCGATGAAACAGGAGGTTTTAGGTCTTCTATTATAAACAACATCCTTTCCAAAAAATTTGCCGTCGATTTACTATAAGAAGTTTTTAAGATAAAATACTCCTATAAAGAGATATTCTAATTATTTTTACTTTTAGAGTGAGCAACCGACCTATTAGCATCAAGAACTGCAAATTCAACAAATAATGTTGTGCTGGAATACTTGGTAGATTGGACTGATGAATTATTTATCAAATTATTTATAAGAAAATATTAAAAATTTATGTAGGTATGTGATTTGTAACTAGATTTTAGAGAATTTACAGATTCGCCTTTGCATGTGAGAAATCTGAGCAGAGTTCAACTAGGTTTCCAAGGTGTTTGCGATTACGTCCAGATTATGCTCTACCACAGAATAGTGAAATTGCATTGGTATTTTATGTAAGATACCTATATGTACCAAATAGTTCCCAAGTAATGAGTTCTATGGGAGATTATATTATGGTTTCAGCTTCGGGAGGTATACGGGATTCATTGAAGACCCGTCGAAGTTGAGTCGACGGATGGGACAAGAAACCCCCATTGATAGGTATAATTTAGGGGTGAAAGGAGCATCATGATCTGCATGGACGAGGACTACGTGACAGAGGTATGAGGAGCGGCTAGGGTCATGCCGTAGATTGAATGCAAATACACGCCCTTAGCTCTCACACAGCAGCTACAAACGGTGGAGGGCAGAGGGAATCTTGAGAAGGGAAAGCTTCAATCAGGATCGCAGGAGAGCGCGTAAATTGAACTGTGTAGAAGCTGTGCCTTGGATCCCCGACGAACAACTGTCAAAGGGAATCCATTATCTATGTCTAGGCTGTATAGAGTACAAATCCTGGTTCTGATAATCATGGAACTACTGGTTTTTCTGGTGAAAAGGGGACTGATTAGTTTGCAGCAGTAAGGGTGTGGATAGTTCGATAGGTTTGGGGTAAAAACGAAGTTGAGTAGAAAGTTGTATATTTTCACGAAAATAATGAGTTGCAAGTTAAATCGATTTCGACGGTTAGGTCATCATCAGTAACAAACAATAACTTATTAGTACTAGTTTTATTAAAATGGTTTTCCACAATCTCGTCGCGAGTGATTTTATTCGTACCAGGTTTGGGGTGCTGTAACACAAATATACATAACATGTAAATATATATATCGAGAGGAAAGTTGCTGGGCTGGACAAGACGACTTATCTGAAATGGTGCAAAAGGAGAAGCAAAAACTGTTTATATCCAACATAGCCTATCTGAAGAAAAATTTCGCTTCAGCAATGGACAACATTACATTCTTCGGCTTTCATGCACCCAACCCCAACTTCCACGAAGGAGTGAGCTGCGTTTCCTACAGTAATATAATATATTACTCTCAAAATATAATATATTTCGAGAGTAGATCCTTTCATGATGGAGAAATTTCAATGTCAATTAGATATGTGGCACATGTCTTTGGAAGGGATGGGAGCCAGTAAGGTGAACAGTGAAATGTAAATGCTTAGCCCTAGATAAAAATGGATAGATGGATGGATTGAGTAAATTTTGAGCTCTTGCAATAATTCCTTTAGAACCTCTGAAAGCGCAATAAAAGCTAAAACTCTCCCCTTCTGATTGGCTATTTTTTTTAAGGTCATTGTGTAAACATTACTCAAAATTTACAGAAAAGAAGAAAAGCGGAACAATTATACCAGATGCTATTTTATTAGCATGTTGGAGAAGAACCAGATCATTACTAGCAACATGGGAGCGCGAAACTGAACATTATTTTTAAATCCGAAATCATCTGTAGGGTCCGAACACGGATATTCAAAGGATATTCGAGGACCTTCTTTATCTCAGTAGCATTAACTAATCTACTATATCTATATGATATTATTCCTCCGCCATGGTTAATTATATGATCGTCGAAAGAAGTGGTTGTTAATCGAATTACCAAAGGATTGTAGTAGAAAACGAGCCTGTGATGTATTGTAGAAAGATAATGCTTTAACCTCCAATTTGTTTTGCCACGCGTTGATAGATTGCGCTATAAGGGAATGGAGAAGGCTAAAAAAGGAGCAAGAAGTAGGAGGGAATGGGGAAGCGACGGTTGGCTTGGATGACTCAACCGAGTTCCATGAATATTTGAGGCCGCTCTTAGAGGGTGAAAAATCGTCGGAAGATTTTTCCCCTTAAGGGGAAAAAAAGCAACCCCTTCTAGGTTTTTTTGCGGTCAAAAAGCAGTAGATTATCAGAAGTGCGGTATGGAGTATTGATGAGTCGAGAGGGTTGAAGTACTTTAGGCGGCGCGTAGGGGTGTGAGTGGAGTACCCGTTGAGTGAGGAAGAAGAAGGGTCTCTTATTTCCGATGACCGCTTGAAGTAATCGAACTCGTGCGTGTGACAAGAACAGCAATAACTGAGAGAAACCTTCGTCCAATGGTTTCTCTGTATGCCTCACTATTTAATCCTCTATGGTTTTTCCTCACACCTTCACAAATTCTTGTATTAATTATCGATCGAAAATTGAAAAATTACTGAGCCACGAGTGCAGAAAATTTCATATTTTACTACTGAACGTCAGAAAATTTATTTTGTATTTGCATTTGGAGTTGATGTATTATGGATTAAGGCCCTCTCGACTAGCCCTTCCCGATTTAACGATAGTTTATGACTGTCTGGGGAGTGTCATCTTCACTCACTCAAGGGGTGCGAACCCTCAAAACAAATCACCCTGGTATACCCTTGTGGCTAGGGAAGTCGACCTTTCCAGTTTTTTTCCACCACAATAATGCACAACTTTTCTGAATAAATAATGCATCCCTACTCTCTGACAATAGCCTCAAAACATTAACTGGATGCTTTATGTAGATTGGAAAACACAAATCCAGATTTGAAACCTCCTTAATCCACTGAGTAATTCAACAATGTCGCCTTCGAAAACTTGTCGAAAAACCTGAAATCCACCCCCTTCCTCGTGAATTGCCCCAGCGAGAACACCGCAATACAATACGTTGGGGTATCATTAAAATCCGTTCCACTAGAGTTGGTCATGACTGACTGAAAAGAAGTCATTGTGGACGATCAATAATATTCTCCTCCTGAGTATTGTAAAATACGTGTTTTTTAATACGAATGTTTGGAGGAAAGTGTTGTAACATCTCAAGCCTACGTAGTTATTGGAGTCCTTCAATTGATTTTTACACCAATAATTATTCAAATTCAAACGGTCAGTTGATTATATTATAAGGGAATTAACAGCTTGATGGGTTGGAGTCTCGCGGTTTGTGTTAGTATTATACCTAGCCTTATGGGTTTGTGACCTCACGAGTTAATGGTATCGCGAGATATGGCCTCGTGGGATAGTTGCATCAAGGAATTGTGGTAATCATGTTGACTATGCCCTCCCAAATGTGTAGGTAGGGAATAAAGTATAAAACCTTTTGAATTTGATGAGCTGTTTGGAGGTTATCGATTTGTGGCAGATTTAATTTGTTTCCCGCTCAACACACGAATAAAATTTGATTTTGACACCTGGGTTCCTCATGACAGTGATGAGCACGATACGAAAGTTCCCATCAAAATTGGTCAAGGCGTTTACAAGTTGAGTTCACAGTTTTGGAGTGATCACAATGTTCTGTGAACTCGGTCAAAAATGACTTGCTCCTTCCCGATGAACATACAGTATAAACGCATCAAATTTTATGAATATCGGTTCAGGCTGGTTTAGATGTAATCAGTTTCAGACACAAAAATAGACCAACTGAAAAATTTATTCACCTATTAGTGGAGATTGTTTTGGAGTTTGAACAAAAACAATCATTCAAATTTGAGCGATTTTCGACTAGTAAGATCTGAGAAATTAAAATTCAGAAGAATTCTTCTGCTTCAAAAGCATCTGCTTCGTTTAGTTCAACAGTAAAGAGATTCATTTCATAGTTTAGGATTTCCTGTAACTAACTAAAAAATGTTCCAAAAATTACATCAAAACCGTACAATACTTTCTTTTCTTTTCTAGTGAGCTCCCAGGTCCTCAATTCTAAACTGATTTGAGTGTTCCGTTTTTTGTTCGACACAGGTAACTTCCGAGTGATTACACTTCCCAGCACATTACTTCATCATAGTATCAAATATTTCGTGGAAGAGGGCGTTTGGGGGAATATATTCAGAGAATAATCAATTTTAGAATATTTCTTCTCATACTAAAGACTTACTAATGGAATCCACGCGTTGAAACTCAAGGAAGATCATCAGTTGACCTTTGGATTTTAATGAGATTTGCCGCTGTTGATCATGGCGCCTGGACACCAGAAACCTCGGATTGTGACAGTTTTTGGATGTTTCAACTTGAATTACAGAAACCAACCGATGAAAGTTCAATGTTTTGACATATTACCGTTCGGCGCCAGGCTGGCACCGTGAGACGATAAGGGGGGAGGGGGGATTCGAATGCTCAAATTCAGGTCTCTAATGTCACTCGAAGCGGTGGCTAGTGGAGAGAGTGGGGGTTACAGGTTTCTTAATAAATTAAAATTAGTGTGTTACTTCTCCAGCATATTAATTAAATTACAATGGATGAAACTGCTTTGTGCAGTAGAAAAGTGAATACAAATATTTCATAATTTACAGGTTGATTTTGAAAGAACTACTTCTTATCTAATGGGACGTTCGCTGGAGTACCGTACAAAAATGTTTTTGAAAGTTGCTTCGCTTGAGAGACTCCCAGTTAGCATTTAATGCAATATTTTTTATTGAAAGGCTAAGCAAGTATAATAAGTTTTAGTTTTTGAAAGCATCACCGATGATTAAATTCACATCCATTCTTTACCAGGTCAATAAAACTGAAGTAAAGAAACAAGTTCCTCTGGAATCAGTTTCGTCCATCTGTACCTAATAATGAATGAAATTATACATTAACTATCCTCAAAATGTATATTAATGTACCTTAATCTGGATCATACTATCTCTTCGTTGGTGACTCAAAGTTGCTGTAGCTGAATTGTGATGAATCGGGTTTTGTTTGCACGCCCCAATAAATAGTCATGGTGAATAGTTGATGATTTTTCTAAGTAAACATATATTTGAGATTGACATAACATTACGGAATAATTAGAACTTTATGATAGAACTATAAAAAACATGATCGTGAGCTCATAAGTCCTTGCGCAAGAGCTTTAAAGTTTATCAGCTTTTTTCTGTAGCCCCTAAAAAAAGTCTCATAATAAACTTGCAGCTATATCTTCCTTCTATTAGAATTTGAATTCTAATTTTCTAGCAACAGGGAAACCATTCCATAGTAGTCAGACGTACCTACCGTCACCTTTCCTGAACGGACCTCTTAATCCTGTCAATAAATCAGGTCATATTCTACAAATCCACTGTTGACCGACTTCAACAGCGCCGCTAGGCGCGAGAAGGAAGGAAGTATGCTGTTCAGTGTGTCATGGGACGACGATTTTTTTTTTTTTAATGAACGGTAACACTTGTTATTATGCTTATCCGGAATAAGTAAGAGGAAAAGGGTTTAATTATACCACAAAAGATCGCAGGCGTTTACAGCAAAACTAGTAAACCAAAAATTAGTTAAACGAATATTTTAAATTGGAATGAGTTCATCAGTTCAATTAATAATAATATTGGAATATGTTTCTTGTTGAGATCATGAGCGAATTCAAGGCAGATAATCGTCGAAGGATGATTATTATTTTGCACCCTCCCACCAAAGCGCGAGCTCCAATCGGGCATTTCCCTCGGAATACAAAACGAACCTGACCGACTGAATCGATAAAGTCGTGGAAGGCGCTCTCCCTTGAATCTCAATTATACAATAATCCCTGGTCTGGCTCAAGATGAAGGGTTCCAGATATTGAAATTATTTCCGGCGGACATTGAGAAAATTATTCAGCGTTCCCAACAAAAGTAGATACTCACACGGATTTGGTATGCTTAAGGCATCAATAGAAGACAATAGTGGAATTCTGAATGCGGTTACACTGAATCATTTCATCTCCAACCGCGCTCAAGTTATATAACCCAATTACCCTCACAATCTCCACTGTTGTTGTCAAATATTTTTTACTTAACATAGACATCAATTCATTAGTGTTCCGTTTGTCCGATATCGATTATTGTCAAATGGGCTCAATCGATATTCATACATTTGGTATGTTTTCACGTTGTGCTCTACTGAAGGGATTGACTATTTTTGAACATTGAACGCACTGTTTGCAACTGCTAATTGGCATTGTAATGGGGTTTTACCATCATGCATTACACCCTCTTAAATGAGGAATTTCACCTTGTCGGAATTTCCTATTTTTGACCCCAAAATCGGATTCAGCATCTAAAAACCCCCTAAGGGTGCGTTTACACTGGACCCGATTTTTTACTCGGCCGAACTCCAGCTCTGCCGATTCCACCGATTTCCCGACTGAAGTGTTTACACTAGACCCGATTTTTCAAACGATTCTACCGATTTCCGTCAGTTGCCCCGAGCCCGTCGTATAGTATGGAAGATTTAGCATCGTTAGAATTTCTAACTGAAAACTCACTATTGAGATATAGGTATGTTGTTGGTTGAGCGTCGGGAATGGGCGAATAGCGGCCTTCACACTAGCGCGCTTTCCTGCCGGAAAGACCCCCAAAAGGGAAAGAGCGCAGGAAAGAGTGTAGGTGTAAATGCAAAGTCTGGAGTGGAGGATTGCGTGCGCACCCGATGACGAGCTTTCCTCCGGTCCACCTTTACTGGTAGTGTAAATCACATTCACGCTTTCCCGCACGCCTCCTCCCCTGCTTATCGTATCGGTTTAGTTTTTCTGGTCGTTTGTTCTACTTCCTTCAAATTCATGTAAAATGGATGTCCGTCTTTGGTCAAAAGAAATGGTAACGGAATTCATAGATATGTTGAGTTGCTGTTAAACGTTCATCAGCGCTGATACTTTTCCTTAGGTGGGTATCCTGTTTCGTGATTCTTGGTTTTACTTTTTGAAGTAGGAGTTCATACGACGAGGGGCTCATCCTCAAGTAATTAGTGAAATCTTCGGGGTGATTTTCCTTCAGATCGTAAATTAACGGCAAATGTCCGAAACGTCGTCTGTAATCTTTCACCCAGACCCTCCTTTTCCGTTTTTTATTAAAGATTCCACTTACAGCGGCGATTCCCACAATCGCCAACGTGGCGTTACGTCTTCTTTCCAACTCCATTTTAACACCACACAAAAACCTCGCACGCCAACCAAAACCGTTGGTTTGACGATCACTCCACGCTCCGGGGATTGCGTGCAGGATTCCCCTTTACACTAGCGCTCTTTCCTTCGCGCTGTCAGGTGGACGCGCTTTCCTGTAGGAAAGCGTGTGCTCACTTTTTTGCTCCAGGCGTGGAGGAAAGAATGCAAGTGTAAAGGCCGCTAATGACATTTTTATGGAAAGAGAATCATCCGGAGAGTTCCATACCTTGTTCCCCCAATTGCTAGAACAACCAAACAAGTTTCGCGAGTATTTTTTCGAGAGACTTTTTTTTACATTCTGAGTGCTATCAGACGGCGAGTGGAGAAATTTTCTAATTTCCGGATTTGTACGTTGAAGTAAGTCTTTAATAAAGATACAGTCAACGGAGCATTTTTACGGATATCTTTCTGGTTCGAGAAAATCAAATTTATTTTCTCAAACTAGAAAGATATCCGTAAAAATGCTGCGTTGACTGTACTTACATTAACTGTACAAGATGGACGTAGTTACCCTAAGGTGACTCCTGATAATCAAAGAGCGGGAACCCCCATCATCCATCTAATTTTTGAGATGTTTCACAAAAGGCGCTGCATAAAATCGGCTGATTCGGCCGAACAAAACAAAACTATTTGGTTCGGAATCGGAAGACGGAAGAGCTCGGCGGAGTTCGACCGAGCAAGTCGGGCATAGTGTAAACACTTCGAATTCCATTGAACTTCCTACTTTTGTTTACTCGCCCCATGTCTGCCGTTAACGGCCGTACTCTGCAGAATGAAAAATCGGCCGAATTCCGGCTCCAGTGTAAACGTAGCCTAAGGCAAACTTTCAGCCCGAACTTCCTAATTTACGAATAAACAGAACAGTGTAGAAAATACGAATGTTTAAAAAAACCGGGAAAATGACGTCATGCTGGAATAGTTCATTTATGGCCGCTTGAAGCGCTGAGATCAAGAAATCCATAGTCCCCAGATGCAAAATTTCATAAAACAGTAAAGTTCGAGATCGAAAAACTGAAGAAAAAAATATAAAAAGCGATTTGGGGAAAATTAGGTTTCCTCTGTTTTTGTTTGATAACTTTTCTCTTAGAAAACACGATTTCGTCGTCCCAATGGGCAACACATGGAGGAGACGGCGATCCGAACAGCCCAATCAGCGAGCGTTCCCGCTGCACGTCTGTTTTCCCGGTTAGTTTTGAAATTAAAAATTTTGACTGTCTCCCAAAAATAACAGGAGACTTATTTTCCGAAATCAGCCCGATTTTCATCTATCCCACACCATTAACTATTCAGGAAAAATGCAAACAGAAATCGGTGAAATTCCTCATTAGGGGTGTCAATGATGAATTTTAGTTTATTATCAATAATACAGCTCCTGGATTAAACAAGAGAAAAATCATTGATCGTGTCAATGATGAATTTTAGTTTATTATCAATAATACAGCCCCTGGATTAAACAAGAGAAAAATCATTTTCAACCAACTCTCACATCACTCAAAACTAGATGTCTTATGTCTCAAAATAAGTATATTATGTAAAATCTTGCGTTGTGCGTGAAATTTTAAATATTTACTAACTAAATATGTGCAAACTAATATTAGCAATGATATTAAAATGAAAAATAACGAACTACAATTACTAGCCCAACAACGTGAACCAGGTTTACGACGACCCAGTCAAGGTTCAATAGCCTTCTGCTGCATCCTATCGGCGATCGATATAACGAGAGCCTTCCAAGGGTAAACGCAAGTCTTTTGGCGAGTTGTCGATAACGAATTTGCGAAATCGCGGACCCGAATTTCACGCCATTAAAATCATTATCTATGTACTGTATTGGAGAATCCGTCGTAACCAGCAAGTCAACTTACTGGTTACGACGAAAGTAAAGTAAAGTAAGTAAACAACCATTTCAGGTTGGATTTTTCGTCCGACTGCTAATCCTGGCGTCGCGGACTGGCTGGTATTTTCCAAGATACGGTACGTAGATAATAATAAATAATCTAACAAACAATAGTATTCTTAAAACTAGCGGGACTGACCGCTTCGTTTAATACCTATTTCAGATTATTTAAACTCGAACAGTTACCCTACAGAGTTTCGAGTTGTCTCATTCGATTCTAAAAAGTGACAGCAGAAAAACGATATCATTGTATAGCATTCAGAAAAATTTACTGGTTGATGGATCGGCCCTCATAATTTCGTTCCAGAACGATACTTAACACTAAACAATCAAGTCCTCAAGCCAGCTCGGACTTGTAGGATGCCGTTGTGGGGATGCACCGCTCAAAATATAATATATATATAAATACAGTATTATATCTCTTCCCCCTTTTTTAAATTATTGTATATATAGGTATATATATAAAATATTCTATAATATATAATAATATACCATAATATATAATAATATATCATGGTATTATAGTGTTATTATTATTATAGGATTATATAATAATATAGTATAATACTATTATACAACAATATAATATATTTTATTTCATCGTTTTAATTTTCAAATCACACCTACAACAGTTGACATATA
Source organism: Apolygus lucorum (assembly GCA_009739505.2). Lineage (NCBI taxonomy): Eukaryota > Metazoa > Arthropoda > Insecta > Hemiptera > Miridae > Apolygus > Apolygus lucorum. The sequence continues at coordinate 31,067,870 of CM019182.2, forward strand.
CATGATATTATCATGGATATGTCAATTGTTGTAGGTGTAATAAAATTCACAAATGACATTTTATGAATAATCTATTAGCATGAAGTAGGTTGATACTTTATTTCAATTTTTGTAATCAACAACGTAGCATTTCTTCTAATAATATATACCTACCTATTTACTTCTTCTATGAATAAACTTTTTTTTTCTAAAAAAAAAACTATCCGATTGCACGTAAGTAATTACTGCAGTATTCTAGAGAACCTTGTTTCATAGCTACCGATATATGTAGCCATGATTTTGTTTACTGGTATAGAGTTGCATTTCTTGTGCCAAAAAAGTGTCGCAAAAAATTCCTTGACCCCCAGCAAAGAGACATATCCATGTCAAAAAAAAACCAAACACTAGTCCGTTTTAAACCATTCTGAATCCAAATCTGCGAAAAAAACATAGTTGTATGTCTGTGTGTGTGTGACAAAATCTTGTGTAATCTGCCCAGGCCTTAGTTGTCAACTGATTTTCTTGGTTCTATTTTTATTCGACGAAGGAACCTTTCTAGTTGTGCAATACGTCGCCGGAATTTTGAATTAAACCTTTTAAAGGGGGAAAGGGGGGATTAATGCTTAAAAACTTGAGTTTTTAGGCATAATCTTGTAAAATCTGCACAGACCCTAATTTCCAATGTATTTTCGTGTTTCTTTTTATATTCGACCATGAATCTTCCGAATAGAACACTATTTAACCAGAGTATCAAAATTAGAATGGGAGAAGGCGAGTGGAGGGATAATATTCACAAAATATCCAATTTTCCAACATTTCGGTTCCTTCATAGCTTACTGAATGTACCCAATTTTTGAAATTGAAAAAAATTCTCATTAAACCTCCGGATTTTCATGAATTATTATTTGTATCACCGTGGAACTAATGGTGGTGCTACCATGGTGCCAGGACACCATAAACCGCATAATTCGTGTTTTTTTTTTGTTTTACTTTGAGTACGGATGTGAACTTTGAGGAACTACCTACCCAATAACGGATGAAAGTTCAACGTTACGACGTATAACCAATAATATGTGTTAACTTACAATAGAACCCTTAGGATTTGGATGACAACTACGACCTCTAGTAGAGCCCACAAACCAAATTTTATAATTCGATTATCGGTATCCACGTAACTTGAAATGTAAAATTTCATATTTTCATATTTTGAGGTAAGAGGTATTTGTTGCTCGGTTCCAAAGTTTCAATATTGGAGAAAATGATACCAAAAAAATACATCCGTCCGTCATACTCGATGACCATAAATAATAAAATTTCGGTTCGTGGGCTCGACTCGGGCTCCACATGTCCCATGCGTGCACAGGAAATATTGATTTGCGAATAAAACAAGCATTAGAAATAAGGACTGTGGACTTACCGTGTCGATTTCTTCGTCATGAAGTTCTCTACGTTGCTGCTTTTGATAAAGGGAAATCAGTGATTTGACGAAATTTATAAATAGTTCTGTTTTAATTATATTTTTTCTCCATGAATCATCAAGGTGGCTTACATCATACATAGGTACTTAACTCTGGGATACATTTATAGACTAACATAAAAGTAAATTCATTATACACTTATTAAAATATACCTTACGAGACTAACGTAATAGTTCTTTTACTTTTTTTGTTTGACATTTTGCTTTATTTTATGAAGTATACAAATAAATAATTACATTTAGAGCCACAAAACAATTGATAGACAGTTTCAATATGCTCAATTCAAGGTTGAGATCCAAATACGATAGATTTTGCAGAATTCACATGGATGTATTCTGAAAGCAGTGTGATACGGTAGTAGATATTGCACAACACAAACGAAGATAATATCTTTTTTATATTATAAACTAACGGCAATAGTGTTGCAAATTTTCAAACTTGAAATAAATTATATAAAAAAGATTAACATTAGCTCAAAAATAAGCTTTATTTTACCAATTTAAGCCTACAAGCGGAGAACTGCTGGGTTTGGACTTGAAGGGTGAATTCATTACCATGTTCTTTCTTCATTACTTTAAAAAAACTTAGGGTATTGTAGGAAACGAAGTGTTGATTTTCATAGCACCTACACCAGCTGGGTAGGGGAAAGGCTTGTACCTTAGGACGCTTGTACCTCGGGACAATGCTTAAATCAATTCGAAAAGAGGCACAAAAAAAAATTGGACTGGGCTCCAATCATCTTTGGATGTGAAGGCAACACCGTGTATGTGCCCCTTTTTCTGTTATCACCGACCATGTGATGATGAAAATTCGTTGTTTGTTATCACCGGTCCCAAAATTTTGGATTTGCTCCATACCACGATCAATTGACAGAAAGGTAAGTTTGAATTTCTTCCACTTGCAACTGCTTTCCTTCAATTCAAGGTTCATCTCTATGATTTTAATGTTTTTAAAATGTTATTATATCATGATATGTCAATAATTAAATTTTTTGGAAAATGTCAAATGTTTGTACTTTGGGACAGGTTGAGGTTTGTACCTTGGGACACAATATTTTTTCGACTTATGTTATTTATGTTCGGTTTTGGCCTAAGCTATCATGTTAAGATGTTGGTCCATTCATGTGCAGATGCCAAGATCAAAGGATGGAGTGAATCAGCAGCCAGTGGATGGGCCTGTTGTGATCAGCTACCTCTTCACATTTTTGTCCATTTACTTCCTTAGCTCAGTGGTAGCGAGCTCCGACTCAGAAGTGTAAATATAGTTTAGTCGGAACGATAGAAGATCGATCCCCGGTCGAGGGAAGTTAATCTTTGATGATTCAACAAAGTGGCGCAGTCGTACAGACCCGAATGGTTTCCTCAGCATTCTCTGGGAACAATAATAAATTAGTGTTGTCATCAAAACAACTTCCCCCAAGGCACGAGTCGAGCCACAGCCTATTCAGACAAATGTTGAGGTCAGCAGATCCCCCGCCCCGTTCATGAAGAAATAATAACAAAACTCCGAAGCCAGTAAAAAATATAGCGTTCTCACTGGGTTGAATAAGGCCGGCTAAAGAGCCCTCACCACCCTGACTAGGTAACGGAGTACCTAACTAAGATTTCCCAACAGGGGAGAGATGTTGTGATCAGCTACCTTTCCGCATTTCTGTCCATTCACTTCCTTAGCTCAGTGGTTGCGAGCTCTGATTCCAAAGTGTAAATTAATATAGTTTAGTCGAAGGGATAGGAGATTGATCCCAAGTCAACAAAAGTCAATGGGACTAAGCCCGATTTTTTTAAAAAATTTTAATCAAAAGTAGACCTCTACTCGACAATTTTGACACCAGCCGTTCTCTTTTTGGATGAATAAATCTTTTTCTATGATTTTTCAAAGTTTCGAATGTTTATGACGCCACGCGCCCCTCCCGCCTGGGCGGGACCCCCCCCCCCTGCCCACTGTAACGTCATAAACATTCGAAACTTTGAAAAATCATAGAAAAAGGTCTTCTCACGCTTAAAAGGTCGTGGTTGGTATCAAAATTCTCAGAATGAGGTCTAGTGTAGAAAAATAACAATAAATAGTTTTTCCGACTCATGCGCACACTCCATTTTTGATGATTCAAGAGGCCAATGGTCGAAAAGGCAGCAAGATTTACCAATAATGATCCTTTTAGTTGATTATTCTTTGAAGCATCTTTGTTTGACTTAATAATACTCATCTCGAACATGCCGTTTGTGATAAGATAGTATCCTATTTGTGTGATAACAATGTAAAAGTAGGTAACCAAATTTTGCTACTTGTCTATGTTTGAATTCCTTTAAAGGGATATTTCAAAATTAATGTCTGTTTTTGCGATAACCAATGTTTAAATAAAATATTTTGAATGATTTAGGTGGTCTTCTTCTAAATTTATCCTTCTGTTCCAAGGTACAATTATCTGTCCCAAGGTTCAAACATGGGTGTCCCGAGGTACATACACTGTTTGTACCATGGGACAAAATAGACATTTTGAAAAATCAAGTTTTATGGTATTTAAACTTTTTTACAAAATTATGGTTTATACATTTTATTAAACCTCAAGAGTAGTAGAGAATAACACACCCTTCCGTTAATTGCTAAATTACTTTTGTCTGTGAAAAAAATGTAATTGAAAAAATCGTCCCAAGGTACCTACAAGCCCTTCCCCTATTTCACAAAGAGATTTTTGAATCTGTAATATTGAAGATAGATGTAAATTTTATCACGGTAATAATTTGAGTTACGGCTTACTAGATCACTTTATTGCGCTCGTCGGTTTTCATGATCAGCTAATATTTCTGAAAAAACAAACAATGTAATATGATCCATTAAAAGAATAGTTGAACCAGGATAACACTTTAACGGAAAAGTTGAAAACAGCATGGGGTACAATGTTCTCAATTCATAGGAATTCATCGATGTTCCAGCAGGTCCGCTTGCTTTTTTCGCTCATTCAAGAGGGTGAAAGGATTTGGGCTGCTGATAAATTGTTGTGATTATTAGTTTCATAATGGATTATCACGAATGTAGATCAGAGGCTTCCAGTCTCCCGGGTTAATAGGCTCACTGAATTGAAATATAATGGGATAGCCATCTCGTTGGTTTGCTGTCTCACGATTTTGAGATCTCGCGGGATTTAAGTCGCGCGATTCTGTCTTATTGCGGCGTCATAGTCATGTACTTTCCGGGCAAAGCAAGAGTAAATTTTGATTGTGACAGGGGGATTCCCTATTGAATAGGGTATTGAAAACAATGCAAAAATTCTAGTCTTTTGGAAGTTGAGCAGAACTACGCACTGGCCGTTTTAAAATATTCGACTCCCTTCAAGCAGGTTTACTGTATAACGTACCAATTTTTGAGGTGAAGTTTGACACCAATCGGTTTCTAAACGCAAACAGACCAACAAACAACCTCCTGGCTAATACGTATAGCTATGGATTTCGAAATTAGGTGCATTTTTTTTTTTTTTTTTCAAGAGGATAACATGAATTCCCATTGGAAGCCAGTTTTTGAGCCAGACAATTTGAGCTTAATTGCCACGGTTGCAAACTCCGCAAGATGTTCTGAAACTGCCTATTCTCTTCAGGAAAACATATTGAATAAAGGTACCAAAGTTGTAGAATAACGGTTGTGTCTCTCAGTTGTAATCAGTTCAGACAGACAAAGAGACAAACTGAATTAGAAACTGAAACATATATAGACGAAGAGATTTATATAATAGTATAGATTTGAAACAGTTGATTATGAGTCACATTTGTAGGTTTTTTCACATTCATTGGTTTGGTTCAAGCATTCATTGGGAAGAAGGGGGGATCGGTGAACAACGAAGGTTATTCTTCATTCAAATATGCAAAAATCTATGATTTTGCGGGAGAAAAACGAAGAAAAATGCAACACAACAGAGAAAAAAGCCAACAGATTGGACAATTTTATAATCGCATAATTATGTATATAACTGGAGCATTCCAGTGAACGTGAAATTAGTAGGTGTATCATTTTTATTCAGTACAACACACCAAGTAAATTACGATTTTAATTTTTACAAACCGATCATCTCATTTCTTACACATGACTTTTTTTTTACAAATTGATCGAAATTCCACCCTCCTACTCATTTAAGTAAGACATAATACCCTAGTTTTTCTATCAACGAAATTTTGCGTACGAATGCATCTCACACAGTTGTAGCGACGAGCCTTTCATAAAGATCCTATTTCCATACTACATCTGTTGTAATACCCACATCTTTAAAATTATAACATTGAAAAACCAGAGTTTGCTTAAATTAAATTCATACAATAAAATCAACGTCTATCACAGTTTGGGGTCCTTGCTGAAGGAGTTGAGACTTCCAAGTTCTTATCACGATCTCAGAAATGCAAGTAGAATGGGGATCAGCAAGAGAGGTACCGTGGCCAAAGGTCGGATGGCATCACCTTTCACTGTAATTAAGAAAAAAATTCTAAAAAAAAACTACTAACTGTGAAAAACTATATTGATTCCAACTCATCACTCTTTGTATGTCTTATTATTATGTATGGTACTTGTCGGTTTGGAACACATATTATTTTTAAAAATGTCCAGAACATCTTAAAAATGAACTAAAAACATAACTATCGTGTTGGAAGAACACATTATTTACTGTTACACTAGACCCCAAATAAATAGTGAAGTGCTAAACTATTAACTATATTATTATCTACAATAATGTTTTATAACTAGTATTGTAAGTCAGTTAGTTTTTTGTCAATTCAAGCCAAATTTAGTTTTAAGTGTCAAACCATAAAGTAAAATTTGAATCGAGATTCAGCCTTAGTACAAATGTTTTTAATATTTTAAATATTTAAATTTAAAATATAAAATTGTCAGGATAAGGCGTTTAAGCCTTAGTATTTCTGTCAGTGAACATTCATTTGCAACCTACACTCGTGTTTAAAACGAATTTATTTGTTAGAACCTCAAGTCTTTGCAGGGAGCAAAGGTTGGTCTTACAAATAAAATGATGCAAATTATCACACAAAGATTCATTATTTTTCTGTATAGATCACTCGCCTGCGAAGAACAAAGCTCTGCCAATGTCACTACCTACCAACCATGTTTTTGCTTTAGAATCCAGTTTATTTTGAAGAACTAAACGCTTTTACTCTCAATTCGAAGGAGTAGGGAGTTGTGGGTGCCTTCATTAGGAAATTTGAATACTGGTTGCTAAGGACGCAAAACTGAGTATATTTCGATAAACAAACAACGATCGCATTTAGGTCAATTGAAATTTGAACGGAGAATTACCTATTCTCCGTTCAAATTTCAGCTGACCTAAATGCGATTATAGGCCTCGAGTGCGATTCACACTCGTGTTTCTGATTTATCGTAATTCCAACCCCTGAATGGAAAGCGAACGGTTGGTCCTATGGAGCTCTGGGTGGTCTCATTCGATTCTAAAAATTCAATACTATTTTAAATTGATGACAAAACAATACCTTATTATACAATTTTAGGGCTAAGGCGTTTTGAAAATTTCAGCCCTTATTTTCCAACCCTTAGAAGTGACTGACATCAACCAAAAGCTTCAAGACATAACTAGACCTCAAATGGAACCCATATATACTTGCACCTAATTTCATCAAAATCGGTCCGTGGTAACTAAGGAAAGTACCGAGTACGGCGGACGGACGGCCAAATTTTTATTCGAATCTTAAATTCTACGTTACTTGAAACGTTGACCAACACATTTTGAGGAGGAGTTTAATTTTTTGGTTTATTATTTTCAATAATAAGCCTTTGGAATCGAGCAAGAAAAAAAAGGTTAACCCCCCTCAAAATTTGATGTGTTACGTTTCAAGGTATGTAGAATCTGAAAATCCATTAAAACTAAAGAAATGCTTGCATACGAGTCTGCAACACACTGGGACATTTTCATGTCAACCACTACACAACAAGGTAGTGAATTAAGGTACCCAAGCATCAAAATAAGAAAACAGTTGATTGTTCTCTACGCAACACAGTGAGTCTATTTTATTTATTGGTCGCGTGAGCAAGACTTGCTTAGTTTTGGTGACGACTTTTCAGTTTATGTGCCAAAGCAAAGACATGAAAATGTCAAAAATTTCCGTCCGTCCGCCGTACGCGACACTTTTCTTAGCAACACTGAACCGATTTGGTTCAAATTTGGTATATGGGCTCCATTTGGGGTGTAGTTGTGCCGCAAAGCTTTTGGTTGATGTCAGTCACTTCTAAGTGGTGAAAATTAAGGGTTGAAATGTTCAAGAGTGCCGCGTGAGTGTGTGTTCTTCCTAGCTCGAAAACTCTTGAAATAATGGTATTTTTTCTTTCACCAATTTTAAACAGTATTGAATTTTTAAAAATTTTTGAGACCACCCGGAGCTCTGTGGGACATATCGTTCGGTCCCCACTAGTACTTAGGGGTTTTCCTTCGATAAAACAAAATCATGAGTGTGAATCGCAAAAGAGGTCTAATCTCCGTTCAAATTTCATCTGTCTAAAATGCGATCGCTGTTCATCTCTTCGATTTGTATATAGTTTCGCCTTTTGCGTAACCAGTAATCAAATTTCCATACGAAGCTTCCTATTTTTTGAATCGAGTGTGAAGGGTTTAGTTCTTTCTAATAAACTTGATTGTGAAGGTGTGAATGCAGTATGGTGTGGTACCTATCAATAGTTGGTAGGTATAAAAAAGTTGGTAGGTAAAAAACGCTGCAAATCATTGCCCAAAGGTTCATTATTTTCTGCATAGATCACGCTTCTGCATAGATCACTGGTTCTCCATCAATAGCACCTACCACCATCTGTATCCTCCCTTGACCTTCCCTCTCAAATTTCAGCTTCCTGCATTCATTATGATGGAAAATGGGTTCGGAGATCACTGACCAGCTGAGTGAGCTCCGAAGCCATTTCCAATCCTATTGAATGGACGTGCTCTTCCAGGCGTCTCCAGCATTCGAGAGATCTTCTTCACTCTTCAGAACTCTGATCAGCTGAGTGAGCTCCGAAGCCATTTTCAATGCTATTGAACGCAGGAAGGTCAAGGGAGAATACAGATGGTGCTATTGATGGAGAACCAGTGATCTATACATATAGAAGGGTGATCTATACAGAAAATAATAAACCTTTGGGCAATTATTTGCACCGTTTTTCTTCTTCGATTCAAAGGTTCAGTATTGAATGAATATACCTAATAAACCATAAAATACGAATAAACTCACTCGCGAAACCGATTTGGAAACCGGTTTTTAAAAAAACGGAGTTAAGAAGAACTTATTTTCAAGAAGATAATGAGTTACAAAGTTTAATAAATTTCAACGGTTAGGTCATCATCAGTAGCAAAGAATAACAACAAAACAATAACAAAGTTATTGTTTGTTATTGATGATGACCTAACCGTCGAAGTCCATTCAACTTTGTAACTTATTATTTTCGTGGAAATATACTACGTTCGTTTCAACTCCGCCTTTAATTGGATGGTCCTATAGAGCTCTGGGTGGTGTCATTCGATCCTATAAATTCAATATTGTTTTACGTTGATGAAAAATCAATACTTTTATACCAAATGTATCAAGGTTCAACCTCTATTGTTCGCCTTTGTGAAGTTATTAAAAATTACCGAAAGCTTCGGGGCACAGATAGACTCTACGTAGAGCCCATTTACCAAATTTCACTTTGAACCGCCACTTTGAACCGTAAATCAGCATATTAGGGCATGTTAGCATGTTGAGGGGAGTAACAAATTTTATCTTCCTCGATTTAATCGGTTTTCTATTGAAAATAACCATCTAATACTGTACGATTTAATCGTAATCGTATGAGGCTCGTCAATGAATGAGTAAAAGTAGAAACAGTTGTTGATGATTTCCATAACAATCCAATCGGCAGAAGAGCTCTATAAGGTAAGCTCTATAAGGATGGTAATTACGACATCCACATGAAACGGAAAGAGTTCTTAATCGTTTTTTCGTTTCTCATTCTATGGAAAGCCGTCAGCTTGATCGTGACGTTCTTGTTTTATACTTTAGAGTTCAAGTACTTATTAGTGTTTTGATCAACGCAATTCATATCATAAGTTTCGCTTCGTTGGCTTATCTGTCTCTCTATTTACATACCCGTAACTACTTTATTAAACCGGTTGGGCTAAAACTTAATTGTGCCACACCACGAGGCCAAGTTTAATAAGTTTTCATTTGAAGGTTAATTACACTTTTTGTGACCTATCAAGTAAAAAGGTTCGTTAAAGTAGAAGTTTTATTAAAATTCTTGGCCAATGTTGACAGTTCTTCTAGAAGGGAACTTGTTCGTTATAATATCGTCTCCGTAACATTGCCATGTTATTCGGGTGTTTGAAAAATGCTGCTCTTGTTTCATGTTAGCAATTTATCAATGCTTGAAACAGAGTTGAGTACTCATTATTCGGAACCATTACATTCGAACCGTTCTCTCACGACAAAGACATGACTGATATTAAAATATACTAACTTCATAAGTCAAAAATAATTTCTATTAGAGTTGCAAAATCAAAGTCACACAAATATACACAGGTGCTCAGTGAGAACGAACACCCACCACAATACCGTATTCATTTCACATCTTATATTCTGAATTTATAACTTTCCCAACTTACTTCAAGTCTTATTTTCTGAATTATTGTAAAATCTAATGGAGTAATGACCTAACACTCAAATATTGAGGAGAGACTGAGTGAGACAGAGAGATCGGAGAGACGTTGGGAGGTTGACGTCAACTGTCGCTCTTTGTGCACGTGGCGCTGGGGGTTGAGCGCATATCTGTTACTTTATTGAAAGACATAAAAGGTTGGGGGAGGTCACCCTCTATTTAACCGTAAACATACAATTTTAGATTATGTTTTAGACGACATTAAGAGTTATTGGGTTTGCGTTATAATGGTTATTCAGGAATTTATAAAAAAGGATGGCGAAGCTTTGAGATTATTTAACAGATAGTTCATTGGAGAAAATAGCTTCCTAACCAAATCTTAACCTTCGGGCGGGCGCTTGGGCGGAAATTTGGGCAATTTGCGGCAAAGTTGAGGACGTCGACATTGGATCTGAGTGAACATAGGTAGGTAGGTGCTCAGGTACCCTATGTACTCACTTCATTGTGTTACCAATATTATGTTGTGGTATTACATTATAAAACTGTATGCAGTGTTATTGGAAGAGTGACTGAATGTACCATTTTGGTTTATTATTTTCAAAAAAAGGGCCTTTGGAATCGAGGAAGAAAAAAATTTTTTTTGACCCCCTCTAAGTTTGTTGTTTTACGTTTCAAGGTACGTAGAATCCGAAAATCGAATGAAAAGTTTTCCATCCGTCCGCCGTACGCCGTACGCGGCACTTTTCATAGCAACCCTGGACCGATTTGGTTCAAATTTGGTATAGGGGCTCCATTTGAGGTCTAGTTGTGCCGCGAAGCTTTTGGTTGATGTCAGTCACTTCTAGGGGTGAAAATTAAGGGTTGAAATTGCCCTAGCTCGAAAATTCTCGAAATAAAGGTATCTTTTTTAACCGATTCAAGATAGTATTGAATTTAAAAAATTTTTGAAGCCATCTTGAGCTCTGCAGGACAAACCGTTTGCTCCCTACGAGTACTTAAGGGTTTTCGTTCGATAAAAGCGAATCGCGAGTGTGAATCACAAAAGAGGTCTAATCTCCGTTGAATTTTTAGCTAACCAAAACTTGATCGCTGTTCGTTTCTTCAATGGGGGGTGCGCCTTGATTTTTTTCAGATTTTTAATCGAAAGTAGACTACATCCTGAGAATTTTGGCACCAACCGCGACCTTCTAGCGTGAGTAGATCTGTTTCTATGATTTTTCAAAGTTTCGACCGTTTATGACGTCACGCGCCCCTCTCGCCTGGGCGGGACCCCCCAGCCAACTGTGACGTCATAAACGGTCGAAACTTCAAAAATTCATAGGAAAAGATTTACACACGCTAGAAGGTCGCGGTTTTTACCAAAATTCTCAGAATGAGGTCTACCTTAGATTAAAAATAACAATAAACAGTTTTTCCTACCCAGGCGCACACCCTATTTGTATTCAGTTTTGCTTCCTTAGCAACCAGGAATCAAGTTTCCAT
>CM019182.2:31079533-31180215 GCA_009739505.2 Apolygus lucorum
CCGAACGGTTTGTCCTACGAGCTCCGGGTGGTCTCAAATTTTTTTAAAAATTCTGTACTATTTAAAATTGGTGGAAAAACGATACCTTTATTTCGAGAGTTTTTGAGCTAGGGCACTCTTGAAAACTTCAACCCTTAATTTTCACCCCTTAGAAGTGACCTACATCAACCAAAAGCTTCGCGGCACAACTAGGACCCCAAATGGAGCCCATATACCAAATTTGAACCAAATCGGTCCAGTGTTGCTAAGAAAAGTGCCGCGTACGGCGTACGGCGGACGGCGGACGGCGTACGGCGTACGGCGGACGGACGGAAATTTTTTTATTCGATTTTCGGATTCTACGTACCTAAAACGTAAAACATCAAATTTTGAGGGGGGGGTTAAAATTTTTTTTTTCTTGCTCGATTCCAAAGCTTATTATTGAAAATAATAAACCAAAAGGGCCTTCGAAATCGAGGAAGAAAAAAATTTTTTTTGACCCCCTCAAAGTTTGATGTTTTACGTTTCAAGGTACGTAGAATCCGAAAATCGAACGAAAAAAATTTTCCATCGTCCGCCGTACGCCGTACTCGGCACTTTTCATAGCAACCCTGGACCAAATTGGTTCAAATTTGGTATATGGGCTCCATTTGAGGTCTAGTTGTGCCGCGAAGCTTTTGGTTGATGTCAGTCACTTCTAGGGGGTGAAAATTAGGGGTTGAAATTGCCCTCGCTCGAAAACTCTCGACACAAAGGTATCTTTTTTAGCCAATTCAAGATAGTATTCTTTTTTTTTTTTTTTTGTTGAAACATTTTTGAAGCCACCTTGAGCTCTGCAGGACAAACCGTTTGCTCCCTATGAGTACTTAAGGGTTTCCTTCGATAAAAGAGAATCGCGAGTGTGAATCACAAAAGAGCTCTAATCTCCGTTGAATATTTAGCTAACCAAAACTCGATCGCTGTTCGTTTCTTCAATTTGTATTCAGTTTTGCTTCCTTAGCAACCAGTAATCAAGTTTCCATAATATGGAATATATGGAAGTTTCCATAATAATGGAGCTTCATATTATGAAGCTCCCTATTTTTCGAATCGCGTGAGAAGCGTTAGAAAGAAACTCTTTATAATATACTTCATTGTGAAGGTGTGAAGGGAGGAAAAAGAAAAAAAACGCTGCAAATCATTGTCCAAAGGTTTACTATTTTCTGTATAGATCACCCTCCTGTATAGATCCCTCCCTACCAACCTTTAGGTACCTACTACCTACTAGGGCATTTTGAAAATTTCAATCCTTCATTTCCATTTGGTTGGTGGTTGGGGTCGAAATTTAAAAAAAATGCGCTAGTAGGTAGTAGGTACCTACAGGTTAGTAGGGAGGGATCCTTACAGAAGGGTGATCTATACAGAAAATAATAAAACCTTTGGGCAATGATTTGAAAAGTAAACATGGGTAGGTTGGTGCTCAAGTACATTATAAAATCATTTTATGGAGTTACTAATATTATTTTGTGATATTGCATGATAAAAGTTTATACTTATTCATACTTATTGTACTTAGATACTGGAAGAAAGACTGAATGTATCTTTTTTCAGTCTGATTTGGTCATATTTTCAAATAACCTACGTTTTTATTTAGCCACCTAGTTGACATTATTTTTAATAAAATGTATTTCTTGTTCCTTATATTCATAGTTTTGTACCTTATTTGTGTTTCCCTAATGTGAAAGTCAGTGATCAATGGTGTTCATATTCACGTATACGCTAAAAATATAATATTATTCGAAGGCGGCTAAAATGCCGCCCCGCGCCCTTCCGTGTGAGTTGTCAATATTGGACAAATCTAACGTTGTTTATAGTTTTGAATGAAGTTCGAGTTAAAACAAATAGTTTAGATGATAAACATTTTTGAATAAACAATTTAACAACCTCAACGATTCTTTATTCCTTTTGAAAAAAATAATAATAAATAAATTGTATACTTATGTATGAATTTCACTTGTAAATATGGTCTTCACGTTTAGTGTGTTCGTGGAATTTCACAGTTACTCAAAAAATTCCAAGAGACTGATTTTTTCTCGTCAAAATTCCATGCAAGATCCGTATTATTTCAAATGAGAACCTTCATTTTAAATTAAGTATGTGGAGCAAATGGATCGAAAAAATGAAAGACGATAAACGATAATTACATTTATCTGGAATTGAAGCCAAGGTTTTATCCGATTTCGGAAATAACTGAGTAGATCCTGGTTCGGGAAAAATGGGAGTGAGAATTTAATCTCTGGATGTTAGGGTTACTCCACTGAACCTGATCATTGTATTGTTAATAATTTGTTCCGGTTGAAAAATGTGATAATTAGTAGGTACCCAACTACATCATTACACAATTAAGTTGCATTAATTTATTGGAATGTTTTGTATTCTTCCAGGGAAGGTATTATCCTAACATCAATATTGACAGCAGCAGAAATCGAGAAAAATAAGGGTCATACCTAGAAGCATTGCCTCCCTGTTGTCCAGCAGAGGTGACATACTCTGAACTATGCTTTCCCCTTCTCCTTGCCACAGAACGGGAGAAAGACTGGCAACGCATTTGAGTTTCATGCTTCCGCCAATGAAGTGCTGAGGCGCTACAGTAGTTCTCAGTCCGAGAACAGTAGTGACAAGACCATGAGTGTGAACCACGTGTGGGTATCTGACGAGCCCTTCTGTGTCTGACACCTGAGAATGAAATCACAAGAGAAATTGTATGAGGTAACATGCACTTGAAAAAGTACCTCTACTTGTTACAAGTAGCCGGTAATGAATATGTATGTATCGTGAACATAACATACGAGTAAATACAAACGTAACACCCAACGTGAATGACATACTAATTTGTGATAATTTTTTTAAAGTAAGAAAGACGGAAGTGGACAATTGTAAAATTAATAATAATAAACAATGTGGGTTGTCAGGAAACAAAAGTACAATTATGCACATTGCGCGTGTGCAGGAGGAAAATTATGAACCACAGTATTATTCTCATTTGTTGTCCATATCTCAAAATATTAAAAGTTCATAAAATTCGTATTCTCCTCAAAAGTGTCTTTGGATGTTTGTATAGGGGAAAGAACGATGAAAACGAGGGAGACTGTGAATGTTTTTAGTTGGGATTAACTGTATCTACCTGTTGATCATTGATGAACCAGTGGAGTACTGAGGCTGGGTATGATTTAGCGGATGTGCAATTCAAATTGATTTCGTCACCGATCATGTAGTACTGTTTTCCACTCCCGGCGATGTGCGGGCCATGGCTGGGTAAGACTGTAACAAATAAAATTGAACGATATATAGTAATTGAATGAGTTCATACTCCTAATAGGTGACATCGGCATGCAAATCACGTCATAAACAACATTCAAAATAGGTACCAAATACCAGGTAGGTTTCAGGCTTTTATTTTAGTGACTGTTGACCTCTCCATCTTTTTCAAACCAAGACAATTCGTCTGTCTTATGATTGAAACCCCACAAAAATATGGCAATCCCTTTTGAGATGATTGATAGAAAAAAAAATTTCTAGAGAATTACCTAAATGTCTTCACATTTGTGAATAAGTGATCGAATAGCATGACGGCTTTTGTTACATAATTATACAATGTAGTATGACATACTAATGGGTAATCAAGTTCAAGTAATGATACCTACAGTTTTAAGCAAAACTTCTGAAGAAAATAATGTTCCTAACCTGCAAAGGGGTCTTATTGAATCTACTGAAAACATCAACCTTTTAAATGGTATTTCGATTTTGGAATTGTAGTAGGTTTTTCCTTGCTGAGTAAACTAAAAAACTCTTAAAGGTAGCAACTTGCATCAAGCAGTAGTCTAGTGACTATTAGTAAATAATCTATTTTATGGGTGATTCTGTTTTTCATGAATAAATAATATTGAATATAACATAGTGAGAGGGTAGACATCTTGGAAGAATAGAGGGGAATGAAGAATTCGGGGCCAAGCTTGAGAGGACGGTTGATATTTGAGCATTTTCCAAAGCTCCGCTTTCTTAGCTGGATTCCTCTCAATTAACAGAGTGAAAGACTATGAAGGAGAGGAAATGGTGGGGGAAGGGAATGAGGAATCCTCTTCAAGACTAAGTGCCTCAGGTGGTGTACGTGCGTTGACTTTATATCGCATTTAACTTCTCACTCTCGGTCGATTTCCATAATCAACAACCTGATTATCTTACCGATTCAGACACTCCTCCAAATGTGAGAGAATTCCGGGTGATAATCATAGTCATGAAAATTTTAAATATTGTTGAGAGTTGCTAATCAAACTCAAAGTTTCATGGATTCATTTGTGTACATAGTTTCAATAAAAACTCACTTTCCGTTCTGAATCTATCGAGACTACTCTCTACTGCGCTCTTTATTATTTTCCGTATGTACATCCTGAAGGTATCTTTTACTGTGGATTATTACAATATCAACAAGATGAGTTTTCCAACACGAGGAAATCCAACACAATCTTCAAGGAATACAAATTCTTTAAGCAGACCTGTTCCTAAATAACTACCTATGTGATGTATTAGATGGAAAATAATTTATCTATGAATTGTAATTATCTAATGTCTGTCTAAATTGATTTAATCTGGATATATTTTGTAGTGCTCGAATCGCCGATTTTCAAGACAGTCTATAGGACAATATCCACCAAATTTCACTAGAACGCAGAGCAAAAGATTTATTTTCATATCCGGCACAAAGGATGTTGCAAACCACGTCGGAGTTTTTTGTTTTTTTGTTTTCTTTTTTGTTCATATTTTTCACTTCTCTCATGGTTTAGAAGGATCCCTTTAAAAAATCTTGGTTTTATAAGTATCCAAAATTGGTAATGATGAATTGACATTCATTATTTTACTTACAATTTGTGATTTGATGGTCTTATTTCTGAATTTTTACGCGCAGGTTATATCAGAAAACTGTTGATTGAAAGAAACATGGTTCGAATAAGTCAAGTGACATCGAAATGGGATATTAGATCGTATGTGTGGTGGAAGATATGATAGCGGATAGTTGAACCACGAACTTTGTTGGTCATAGCCATTGCCACCTCAGCCTATACTTTCAGACATTTTAATGATAATCACCACTTTTCACTAAAAAAAAAAAAAAAAAAAAAAAAAAAAGTTTCTCTGACCTACGTTCTGTTTTGGTTTTGCAATAGGTATATCATTATTTCACCAGGAATTGAGAGACACGATTTCTTGAAAACTTGGAACTGTCTCAAAACTTCCAATCCTTAATTTGACTTCTGGGATCGGGTGTAAGAGCCAAGCCTGCCCCTTTCCAGAGGTGGGGTGGTGCCTCTGTTCGATGGGTAGAAGATAGTATGAGATGCGCTTGACGAAAATATTGAATATGATCGTTTCATGATGCCTTACTCATCTGTTAATTTCACCAATGATTTGTTTGGAAATTTGTTTTTCTACCATGAAATAATAATGCGGCGAGAATCCACTCTCCACTCTGTACAGGAGGTATTATTATTGACCCAGATAAGTTGAATGTTTGCAGTGACCCTAGTTGTTATCACTTTCACAAATATTTTTGATTTATGTGAAATTTATTTTGTATTTTCTACGTATTTATTATATTTCGTTATTATGTCATATCTGTTAGAAAAATACGTTTAGAATGCTAGCATCCAGAGAATTCGTATGAGTTAGGTTTATAGCTTTTATTCTGTAATCGGTATGTCAATAATTGTCAGAACTGTGATCGTTGAATATTACAATTACATTTTCGAATATGCCAGAATCTTAGACAGTAAAACCACAATGATCATCGCAATTTCTTGTATATTTTACAAATTATCAAACCCTGGCGAAATAAACAATTGATGTGTTAAAACAGTGATAAGGTCTGCCAGACCCAGTATCAAATAGTCCTATGATGATCCAAAACGAGGAGAATTCGATGAGGATATCGACGTGATGAACTTGACGTGACGGCTTGTTCTTGAAATGTTCGATGGTTTCTCTCCTAATAACTTTCGACGAAGAAGGTGTTGCGCGGATGTTTATTCTCGGCAGGGGAAATAATCGCGACGAGAGAAAAGCGGTGGCAGGTGGAAGGGGAAGGTTGCTCGCTACGACATTTAATTAAATTCCCCTCGTAGAGACAGTAAAGACGTAGGGGTGGGAGGGGGTTAATAATACGGACTCACCTTTCAGAATGATCGGACTCATTAGATAAGGGGTAGGCGGGAGCGACGAACCCGAGGGCGGTGAGGGCCGCACTTTCATTGGAAGCTACATTGAGCTTGGTGCCTCCGTTTGGTTTCCGAGGTCCCTTAGAAGCTGAGCTATTTGAGCACATTTTAGGCTAATAGTTGTAAATGCGAAACCAATGAAGATCCGCTCGTTTACATCGGTGAGTCAAATGATCTTTGAGTAACTAATTCACAATACACCGAACTCAACATTTTCCTATCATTTGAACACCATTAAAAATTTGAAAAATCGTTGCACTTAGTTTCCATCACATCACAGCTCTAGATTTTTCAACACTTCTCCCCCAAAACGAGGACTTCTAAGGGTTATTTGTTTGTGCAAGTTGTGGTAGAGTACAGTCAGGGTCCTCCATCATGTCCTCCTGGTGCTTAAACTTGAATCAGTATGACATACTGATGAAGTACAATGAAGTACATTGTACTTCATGTTTCAATTGTCGGTCAACAATGACCTTAGAACCACATTTATTTATTTACTTTAAATAATACGGGACAAGCCCAATTGTAACGTAATAACAAGCTGTTCTTACACAATATATGTGTACCAAATTATAGTTCTCATAGCATATTTCTCTAGCTCGTAAATAAGTCCACGAATCCGGAAAGGCGGTTCGACTCCTCTTGCATACGTCTTAGTGGATTGTTACGTAAATAGTTTGGGGCTGAAGTTTGTAGGTAAAACGGCTGGGAAAGTCTGGTGGCATGTAGGGGAATATTCAGGCTCAACCTCGCCAGGAGCATGGGACAGTCAACTTTACCTTATACGAGCCCGTGTAGCAGCATAACATCGTCCTCCCTTCGTCTATGCTCAAAGGAAAACAAATTTGCCTCTTAATTTAAAAAAATAATAAACCGAAACAATGTATAATTTCGAGGGTTTCCTTAAGTAGGTACTCATCAAAGTTGTTATAAAGTAATGACAGGAACAAAATTTGTTGATTTAATCAGACGTGAAGGATGAATCGGGAAAACTTAGTGTCATTTTTACATACAAAACAAATCAATTTTAAAATTGAAAATCTTCAATGTAGATGATTCAAACCCATGCTCAAGTTAATTAACTCATAATTTATTTCTCAATTAGAATGTTCCAATAAGAGTTTAATTAAATCACCGCTAGGCAGTGTATTGGATTAAAGATCTTTTCCGAGAAGTAGCAGCCGGAAAAGCTTGGCAGATTAGGAGCGTGGACGGTGGGGTACCACCGACTCCCAGAACCACCTAGATTACAGAATGCCTTCTCCCTCTTTGAGTCGGACTAATCTTATTAGGCCAGAACGCGGCCTCCACATTCGCATCTACACGAAGGAAAGAGCGGAAGAGGTAGAAAGGTACTAGAGCTTGAATGGGAAGCTGTAAAGCGGCTTTTCCACCAGCTCCAAACATGACGGCGGTGTTCACAACAAATAGCCGAAAAAGAAACCTAATAACTTGCGGGCCCAGACACGTTTCGGGCAGAGGCAGAAGAAGAATTTTCATATAAACTTTATTGAATGAAGCAAAAGTTCTATCTGAAAAAACAACATGAAATCCTCCTACGATGACAAAAAGTCAACTGTGAAGATTTCCCGTGTGTCCCTGAAATGTCGACGTTCATATAAAGAGTAAGGGTCTCTACCTGTATTTATACCCTGATATTTCTAGTTTGATAAGATCAAATCAGCGTCACCAACTTTATCCATATGCTGTTTAAATTATCCTTTCTGATGGGAGAGAAAAACATTTAGTGAACATTTTAGAAATAGAATCTCTACTGTTTATATTATCCATTGTTGTAGTTGAGTAATTGTGTTCATCGATTATTGTTTGTCGAACTAGATTCGATTAATAGGTTCAATCGATTCCTCCCCTCCACTCTCTTCCTAATAAACCAGTTTAGTTCGAAATGTGCCAATGCGTTCTCCGTCTCCTAATTTCATTTCATTATTTAAATTGTTCGGCTGATTATTTATCAAATTGTTGTTGCAGCCTTTTTGACCGACTTCAAAACTGCAATAGACGCGGGAGAAGAGATACTCATTTTGGTGTGCCTCGGGACGACAATTTTTTTTTTTTTTTTTTTTTTGGTATGTTTTTCATATTTTTAATTCTGGTAGGTATTCTGGTTATTTTCATCTGACTGTTTTTTTAAAATGTGTTCTCCGTGGTGGTTCCATTTCGAACGGATTTCATTTTGTTTTGTGGAAAGTGTCGAAAATGAATTAAAACAAGTCCATTCATGCAGCATGAGTTAATGAGCGAGTTTTCAAAGAAATCTTCGAAGGTGTGGTTTAGAAGATTGAAATTTTAGCTAGTTGATAGAATGTAGGCCTATAATGTATACCTTGTTGGTGTGGCACAGAGCACGAATCATACCAATTCTTATAGAATCAGCCTCTTGGTTAAATATTTGAAGAAAAAAAATCCTTCTCCTTACCCTAAATTCAGAGTACCCACTCAACATACATGGTATGTTTGTGTATATTGTTATGGGGTATGTTTTAAAGATGTTAGGAGTCCATATTCATGGTCTACTCGTCTTCCAGAACTCAAAGAACACACGTATTTAGTTGTTCTTGTCTTCGGTTTTCAGTATACCATACCAATATACTACAAATGCATAGGGTAGGTTTTGAAGGTGCTAAGAGTCCATTTCATGTTCTATTCTACTCCACGAGATCGTAGAGTACCCACTCGACTATTGCATTTTTGGGTACCTACATCGAATATACTTAGGTTTTCATTACATCTACATTAAATGTTTTTATATAGTATTTAAAATTCTTGGTCAGTTTTCAATTTCTGAATTTGCACCTACATCAGATGTTTTCTGCTGAATCCGAATACACCAAATTAAATTACTGTAATTATTATGGTAATATCCACAAAAACAGAGAAAAACACTTTAATGGCCTAATTTTTGAAATTTGAACCAAGAGGGGGAGGTTGTTCAAAATTCCTGGCTAACGAATTTGTCGTTATGTTTGTTATCTTGGACATTTTGGAAAAAAGTTGAAATTTTTGTGAATCCGATAATCGGATAATCCTGCAAAGGGGAAAATAGGAAAATTATAGTTGGGTATTCACGCAGAACCTGCATGAGCCTCATCAAACGCGCACATTCAAGTTGGTGAAGTTCCCTACCAATAATAAGGAAAATAAAACACATGCGAGAGTACTATGTCACTTGATCGGGATTGTGGTCAACTGGAAGTATAACACCTTCTTCGCCGAGCTTTCGGTAAATTTATTACCTTCTTCAGGGCTCGAAGGTTGTTTATTTAGTGAAACCACCAAACGTCGATATGTAAAGAGAAGGTGGAGACGGCACCATAGTTCTAGAAGATAAATTTATGGTAAAATGAAGAAATTATTTTACAATACCGGCTTTTTAGTACAAAACAATGTAACAATGTTTATTGTCGTTGTTACTTTGCTCTGTTACAAAAAAGCCTGTGTTCTTAGTTATATATGTATTTTTTTTTTTTCATTTTACCATAAATTTACTTTCTATAATTATTGTTGTTCTGTACTCCTGCTGTAGTCATTTTCTTGGTTGTTTTGGAGAGGAAGCAGAGGACGTCAATATACCGTTTTCATCATTTATTTGCCAAATAAATTTATAAACATTTATTTGGCAAATAAATTATGAAAACGGTATATTGACGTCCTCTGCTTCCTCTCCAAAACAACCAAGAAAAATTCTATAATTATGGTAGCGTCTCCACCTTCTCTTTACATATCAACGTTTGGCGGTTTAACTAAATAAACAACCTTCGGGCCCTGAAGAAGGTAATAAATTTACCAAAAGCTCGGCGAAGAAGGTATTATATTTCCAGTTGACCACAATTCCGATCAATTCACAAAATCCGTTTTGTTGAGTCAATCTACATAGTTTGCTGAGAGTATAGGTACTCGTTAAACCTACGAGAGAGTACAGGATGAGAGAATAATCTGCCATGTGATTGTAGCATATAGTTTCCTCATAATCCATAACATGGTTGGGTACGTAATGGGATAGGATGTCGCCATAACTGTAATGTATCTTACAAATATGAGGGTTACCGAAGAGCTAGTTGATGAGAGGGTAATCTGCCAAGTGTAGGTGGCAAATAGCTCATTACATGGTCACATCGCTTTTGCAGCGTCATCTTCATTATGATTCAAATTATGGGTGAAATGGCGAGCTTTATGGAGCAGTAGTAATCAGCAGTATCAACCTTTTTAGTGGTTTGGCATCATCAGAGTTGAGATCGGTTCGTTATTCTGTTAGAAGATTTTTTCATAGTTATGATTATGAAAAGTCGTGTAGAGATCCATGATAGTGACATTTCATAAATTACACGGTTCATAGCAGCCAATATCTAGCTATCCAGTGAGACACTATAGTTTTTCTCAAAATGTCATCGTATCTCATGGAACCGAATCTAGAGCGGAATTACTTACCTATCTTACCCTGATTGAAACACAGTTTTTTAAGCGATAACCTCAATGGTCTGAGAAAGTAAACGACATTTCAACTATCTAAAGGTTTGGTGCATGAGATTCTAGAAAATTGGGCATCTCTATTATAATTAGGTAGCAATATATAAATAAAGGCAACTCATCAAAGGCCAGATTATTTTTTTAGCTACACGAAAGGATATTTGATAAACTAATAACCTATTGAAACGTCTTTTTTCGGAGAAGGCATATTAAGAAACCTTTGCCGTGGGTCCGATCTTAGTTTCCAATGTTATAATTTTTGTACAACATAAACAAAACTCGGGGCTTTGCGCCTCGGCGGGGGGCTCCGCCCCCTGCACCCCCCGGTTTATTTCTTTTTCCATACTCTGTATGAAATCATAGGAACACAGAATGTGTTTTTGCGATACTAGTCATCCGTTAAATAAAAAAACAACAATAATAAATGTGGAGTTGACATTAACATGACAACCAATAAACATATCACCAGATGTTTTTTCTGTCGCTTTTTCGTGACGATTTTTTTTCGGTAGGTCATCGCAAAAACACATTCTGTGTTAAAATTAGGTTAGTAGGTTTTCTTATGAACGAAACCGATTTTTCATTATAATAGATAATATTTACGAAACAGTCAATGGAATATCACATGAATTCAGAATCTACATATTATGCAGTGTAACAACTATAATATACTGCCTACTAAATGTGCCTCTGCAAATTATGCAAGGGCACCTTTATATGTCTACTCGTATAATAATAAAATTAAATCATGGAAGAAAGAAAGAAAAAGTCAGCCAAGTTGTGTGGGCAGTATAACTTCTTCCCATAGAATGTCACGGACATACTCGTAATTATAGAATCCATGATGTGAAAACGCTCATGTATCGAAGATGCATTACCCAATATGAAAAGAATGAATGAATTAATGAATAGAAACAGAACTTGTTCAAAAAGCTTTGAAATGCGAAGTGTAAGTGGAAATTTTTATTCTGGAGAACGTCAATTTCATTGGACTCACTGATACATACCTCTCTAATCTTTGAGAGTGAGGAAACAATATTATTGAACTGTTGAGTTTGATTATGACTATCACTGTAAGTTGAATGGAGTAGAAAACATGATGTGTCACCATTATGGAACAACCTTTAGTGAAAGGCGAATACATCTTTATCTAATTCATGAAAATTCCGGTTCGCATAGATCGCCGTTGTCATTCAAAGAAACTTCTACAAGCAACACAATTGGAAGATGCCGAACCAAACTTTTACCGTCTCTGACAAAGTTTTTCGTTCACCTACCAACATGAATGTCTTATACATACCTACGTGTTTTGGATTGGCAAAAACTCGTAACTCTCCTTCAACTGTTGAATTGGGGAGAAATTTCAAAAGTGCCCCAATAGATGGAACCTTCCAATGGAAAGTTTTCTCTCCAAAATAAACTTTCCACATGATTTGGACTGGCGATATAAAAGTAGCTGAGAAACCCTCTAACAATGTGTATAACAACTGTTCTAACAATGTTCGAACAACTTTCGAAATGTTCCAAGTATTGGATCATGCATAAGTAAAATAATGTCGTATTTGAGTCTTTTATCAGAACTGTAATTAGAAACATTAAAAAAACGTCTGCCAAGTGGGTGTGGCACATAGCTTCCTCGTATCCATAACCCGATTATATAGATGATCAGATGCATAGTTGTTAATCTCAAAACACCAATCTCTAAGTACCTACCACTA
This sequence comes from Apolygus lucorum, assembly GCA_009739505.2. NCBI lineage: Eukaryota > Metazoa > Arthropoda > Insecta > Hemiptera > Miridae > Apolygus > Apolygus lucorum. The sequence goes on from CM019182.2 coordinate 31,091,964, forward strand.
ACCTCATAGGGGACCATCTACACTCTAATCTGGACAATCCTAAAAAATTTTATCAAATTCGGATTAAAAATTAAGTGAGTAGATGTATGTGATTGGATCAAAAAAATACTTAGCCTCGGCTGGGATTCGAACCCGCGACCCTGGGGGACAGTTGAAGTTGCAGCTGTTACAAGGAATTTACGTTTGCGCATGCGCAGTCGCTTCTATCAGTCCGGGGACGATGATTTTCATAGGGGACTTTCTACAACCTAATCCACATAAATCCTGAAAATTTCATTGGAATCGGGTGGATAATGTGGAAGTTATGGCCGTTACAAGCAAATTCACGTTTGCGCATGCGCAGTGGCTACTATCAGTCCAAAGTTGACAATTTTCATAGGGGACCATCTAAATACTAATCTGTAACATCCCTGAAAATTTCATTGAAATCGGATGGAAAATGTAGAAGTTATGGCCGTTACAAGGAATTCACGTTTGCGCATGCGCAGTCGCTTCTATCAGTCCGGGGATGATTATTTTCATAGGGGACCGTCTACACACCAACCCGCACAATCCCTGAAAATTTCATCGAAATTGGACAATAACTTTGTATAGTTATGCGCGTTACAAGGAATTCATGACAGACACACAGACAGACAGACACACAGACAGACAGACACGGAACCAAAATTGTTCAGAAAGGTCTAAACTGCGAACGCGAGTGGAAATTTTGATTTTGGAGAACTTTTTTTTCGTCCTTGAAAAGTGAAAACAAAGCTTCCGCTACCTTGGTAGACTCGGAAGCAAAATTGAGTAGCCAGGTGAGTACAATAATTGTACTAATTATTAGTTGTTGAAAAATTCTCTCTATTGTGCAGTACTTTTTTCAATTAGCTATAAGATGTATAATTTTGTGTGGAGCACATTCGCCTTCTGACAAAATTGAGTCAGATAAAGTTCATTGATGAATTCGCCAACACTAAATTGTATTTTTACTAACATAATACTATTTTTCTACATGAATGAAAAGCAACACGATCGTGAAGTCTTTCGTAACCATCTTGATGAAATTTCACTTTTATATGTTCTTAATGATCCTATGGGACCTAGCAATAAAGATTAATTTTGCAATTTTCTATTAGGATTATTTTTTACATGTTTAATACATTTAGAACTCAAGAATTAAATAACGAAAATTCCGACCATACGTGTTATGCCGCGCTTTTTAGGACGTCTCACAGTAGGACATGGACGTCCTTATGCGATTAATCTGGGGTGAAGGGGAACTGCTCTCAACAAAAAAAAAAAACCACATACTAATCCGTTTTCGACCATTCTGAATCCAAGTGTTTGTGAGTAAGTGTGTGTGTATGTGACAAAATCTTTTATACCTACTGGATCTTGGATACCATGTCTTTTTTGTTCGACGCGGAAATCTATCTAGACGTTTTTGACACTGTGGTGTCTCCATGGTGACAGGACACCAGAAACCTTGCAATGCATGCGATTTTGGCTGTTCCACCTTGAAAACAGATGTGATCTTCTTCCAAAACAGAGTTCACCTTCCAAAACTAACAGATTGGTGAAACTAGAACGTTATAATATAATTGATTGACTAGACGTTATAATAATTGATTGATCATATTATGATCAAATACGAGAGTCACATGTCGATCTCCCATACCGAATCTTTGTAACTAATTTTAGTAACAAAATTTGTTACCTACTAAAATATTTTACATTTAATTTTTTTAATTTTTTCATATTTTTTTTAAAATTTTTTATTCTATATTTTATTGTTACATTTAATGTTACAGATCAATCAATTCTAGTGAAGAATTTTGGACCAGTTTTAGTAACAACTCATAGTAACCACTTATACTAGTACTATAGCGCTCACTTATACTCCTACAACTGTTCACCTACGTTATCTTTCACCACACAATTTATAGAAACGTAAGGGAGACCCCTTCGGGGCTGCTCTCCATGTGAACTATAAATTGTGAATTTTTTAAACTGTAAATTCATGCTCACAAGTTGTAAGGTTGACATGTGAATTCTTTTCAGATCAGTCCAGTCAATCTTACATCTTGTTAAAGATTCCTTTCGTGAAGTTATCGGGTGTAGAACGGAGACGTCACACAGATCAGCTTCCAATTAAATCCATTAGTTTAATTAAGTTCTGAAATTGGAATGGAGACACTCTCAACAGTCCTAGCCAATTTGAGACCTATATCCTAGTGAGTAAAATCATGCCGGAACAACTAGTCTGAAGCAAGGAGAAGGAGCGAAATTGTCCTGATTCATAACAAACTATATAATGGAGTCAGAACACCACTTTATTTACGAATTAATGAGAACCTAAAGGAAATTTCGCTTGGTTTGAAATACCGTTATCTCAAAATAGATTTGAATGTAAGCCTGAGTGAGAGCGATAGTGGTCTTGAAAGTGGTCTATACGCAATTCCAAGGGACATCCCCTGGAATGCATGCATTACTTAACAACATGATTTTAGTTACCATAGACCCAGAGCTCTGTAGGACTTACCGTCTTTCTAAGACTTGAAATTTGATTGACAAATTAATAACAATAGATTACAAGTGGTTCGTTGTGAATCTAGCGATCCTCATCAGAATTTAGTTATCACTAACAGTAACATTAGATTTTAGCTACCATGGACCAAGAGCTCTGTAGGTCTGACCGTCCCTCTAGGACTTGCAATTTGATTAACAAATTATTCACAATAAATTACAAGTGGTTCGTTGTGAATCTAGCAATCATCATTAGAACGTGCTACTCGTAGATTGCTCATTGGAAAGCAGTAGGAGTAGTGGAAGAAAAATAAAGTTCATTTTGTTTCGTTTAGTCTTTTAATACCTACTATTAAGTTATGCTTCTTAGTAGGTAACTAGAAACCAAATCTCGGTTGTGACCCCAATTCTCGGTTGTGACGATGTCATTATTAATAAGTATCAAGAAATAAACCTGATTGATGTGTAATAATTGGCATGTACTTCCTGATCAATGAGCCTTTCTTTATGGCCCAGCATAAACGTCTCACTTTGAGCAAATGGATCTATCAGAATGTGGTAAATAAGACCATGATTTCGAGAACCTGGAACAAGATTTGACCACAGAAATGGAACCAAGGTTGTAAAAACACTTGGCAACTGAGTGCAAAAATTTTTTATTTTGAAGACCCACTTTTGGATCATTATTTTAAATAATGAACCATTAGAATCGAGCAAGAAAAAACAATTAAACCCTCTGAAAATACTGGGTACCTACCTACAAGGTACTACCTTAAACAGGAATGTTTAATTACCGAACTCTCATCAATTAAAAAAAAAAAAAACGCTGCAAATCATTGCCCAAAGGTTTATTATTTTCTATATAGATCTCCCTTCTGTATAGATCCCTCTCTACCAACCATAGAAACCTACTACGTACTAGGGCATTTTTGAAAATTTCAACCCTTCATTTCCATTTAGTTGGTGGTTGGGTTTGAAATTTTCTAAAATGCCCTAGTAGGTAGTAGGTACCTACGGTTGGTAGGGAGAGATCTATACAGAAGGGTGATGTATACAGAAGATAATTAAACCTTTGGGCAATGATTTGCAGCGTTTTTTTTACGGACCAACATTTTTTTACCTACCAACCATTGATAGGTACTAAATACCTAACAATAATGCCTTCACACCTTTACAATCAAGTTTATTAGAAAGAACTAAACGCTTTACACTCGATTCAAAAAATAGAAAGCTTCATATGGAAATTTGATTACTGGTTACGCAGAAGGCAAAAATATATACAAATCGAAGAAATGAACAGCGATCGCATTTTAGTCAGATAAATTTTGAACGGAGATTAGACCTCTTTTGCGATTCACACTCATGATTCTGTTTTATCGAAGGAAAACCTTCAAGTACTCGTAGGGACCAAACGGTCTGTCCTACAGAGCTCCGGGTGATCTCAAAAATTTTTAAAAATTCAATACTATTTAAAATTGGTGAAAAAACGATACTTTTATTTCGAGAGTTTTTGAGCTAGGACGCTCTTGAAAATTTCAACCCTCGATTTTCACCCCTTAGAAGTGACTGATATCAACCAAAAGCTTTGCGGCACAACTAGACCCCAAATGGAGCCCAGATATGATATATTATATCAAATTTGAACCAAATCGGTCCAGTGTTGCTAAGAAAAGTGCCGCGTACGGCGTACGGCGGATGGACGGAAATTGTATTATTAGATTTTCGGATTCGACGTACCTTGAAACGTAAAACATCAAATTTTGAGGGGGGGGGGGGGTGTTTTGCCTTCGTCTCGGCATGATTGAAATGAACACTTAGGTGTTATTCGTAAGAGTACCTTTTTATTCAATAGAACAAACACACGTTGCCGTGTTAGCAACACAATTCCATATTGTAAATAATAACTATGTAGGTATGGTAAACATACCATACCATTACATCTCCTCTCCTTAGTCTACCGCTACCAAAAGCTTTCGGTTCCGGACCAGTGTGGCTCCTTCATGGGTTTTCACTTCGTACCTCCTGGGTACACCGCTGACTTCTTGCACGACTGTTCCATATTTCTTCACGTCTCGCACCCACACCTTTTCTCCCTCTTTTAAAGTTTTCAGATCCCTAGCTGCGTGTCTCTTGTTGAACTGTCTTCTTTGTCGCTCTTTTATCTCTTTGTCAACTTTCCGGAAGACTTCCAGGCCTGGCCATTGTGGTATCAGCGAATTTGGATCGACCGGAAGTGTTCCTCTTAACTTTCGGTTCATCAGCAATTCCGCTGGGGTTACTCCATGTGCCAAAGGCGTTGTCCTGTATGCTAAGAGTCCAAAGTCAAGATCTCCTTTTGATGCTATTTTCTTCGCTATTTTCACCATCGATTCTGCAAATCCATTACTTTGAGGAAATCTTGGGCTACTGGTAACTATTCGAAACCCCAACTCTCTTGCAAATTGCTGCATTTCAAAGCTCACGAAGTTCGACCCATTATCGCATCTTATCGATTCGGGAATTCCAAATTTTGAAAATAAAGATTTGAGATATCTCTTGATGGCTGCTGTAGTAAGATCTGACATTAGTACATGTACGTCCATATATCGAGAGAAGTAATCAGCGACCACTATGTACCACTTGTTGGCAATTTTGAAACAATCCATTCCCAATGTACACCAGGGTCTTTCGGGTAATTCTGACGTCAACAAAGGCTCACTCTTCTGTTCCCGTTGCTCCAAGCATTCTTGACATCTGGATACTTTTTCTTTGATCATTTGAGTGATTCCTGGCCACCAAACACATTCTCTTGCCCTCAGTAACGACTTCTTTTCTCCTCCGTGACCTTCGTGAATCCTGTTCAAAATGTCTTCTTGTAATGCTCGTGGTACCACTACTCTCCTTTTCAGCATAAGCATCTCACCCTTCATCCACAAATCATTTTTGAATTTTTGATAGGCACCAAACATCCATTCGACTTTCTGAGGCCATCCCTCCTTGACATATTCCTTTATTTTTGCAATGTTACTGTCATTCTTCTGCGCTTCCAACAAAGCCTCGAGTCGGACATCGGAAATATTTGGGCTACCTACGATATTGACGTAATATTCCACTTCATCTTGATCAATAATATCTTTCCCATCCACACATTCCGTCTCCAATGGCGCTCGCGATAGTAAATCTGGCACGTAAAAGTCTTTACCAGCGACGTGCTCCATGATGTAAGTGAATGGAAGCAGTCTCATTCTAAACCGTTGAATTCCGGGAGTCAGCTCATCCAATTGTTTTTTTCCAAATAACGTGAGTAATGGTCTGTGATCTGTTCTAATGATAAACCGATCTCCACCAACTAGAAAATCTCTGAATCTTTCACAAGCCCAGGTAATTCCCAGTGCTTCCCTCTCTATATTCGAGTACCTTTTCTCACAATTGGTTAGACTTCTTGAGGCAAACTGCACTGGCCTCCAGTTGTTTTGAGAATCTAATTGCTCCAATACAGCGCCTATCCCAGTCGAACTGGCATCTGCTGCTACCCTGGTTGGCTGATTCGCATTAAAAAACTTTAAAATGGGAGGCTTTGTAATCAACGCTTTTATCTTACTGAAGGACTGGTCGTGGTTCTCGTCCCAGTACCATGCGTTTTCTTTTCTCAAAAGTTCTCTTAGTGGTTCCGAGTCAGTAGCCAGGCTTGGAAAGAATTTGGTGTAATAATTACACATTCCCAGAAATCGTCTTACTTCCTTTACATTTCGTGGTGTTGGAAGCTTCAAAACAGCTTCGATTTTCTTCTTATCTGGCTGAATTCCTTTTTCTGATACGTGATGTCCTAGAAATGTTATTTCTGCGTTCCCAAATTGGCACTTATCTTTGTTGAGTGTCACGCCTCTTTGCTGCATTCGCTCCAACAAGTTTTGTAATCGCTTGTCATGCTCCTCCTTCGTAGTTCCATATACCAAAGAGTCATCCAAAAGCGATATAACTCCTTCCAAACCACCTACTATATTGGTCATTTCTCGATGATAAACCTCAGGCGCACTCGATATGCCCATTGGCATCCTATTAAAGACGTATCTACCAAATGGGGTAATAAAAGTCGTGAATTTCTTTGAATCCTCGTGAATCTCCAACTGATAATAACCACTTCGGCAGTCAATCTTTGAAAACCATTTGGCATCCTTCAACTGGATTAACAGCTCATCCACTGATGGAATCATCAGTCGCTCTCGTTTTACTGCTTGGTTTAGTTGAGCATAATCCACACAGATGCGAACATCACCGTTTGGTTTTGGAACTACCACCATCCCTGCAACCCAATCGGTCGGGGCTTCAATCTTGCTTATGATTCCTTGATCTTCCAATTTCTCTAATTCTTTCCTAGTTTTATCCTTCAGGTGCAATGGGATTCTTCGCGGTGTTTTTGTCGCAAACGGCTTTGCATCCTGATTAAGTTCGATCTTGTATTTTGCCACCTTCATCTTTCCAATACCTTCAAATAGTTTTTCAAACTTTTCTGGAATTTTGTCATACTCCAATACCCTGACCCAGTTGATGAGCCCAAACGCTTCAATTGCAGGTCTACCGAGTAGTGGAAACTGCTCATCTTTTATCACATATACAGTATCTTCAATTTTCTTTTATCTTTTATACTCAAGGTTGTTTCAAATTTGCCCAAAAGGTGGAGAGGGTGTCTTCCAGCCCCATATAACTTCAATTCTGTTTTTTCTAATGGGAATTTTTGAGCAAATAAAGAGTGGTACAATGTTCCAGATATTATTGTGACATCTGCTCCGGTATCAATTTTAAATCCTACAGCTTTGTTTCCTATGATAACCTCTATGTCTGATTTCTCCTTACTAATAGCTGATATCTTGACGCTGTTCATGCGATACTCTCTTTCCGTAACGCTGGCATTATCGTCCGCTGTGATTTCTCTCACCTGGGTACGCCGGTTTCTACAGACCCTTGCAAAGTGTCCCATCCTTTGGCATTTATTACATTTGAACTTCAATGCAGGGCATGTGGAGTTTTATGCGAGTACCCACATCTTTGACATGAACTTTCTGACGTCTCTCTCTTTCCACTTTGAACTTCTTTATAAGCCAAGTCTAAATTCGTATGCTTACTCTGACCCCTAACAATTTCTTGCTGGTTACTCACCGTCTCTGCCTGTCTAACTTTCATTTCCACTTCCTTGAGTGTCAAATATTTTTTTACTTGTAGGTTTTCAGAAACCTTAACATTTTGCATCCCCTGTATGATTTTGTGCATAATCAATTCGTCTGTTAGTTCACCAAACTTACACTTCTTTGCCAATACATGCAGGTCGTTGATGAACTCTTCTACTGGTTCTTGAACCAATTGGTTCCTCGCAAAAAATTTACTCCTTTCGAAAACCAAGTTCGTTTGACCTTCGAAATGTTCTGTCAGTCTTGTTAAAACTGTTTCATAATCTCCTCTCTCTGCTTCTGTTAATCTCAACCTATCCAAGAGTTCATCTGCTTCGCCTCCAAGGACATAAATTAACATATTTACCTGATAAACGTTTGATTTTTTTTCCAAGTTTGACGCCACTCTGTATCTCTCCCATCTTCTCAGCCAATTTTCCCAATTTGGGTTTCTCCAGTCAAATTTCTCTGGTACCGCCATCGAGGAATGATACCTGTTGGCATTACCCTCACCCTCTTCGTCGTCGTTCACACCTGACACCATGTTTTGCCTTCGTCTCGGCATGATTGAAATGAACACTTAGGTGTTATTCGTAAGAGTAACTTTTTATTCAATAGAACAAACACACGTTGCCGTGTTAGCAACACAATTCCATATTGTAAATAATAACTATGTAGGTATGGTAAACATACCATACCATTACAGGGGGGGTTACATTTTTTTTTTTTTGCTCGACTCCAAAGGCTTATTATTGACAATAATAATCCGAAATTAACTGATGTATAATAATCCATAGCGTTTTCCATTTATATTGATAAATCAGGATTTGATTCATTGTAGCCTTCGCGTTAAACCACTTAGTTCTACATGATGTGCTGAAATTAAGTTCTCAAAAAACTATATTTAATAATTCTGAGGCTTTACTATTAATCGAAATAATTATTCTTAGAAGTTTTGTTTTCATGGAACACTGGTTACCAGTGCGGAAGAGGAAGCGGAGGTAAAATAAATAATCCACGTTTTCCTTCGCTTTTTCCAGTTTTAGCACATTCATCAAGATCACAATACCTACAGGCATTCATCTCTTGGAAACCATTCATTTTTATCTCTGGAGTGAGTGATCGTTGAACGAGGAGGATGGCTGGAGCTCGATAGCTGTCATTTGTAGGTCGGAAAATCGCTCATAGCCCCCATGTTAGTACTCCTCAATTGGGGATCCCCTTCCATTGAAACCCTCAGTAGGTAAACGAATTTTCATGGTGGTATTTTCAGGTAAGGTATATTATGATTACATTATTTGTAATTGTCGTGCCTCCTAATATATCTTTACTCGTATTATCAAATACTGAAGAGGTCCTTCCGACAAGGGAGCCAACCGTCCTTATCGGTCAATTGGCGCTTCTCCACCACTTCGGGGTGGAGTTTTTCGCCTACTGGGAATTCAGTACTTGAACAAGAGTAATAAGGCTGTAAATACCCTTGTCGGAGCCCGACCAAGGCATTCCATCTACAAAATCAAACAAGCAAATTATTCTCTACCTCCTCAGCACCTTTCAACTCTAGCTCTAAAAACCGATCAACGAATTCGGTGTTCTGGTTTCTACACAGACCAGGGGCGTTTTGCATTCCCTTTGGTAACACGGTTTTTAAAAACCAGAAACCAAATTATCAACAAGCTGGTTTCTACGCAGACCAGAACTAAATGCTTTTCTCGAAAAATTCGCGCTAAATACGGTAATATGTATCAAAAAATACCTGAGCCATTTCTCAATTGGAAGTTCTAAGCTTCTAAATTGAGTTTCAATGTAGCCTTATGTTCAGCCCCACAGGGATGGGATTGGAAGAAATAGATATGTGTACCGTTACATTCCATCCTCATTCTGGATATATTATGTTCTTCATACCGTTACACCTGCATCAGCTTATTCCTAAACCTGACTATATATTCCTAGTATGTATAAAGGTACACAGTATCATGCTAACTAATTGTCCGAAGCGTTAGTTGAACTTTCGTTTTGACATTTTATGTCTTTGCTCTGGCACATAACTCGAAAACCGTTACCAAAATTCGTTACCAAATAATTTTGATGATTTTCACGTACAACCAATCGTTCCTAGGGAAAACTAACTTCCTCATTTTCCACCCCACAAAAATCGTTCACCACTCATTGGAAAGCTCTCAATTTATTAAACATGGTACATGGTCCCTAATATGAATGTACCTGTACGGAAAGCTGAATTATGCGCATGTTTAGTAACATATGATCGTGAGTAACAAATGAGATGTCAACATGATCGTGAGAGGAAAATAGGTATCGTCATCCAACAGATCCCTTTGAAGCGTTACGGAGGGCAGGGTCAATGGAGAATGCTGAAGGCGCCTGAGTGGCCACTGATCAGCTGAGTGAGCTCCAAGGCCATTTCCTCTCCTGTTGAACGCAGGAACCTGAAATTTGAGAGGGCGGGTCAAAGGAGAATGCTGAAGGCGCCTGAGTGGTCACTGATCAGCTGAGTGAGCTCCAAGGCTATTTCCTCTCCTGTTGAACGCAGGAACCTGAACTTTGAGAGGGCGGGTCAATTGAGAATGCTGAAGGCGCATGAGTGGTCACAGATCAGCTGAGTGAGCTCCAAGGCCATTTTCTCTCCTGTTGAACGCAGGAACCTGAAATTTGAGAGGGCGGGTTTAAATGAATATTTACGTACATTACATCGCAACCATCAACGAGCACAATCAAATTTCCACAAACAAAAGTACAATACGGGGTTTTATATGAAGGGGAAAGGGGGCGCAAAGAAATAAATGTCTCTCGTGGTTGCGTACTTGTACGAAAGCTGTATCCACTTTCAATTCCCTAGGCCGATGCACTTATGATTTAGATAAACTTTGGGATTCGTAATAGGGTGCTCAAACATGGATTTCATTTGTTGAAAAAATCAAAATGGTGTTACGAAGAATTCATGGTTTCTAGCAAAAACTTCTTTCAGGAACTCAAAACAAAATCAGAGGTAAGTAAATCATTTAGATACATATCAAAGTACTTCATTATAGTAACTCCGTAAGTTAGCTCAATTATACTCGTCGACTATCTGATCGTAAATAGTACCGTACAAATAAGTAATCAAATAAGTACCTATTTTGGGAAATATACCAAACTTGGTTTGTTATTCTACCTTTGGATTTCCTCTGAATCCCAGAAACAACAACGAAATACAGTTTTACCTTTCAACACAAAACTTGGCAGCATACATACAATTTATCATTCATAAAACTGGATGAATTCAAGATTTTGCGTTCTGAAATACGACAAAGAATGCCATAGTGCGTGAATCAATGTCGTAATTCATAGATATCAAGATTACATATTTATGTGCTGAGTTCTAAACAAAAGGGGTTTCAGAAGTGTTATTAATGAAAATGCTTGTTGGAGGAGAAAGAGAACAAAACCCTGAAAACAAGAGAAAGCTGAAAGTGGTTGAGGCACCTGGGGTGGATGAGAGGCAAAGAAACAGACCCAAGTTTGGGAGGGCACATTTATCACTCCCTGCAACGGGAGCAACCTGTTCCCGCAAACAAACATACATCAAGGCAAATAACGGAGTCTCTTTGAGGAAAGAGTACCTCGGTCCATCGATTAGATAAGCTAATAAATGTCCAACCTTATCACGTAGTACAACGCCATTTACAAACTGCCTAGTAAATCACTTCGTCGCGGGTGTGAAAATCTCATTTTCAACATCGAATAGAGAAATCTGAGAATGACTCCTGAAGTTTTTTTTTTTTTTTAAACATGGGACATTCTGTGTACCATACTCATCAAATTACGATTCAGCCGGCTGTGAGTCGGATGGATGTATCCTCAAAAGGATTTAGATGAGAATTTGTGCAACAGTTCCTCATTAAAGTCGCTGCTAAACAGTGTGTTTCACAGCAAAAAACCTGATCCATGTAAAATCTTTATAATACGTCTCTTATCCACATAATCTTCAATGAATGAGAACTACCTACATTTAACTAGGGAGACTATGATAAATACAAATATTGCTTCCTCACTACCGAAGGTAGGGAAGCTTTGTATTCGTGAAAGAAGTGAAAAAAAAAAATGTCCTCCAAAATCAAAATTTCCACTTGCTTTTTGCGTTTTAGAGCTTCCCGAACAATTTTGGTTCCGTGTCTGTCTGTCTGTCTGTCTGTCTGTCTGTCGGTCTGTCGGTCTGTCTGTCTGTCTGTGGTCAATCCTTGTCCCGGGCAAAACTATACTAACCTGTGGTCCGATTTTGATGAAATTTTCAGGGATTGTGCGGGTTAGGTCCTAGACGGTCCCCTATAAATTTCAGCACCTTCGGATCAGCTGAGTGAGCTCCAAGGCCATTTTCTCTCCTGTTGAACGCAGGAAGCTGAAATTTGAGAGGCAGGGTCAATGGAGAATGCTGAAGGTGCCTGAGTGGTCACTGATCAGCTGAGTGAGCTCCAAGGCCATTTCCTCTCCTGTTTTTCGCCAACTGATTCTATACGTCCATGTTACAATGAGTGAGGAAGCTATACTGCCCACCCAACTTGGCAGACGTTTTTATTTCAAGAAGAAACAGATTATTAATAAATACATTTAATTAGCAAACTATATACCAGCTAAGTCGGTTTGGTTGGGGGTTTAGAAAATGTAATGCATGAGTGCCTACTTAACAATATGGAAATAAACTCTTTAATCTGTTTTCTTACTTTTAAAAATGTTAACAGGAATGCCCGGACAATTTGCAAAAGTTTACTACTGTTTTGTTAGCTGCCTCTCCTCCATCAGTCGGAAGAAGATAAATGAAAATGATATTTTGAGATTTTCCTCTGGCACAAAGTATTCACCGGTTACTGAGCGAAGCTTCAACTGAGACGAGCAATCAAACTTTATTGAGGAGGCAACCGAAGCAAAGGGTTGGGGAAGGATCCATCAACCAGATCGACAGAATATCGAAACCACCGATAAAGTATGGCGTGACGCGGGTCATTCCGTGAGATGTTATACATGTCACGAACATTACGTTATAGCGGTAACCACTTATATCTCTAATAGACCTATCAGATTCGTCATAGTAGAAGCCCCCATCAGAGAGACTGTGAACGTAACCAATAAATTACCAGTATCGTTAAAATCACTCGTCTAAAAGGGAATATTGACCAAGTTACTCGAGTATCTGGCGACAGTGATTCTTTTAAATTCACGTATTGATGATTGAGATCAGCCCCAGGTATCGACAAGATCAGTTGATATCAGTTCCTGTATCTACAAATATTCTGACAACTGATCTATCTAGTCACATAAATGAGTTCTTTCAAAGTTTTAAAATATACTATTCTTGAAAGTGTGAGTTATGGAAAGTAACAAATCTTGAATGTTGAAAAGGAACAAAATGAATTGTATAATAATAGTCATCATATTCAAGGTATATTTTATGGAATTAGGTTCGCCTCTCGTGCATTTGAGTAGTAAATAAGGGTTACACAATTTCAAAATAGTGTCAACATACTAATATTAGCAAAACACATGTTAAGTTGGACGGCTAAACATAATGAACAACCATTTATATAGGTAAAATAACATAAAAAGTGTCTTTTTTAATGATATTGGTATGTTCGAAAGATTCCCTGAAGAAATAAGGATACTCTGAAGAAATAAAACTTTATAAAACTATAATAAAAATGTTAATAAAAAACTATGCTAAAACATGTTTGAAACAGATTCTTGAATAATCGATCGTTGACTCTTACTGGATGAATGAAATTTGTTGTATTCAGAAACGTCTAAACCGCACTGGCAGCAATTGGTTCTCTTCGTTTATAGTAATCTCTTATATAACACTTTACACTGGTAGGTAGTCACCCAAACGATACAAATTAAAAAGTCTTGCCATGTGGAATTGGTAATATTATTTTTTATCATCAATCTACTGTTCCACAATTTTGATAAGTACCGGTATAAATATAGTAGGGAACTTGTATTAAATTATAGCAGTATCTAGTAGGTACAAGTACTTCTCAGAATGGTGTAACGGTGAATTGGCGGAAGTTAAAAATATATACTGGAAGGGGGAAGGTAAAGCCTTGGAAATACTCACTCGGCACATACGAAGAGCGCTGTATATTTCAAGTGAGAGCACTTCAGTTTTGGACAAAATTAAATTCTTAGTGGAGGTAAAAGGTTTGTTGTGTCGTCCTGATGGGGTTGCGCTTATGGAAGTCGGAGAAATTCAGGAGGCTTCAAATATTTCATGACGTCACAGTGCCGTCGTTGTCTGCCGGTAAAATACCTTAACCCTTTGAATATATACTGAATTCTGTTCTCCAACTACAATATCAGATGAATTATTAATAGGTATTACCTATTATGATGCTTAAAACATGTTAGGGTCAGCCCCGCACGAATGAAGATAAAGAATCAATTGTATTTTTGCACATGCATAGGGGCTCTTGATGTTTCAATCATAATTGAAGTAATTTGATCAAAGTTGAAATATAACAAGATAGTGTGGTCTAGAGGAATTCTATTGTACAACTGTACAATATCGGCCTGGTAATCTGTCATCGATCCACACCAACACACGGTACCTACTCAAAGTTAGCACACAAACTAAGCAAGTGTCTGGGGAAGTTATATGCTATCGAAAACTTCTGTCGCCGAACTCCTCCGACGAAAACGTGACCTTTCTAACCAACTCAATCGATATGTATCAAAAATCAATCGTAATCACCATATGTTCGAAATAATATCCCTATGTAATATATTATGCGTAACATGTTATTACATAATATGTGTATTATGTGTAATAATTTATACGTTACTCGGTTAATTTGCACTCGATGATAATAAATTGTAGATTTGAATCAAACATGGCGACTCCATTTCTATCGGATAGTTTTCTGTGAGTTGATAGGTACGTTTTGATTCAGTAAATCGAAATTAATTTTAAATACAGTATACTGATAACTTTGTATTATATTTGTATTGTGGGTTCCGAAAATTGTATTGATTACTACGTAAGTAGAAGTAAGTAATACTTATGCTTTTGTTACCTCTATCACCGATGAAAAGTAGATTAATTTTCTTCAGACAATCGCTAATATTGAAGATATAACAACAACATTGACAGTTTTGTGTTTAAATTAGGTATACCTACTAGCGAATTTCTTGTTAATATCCTTATTTACGAGATGTTTTGAGAAAATAAGGTTACCATAAATATAGCAAACGCTTTTGTCCACTCCAACAGCAAACCTAATCACTAACCACGAAGTGCAAGGGGGTTTTGACGGTTAAATCGTCTGACTCAAAAGCCCATTAATCAGTGCAATTCCAACATGATTGTGTTTAATTGAGGATAGGTAATCAAACCTAGAAAGGGGCGTCCAAACCCTGTGGAACCGTTGGGAATAATAGTTGCAAACGAGAGAGCTGGATCATTGAATCATTAGACAGGCACTCTCTCTCCCTCCGGCGGTGCAGTCGGTGGTTTTGTTCTCATGATGAGATCAGTGGGACCCATCTGCTTCCCCGGTCACACATTCTGAAGCCTTCCAGTTCGGTGGATCGTGATTAGACTTACTCAGATGACTTTCAATTCCCTTGTTCGAAGTCGGTCGTGAGTTTGGGATCAATTACCTTTGGTCGTTGTTAAGCCCTCGGAGCTGCGTCCATCCGGTGCTCGACCAAATGATAAAATGTTGCAGTAATTAAATAACAATTTCAGTATGTCTTCTAGTTAGAAAATACCAAGTAATTCACTTGGTACCTCGATACTATGTACTTGAAGGACCCACAATTTCCTGGCCAACCTTCAATCGAACGAAGAGGAGGTACGTGCCACTAGGTGCGGTTCACACGGACTGACCACATGAGACGGCCTTACTCTTATGTACGCTGAAGAAAACCCGATAAAATACGATTCGTGGCGAATAGTTCACAGTAAAAAACGCTACTAATTACCTATTACACAAAGGTTTATCATTTTTCTATATAGATTTTTCTATATAGTCAGCAAAGAACACGGCTTTGCCATTGTTACTACCAACCATCATGAAGAAAAACATCGATCGCATTTCGGTCAGCTAAAATTTGAGCAGAGAACCTTAAGTTCTCGTAGGGAGCGAGCGGTTTGTCCTACAGGGCTCCACGTGGTCTCTAAAAATGCAAAACTATCTTAAATCGATGAAAAAACAATAGGTACCTCCACATCAAATATTTTTCAGTTAGGGCGTTTTCAAAATCTCAACCCTTATTTTTCAACCCTTAGAAGTGACTGACATCAACCAAAAGCTTTGCGGCACAACTATACCCCAAATGGAGTCCATACCTATACCAAATTTGAACCAAATCGGTCCAGGGTTGCTAAGAAAAGTGCCGCATTCGGCTGACGGACGGATAATTTTTTTATTCGATTTTTGGATTCTACGTACCTTGCAACGGAAAACATCAAATTTGAGGGGGAATTAAATTTTTTTTCTTGCTCGATTTCAAAGGCTTACTATTGAAAATAATAAACCAAAATGCGGGCCACCGGCACGCAAACCAAATGCGGACAACAGGTAGGTAAGCAACCTGGTAGGAAAGGTAGGTACAAAATAACTCCTAATAGTTTCTCTGAGTTGCATTCGATGACGTTTGGTTTGAGCCGAAAATGAATTGAGTATTGTGTTGAGTCGTGATATTTAGTAATGCAGGGCACAAAATGGACTCTAACAATATGCAATATGATTCCAACATTATTCTTCAGAAGAATAGTTCTCCTCAACGATAGTTTTCATAGATTTCGTAAACTGGGAAAAAATTATTTTTTATCAGTAACATTTTTACAATTCAGTGTCAGTTTACTGAGGTTCGGTAGTACACTGAAACCTTCATGCATTGTTTTTTGATGTAGCTGTGGGTTTGTGAGTTATAATAGTTATCGCCATCCGCTAAATCGAATTTCTTTACTTGGTGTTGCCTCTGCAGGCGCTCCTCACTCAAGGAATGTGACAATTAATTTGAAATTCTGACACCACTGTTCCCCAACAAAATTATGGCTCACGTTATGAGGTAGGTACGTAGAATTCAAAAGCGAATACAAAATTTCGGCCCGTCTGCCTTACGTTGCACTTTCAATAGTTCATAGTTTTCATTTTAGAATAGTAATGATTTTTGATAATTCAAAAAGAGTTTCCTATGGGAATGTTTAATATACAATGCTGCCAGATGGAGGGACATCTTTGATGGTTCAGCTTCATGTTCCATCATACTACCTACGAGTCCTACAGAGCATCTTGCTTACCGTTGGATGGTTTATGAGACAAAACATATTGTTTAGTAATGCATGCATTCCAGGGGACGTCCCATTGGATAAGCATTAGATCAGTTTAACCAGTTGGTAAGCGATAAAACTGTTTCACACGATATAATTTATTTACCTATTACTTTAGCCAAGAAATAGTGACCCCCCCCCCTCGTAGTGCACAACTAAACAGTTTTCCGCGTCGAAAAAAAAAATCGGAACTAAGGTCTGTGCAGACGACACAAGATTTTGTCACACACACACACATAAATACACCTATGGTTTTTTCGCGGAATCGGATTCAGAATGGTCTAAAACGGATTATTGTGTGGTTATTTTTTCTGTTGAGTGTTGTTCAACTTTACCCCAGATCAATCGCATGAGGACGCCCAAGTCTTACTGTGGGACGTCCTAAAAAGGATATTAGAAAGAGAAGAGTTACCTAGGAGTAGCACATAGTTCAGTTTTGGGAGCGGACCTGGAGACCATCAACTACGACGGGATTCTTCGAGTAGAGAAGATGCTAGAAGGAGTTTCACTGATTGGCTAAGCTGATGAATTGGTGGTTGTGATAATAGCTGAATGATGGAACACCTCCAGTTTAACTCTAACAGAACCATGGTACCTATCACTGAAAACATCTCAGGTACTCCACAGCTGTCCCAAAGTGTCACCGGAGTAACTAAAATTATATTAAAATTTTAAATTTAATGGACAGCAGAATATTTTGTGGGCTATTGTAAGTTTCAAAATAGAGTTTCAAACAAAATTTCCAAAGAATCAATAGACAAATTTCAAACTTTTTTGTCATAAGATCATTTTTGACTTTTAATAACTTACTTACAAAAGATGGTTGAAAAAAATTCAGCTCTGTGGGTTAAATTTCAAATTACAATTGAAATCTTGTTGGTAATACCTTAGGACAGCTGTAGAATTTCTAAAATGTTTTGGGTGACAGTAGTGACACCATGGTCCAATGCGCCGAGTGATGGAGTAGATGGACGCGCACATGCTGTCATTGGCAATCCAGAAAACCGAAATTTTGCTGTTAACCACAGCGTGAATTGAGAGATCCGTAACCATGAATGTAGATGGGCAGGGGATCATCTCTCCAGCGATTGTTACCTTGGTGAGATGCTGGACGGGAAACTGAGCAGAAATGTGGGCAGACTCCCTAAGGTACAAACATATTGTTTAGTAATGCATGCATTCCAAGGGACGTCCCATTGGATAAGCATTAGATCAGTTTAACCAGTTGGTAAGCGATAAAACTGTTCACTCGACGTAATTTATTTATTACTTTAGGCAAGAAATAAAGACCCCCCCCCCCCCCATCACCATATCCACCAGAAAATTCCTAGCGGCATGGGAGCCTCGATTCTGAAGAATCGAATTCCATTTTAAAATCCATGATCTACGATACCCAACATGCGAATTCGAGTTCCCCCCACCCCTCATCAAATGGTGCCAGTCTGGCACGAAAGCTGAAATACGTCGTAACATTGAACTTTCATCTATTAGTTTTAGTAGGCAGTCCGTCGAGGTTCACATCCGTATTCAAAGTGAAACACACGAAATATGCGGTTTATGGTGTCCTGGCACCATGGTGGCACCACTATTAGTTCCATGGTGGCAAATAGAATAATTCATGAAAATCCGGAGGTATAATGAGAATTTTTCCTCAATTTCAAAGGTTGGGTACAAATAGTAAGCAGTAAAGGAACCGAAATATTGAAAAATTGGATATAGGCCCGCCGCAAATTGAACCCAGCACACGCACAGCCCACGCCGACCCCATCCCCAACCCACGACCATGGGCTGGGTCGAGTACCGCATATTGAACCCAGTCGTGTGCCACATCCACGATTCGAGATGTTCTCAACTCACTGATTGAGCTCCTCCTGGATCTCGATTCAGAGTCAGAGACTGAGGAAGTTATTACTTTGTATTCTTCAATTGAACGAAAAAAAAAGTAAAAGAAATACCTATTTAGCTGGGAGAAGTACTGGTGGTGAATTTAAAGTGTTTTCGGAAGTTCCTGACAATGTTTTCAAGGCAAGTTTTCGGCTTACCCGGGAACAGTTTGGCGAAATTCATGAACTAATAAAAAGTGACGTCACGGGAGGTGAATGCAACGCCCAAAAACAAAGAAAAGTTAGCACAGTAGGCGGAGGGATGTAAATTTTTTTATTCGAATTTCCGATTCTACGATCGAGAAGTAAACCATCGGATTTTGAGAGGAGGTTAAAATGTCTTCCTCCCTCGATTCTCAAGATTCATCAATTAAAATAATAAACCAAAAATGTCTCCTTGTGCCCCTCAAAATATATTATACAAAAAGGATGAACTTCCTCTAGGCCTTGTGAATGTCAAAATGACAGAAAATGAAAGAGTCCTTTCATGCAGCATGAATTAATGGGCGAATTTTCAAAGAAATCTTTCAGTTGAAGGTATGGTTAAGAAAAGGAAAAATTGAAGAGCTCGGCCGAAAAGGGGTACATGTTCCTTTTTTGAATTTTACAGGAGAGCCAAAAAACGAATCCTAATCATGCGGTCACGAATTCACAAGCTAAATCGAACATGTACCCCTGTTCCATCAGATTTCCCACAAGCTAATAATATATTAATACGTACCGTATAATAATATAAGAAAGCTATCTATTTGTGGCACAGTTACACATTATAGTATTTGCAAATGTATTTCAACCCTTTTCAAAATAATTAAACCCTTTACAAAATTATTTCAACCTTTTGCAAATAAAGGGGAAAAGGGTTTAAATAATTTTGTAAAGGGTTTGAATAAATTTCTAAAAGGTTGAAATAATTGTGTAAAGGGTTGAAATAAATTTTTAAATACTATACATCTTTATATTTTCTATCTGAAGGACGTCCCCTGAAATTCATACTTTTCCAAACAATAAGTTTTCATTTTTCATAAGTATAAGAAATAAAGATAACAGATTTTAAAATAAAAAAAATCACTGTATATGTACTGTTTTTTGGTAAAATATTTTTTTAAATAAAATTATATTAATGGTCGTCAATACCACTCCGTCCATTTTAATAAAAATTTTATAAAATGTTCCAATAGAATGATGTTCCTTTATAGAATGTTCCAAAACGGATGGTCCCTGACAAGTTCAATTAACTTCTCATCCATTTTTGGATAGGAAACAACGCACCCACGACCCACGAAAACTGTGCGGCACATACAAACGGACCCACGCGTGGAGAGCAACTGAGTGGGATAGCCGTGGGCTGGGTTCAATATGCGGTACCTAATGCAAAACTATGTTTCACATTCCTACCCACGCATGGGTCGGACGTGGGCTGTGCGTGTGCTGGGTTCAATTTGCGGCGGGCCATATTATCCCCCCACTTATCCCCTCCTCTTGCGAATTTTGGTACTCTGGTGAAATCATGTACAACTCGAAAGTTATTTGAGTCAAACAAAAAAGAAACACAAAAATCGGTTGGAAATTGAGGCCTGGGCAGAGTTTATAAGATTATGCCCGCAAACGCACGTTTTTCAAGCATTAACCCCCCTTTCCCCCCCTTTAAAAGCAAAATTCAAAATTCCGGCGCCGTAGTGCACAACTAGATAGTTTTCCGCGTCGAAAAAAAAAGAACCACGAAAATCGGTTTAGAACTAAGGCCTGGGCAGACAACACAAGATTATGCCCAAAAACGCTCGTTTTTTGAGCATTAACCCCCTTAAAAGGCAAAATTCGAAATTCCGGCGACGTAGTGCACAACTAGATAGTTTTCCGCGTCGAACAAAAAAAGAACCAGGAAAATCGGTCGAGTACTAAGGTCTGTGCAGACGACACAAGATTTTGTTACACACACTCACACAGACATTCACCTATTGTTTTTTCGCAGATTTGGATTCAGAATGGTCTAAAACGGATTACTGTGTGGTTATTTTTTTTCTGTTGAGTGTTGTCCAACTTCACCCCAGATCGATCGCATAAGGACGCCCAAGTCTTACTGTGGAACGTCCTAAAAAATACAGGGTACGTATGGAAGCTGTGTAGAGGAGAGAAGCTCTAAGAATATGTAGCGCTTTTAGAACTGCCTCAGGTCCAGGGGCACAAGTGATAGCAGGAGTTATTCCGATATTCCACTAGGCACTGGGACGTAAGATAATCTGTATGGGAAAGGCAGAGGCAATGTCATTGTAAAGAAGGAAGAGCGAAAGGAGACCATCCGTAGATGGCAAACAGACCTTGGACGATCTGACACGATCGTAAGACTTGGAAGGATGATCATGGATCCTCTTTCTTAGTAAAAATTGGGAAGGCCACTGACCCAGAGTTCATACACTGTGGGATAGAAGACGATGATGTCTCCCACACCTTCTTTACATGCCCACAGGTCCATCTCTTCACAGGTCAGGGGAGGGGGGGGGAGATTTTACCTCTTCAAATGTGATATCTTTTCGTTCCATGAATTTCATGTCACTCAGTTGTGTTTCCTTTACAACCAAAAAAAAACCAAAATTTAGTTCTTAACATTCTATTTTGTAATGAAGACACAACTCACAACTTTCTTGACGATGTTTTCCTGGTAGGTACATTCCGTCAAAGTAAACTTGATTGTTAACCTTGCGAAACAATATGGTTGGCAGGTAATATTAATGCAAAAACCATGTTCTTTGCAGACTGGTGGTCTTCACAAAAAAAAAATAAACCGTTGTGTAATAATTTCAAGAATTTTGCATATGGTTTGATTCCATGTTTGTATACCTAATTCAGAAATACTTTACTAAGACACTAAGTACGTAATTCAATATCAAAACTTTACTACGAAAATTCCGGAGATGAAATTTTTATGAGGATTCCGTTCAAAATTGGTTGCTTAGGTGGTTTTCATACTCTACTAGATTAAGATCAAATTCAGAGCTCAACTGAACCATAGTTCTTGATCAAGACGAGTGAACATTAATATTAGGCAAATAATGAAATATAAGATATTTGATTTCATTGGGTTTTTAGGTATACTGGCAACTATTATACAAAGGCATTCAAACATTGGGTGATACTAGGTGATACTAAATCGTGGGAACCTACCTATCTAATAAATTAGTGGAGTCAAATTTCTTTCATAAGAATCTGAAATTTGGAATCATGTTGTTTTATTATCGGAATATTTGAGCAGATTCCATTTTCAGTGCCATCCGCTTCACACGAGGATTTATTTTCCTGGATCTCAACTGTTGGGTTCAACGGCAGTGTTCTCTTCCGAAGAGGTATGTTTGGATTCGAACTAGGTATCTGATTATCATATTGATATAACAAATAGTAATATCCCAAAATAGAACTATATGTTGATCCTTATTTAGATTTAAATCACCTCGCTGGGTAGTTCAGCTAAAATGTCCGCTTGTTGGGTAGAGTAGTGCATGTAGATCATTCTGGGCCATCTTCACAACTTCAACATTATAAATTATATCTTCAACATTATATATTAAATCTAAACAACTTGAAAATCAACTTCACTAAATTTGATGAAATCTTTCCCCATTGATAACCATGGATATTGTACATATTTTGTTGGAAAATATATGTAGGTAGGTGACTAACAAAACAAATGTATTTTTTGTTCAATTCTGCAAGCTGGTA
This sequence comes from Apolygus lucorum, assembly GCA_009739505.2. Lineage (NCBI taxonomy): Eukaryota > Metazoa > Arthropoda > Insecta > Hemiptera > Miridae > Apolygus > Apolygus lucorum. Next base: position 31,114,538 of record CM019182.2, read on the forward strand.
AACATTCGTAGTTATAATTTCCAAGGACAACTGTAGAGTCATGATTATGAAAGAATTAATGAATTCAATTTCAAAACAATAAAGTAATTCGTTTTATGTCATGTTTAAAAATACATTAGGTGTGAAAATGTTTATACTTTCAATTGGTTCTTCTACTACTATAGTTTGTTATTTTGGATGTTTTTAAGAATATTCTATCAACTTTGGGATTTTTTTCGGGAATGAGAGGAAATACGTGTCAGTGCCAAAATTTCAACGCAGAATATTCACACAAAAAAAGTGAATATCACAAATTTCAAATATTGCTGTATTATCACACTTTTCTACGGACGGATAGAATATTCGATGAGTTTGTTACAGCGGGCTATTAGAACTATAGAGTCATAATGGTCAGCTTCACTGCTCTGTTTTGGGATTGTGCAGTACATCTCATCTATCCAGGTGGTAGATTGTAGATTGTAGATTGTACCTGAATCTGCGGATCAGGGTGAGGGGAGCCCAAAAGCACTGAAGCCTGGTGGCTTATTGTGCTTCTCCGCAGATTCTATTGTCTAGTCAAACAGTCCCAGCCCTTTAGTAAGGGCCAGTAGTGGTTTGGCTAGATTAGTGCAGGGGAATGCCTCCATGGGTGTGGGTGACCCAAAGAGTTGGAACCTGCGGGTTGATAGAGCTTGGCAATCAAAAATTATGTGGGAGGCCTTTTCTTCAGCCTCACCGCATAGCCTGCATAGGGTTGTATCTTGCGTCACCCCTATGCGATTAAGGTGGAATCGGAGTGGGGTGAAGCCTGTTACCAGACCAACCACTAGCCTGACTTCCCTGCGGCTTAGCCGCAGCAGCTCCTCAGAGGCGCTGGGGTTAGGTTTGGCCACCATGCGCTTACTTAGAGCATGTCCTCCTAGGTTTGACCATCTTCTTGTGGTTTGGTTTGTGACCCACCGATTTATGGTCGCCCTGAAGGAGGATTTGGGAATGCCGACGGCCGGCTCCGGACCAATGAACGGAGTCAGTGAGCCTTTTCTGGCCAGCGCATCAGCATTCTCGTTTCCCATTACCCCACTATGCCCCGCCACCCACTCCAGGGAAACCCTGTTGCGTTGTGACAGGGAGCAGAGGTTATGGTAACAGTCCCACACTAACTTAGAGTTAATGGTGGAAGCTGCCAAGGCCTTGATCGCAGCCTGGCTGTCCGAGAGGATGCGGATGTGTACACCATTGTGTCCCCTCCGCAGACTCTCCCCAGCGCAGACATCGATTGCAAGTACCTCGGCTTGAAAAACTGAGGCAAACGCTCCCAGAGGAGCTGAGTGGCTCCATCCAGAGTTTGCCCCATAAATTCCAATCCCTGTCCCATTCCCCATTTTGGATCCATCTGTATACCAGAACAGGTCGTTGGAACAGCATTGAAAGACTCGCCGCCCCTCTGTCATTATGATCGATTTGAAGGGGTGTGTTTCAGCGTAAGTTCTGGGCATAATGTCTGCTACCATGTCAAGCATGGGTTCGCATAGAAGACCCAGGATTTTGGAGTGGCCGTGGATATGTGACTCTCTCCACGTCCTGTTCCATTTCTGCCTCAAGGCCGCCATGGCAGCCTCTCCTTTTATGAAGATATCGAGGGGGGGGAGCCCCAGGAGTATCTCCATAGTGGCAGTTGGGGTGCTGTGCATTGCTCCCGTTATAGTGAGGCAGGCCAGCCGCTGAACACAGGTAAGAGTGGAGGAGGCTCCCACCTGCCCAACTTTAGGCCACCATACAACGCAGCAATACACCAGAATGGGTCTTACTACCGCAGTATAGATCCAGCGGACCATACTTGGTTTTAGTCCCCAGGTTTTCCCACATGAGCGTTTGGCCCTCATGAGAGCACTTTTGCCACGGTTGGCAATATAATCAAGGTGCTTGCTCCAGGTGAGTTTAGCATCCAGGAAGACGCCTAGATACTTGACCTCTCCTTTGAAGGGCACCCTAGCATTGAAGAGGAGAGGTTCATGAAGGCCTTCCAGTTTCCTTTTTCTGGTGAAGGGAACAAGCGTGGTCTTATTGGGGTTAACACTGAGCCCCTCAGTCCCACACCATTCCTCCACCTTTTTCAGGGATGCCTGAGCAAGGTCAGAGACCACACTCACTGACATCCCTCTAATTAGGATCACCAGGTCGTCAGCATATCCCTGGGTGTAGAAGCCATCCCCATTCAGGAGAACCAGCAGGGAGTCAATGACAAGGTCCCAGAGGAGGGGAGAGAGTACCCCTCCCTGTGGGCAACCCTTTGCCACGAGCATCCCCACCACCTCACCCATGAGTTCAGCCTCCACAGATCTGCTTTCCAGCATGGCTCTTATCCACCTGCGGAGGGTGTTGTTGACCCCATGCCTTCTGCTTGCCGTGATGATGGAGGACACTGAGGTACAGTCAAAAGCCCCCTCAATGTCCAAGAACATACCCACGGCAATCTCCTTGTGAGCTAGGGTTGCTTCTACCCTGGAAACCAGGTGGTGCAACGCCGTTTCACAGGATTTGCCTTGTTGATAAGCGAACTGGTTGGGGTGTAGAGGTCTCACTAGGAGCACTGTTTCCCTTAAGTGCCTGTCAACTAATTTTTCTAATGTCTTCAGGATGAAGGACGTTAGACATATGGGTCGATATGCCTTTGCTTGGTTGTAGGATGGACGCCCAGGCTTAGGCAAAAACACAACCCTAGCATTGTTCCACCTCTGGGGGACTGTCCCGGTAGCCAGGCTCGCCCTGAAGAGGATACACAGAATCCTAGTGACTGATGGACCTCCCTCTTGAAGGAGTTTTGGTGTGATACCATCAGGCCCAGGTGATTTGAGTGGTTTGAATGAGTTGATTGCCCACTCCACGCGGTTGAAGGTTATGATCTCCCTAGCCACCCTCCAGTCCTCCCGGGAGGCGATGCCTCTGGTTGGTCTGTCAGGTGGTGCAGGGTTACCCCTCTGACCATTTTGAATTACCACTGACCCCGGAAAATGAGTCTCCAGCATAAATGCTAGAGTGTCCGTGGCTGTTGTGGTATATTCCCCATTGGTTTTAACCATAGTTCCAATGGGATTGGGTGGGTCCCTGGAGAGGAGTCTCTGGAGTCGTGCTCCTTCTGAGGTGCTCTCCACATCCCCACAGAACTTCCTCCAGGTGTCTCTTTGAGATCTCCTAAGGACCCTTTTATACTCAGCAAGTTTGGTTTTATATTCGTCCCAATTTCCCCTGCGAGTAGCTGCATTAAATAATCTGCGTGATTCTCTCCTGAGAACAGCAAGTTGTCCATTCCACCAAGGGGCATCCCTGTTGGAAGAGACAGCCGTCAGGGGAGTGTGTTCATTGAAGGAGGTTAGTAGGGTTTGCTCGAGCTCCCCTGCGACCACCTCTATATCTCCAATGCTATGAATCCTGGTTTGGAGGCCCCGTACCCTGCCGTCAACCTCCTCCCGGTACCCAGGCCAGTTCGTTCTGTGTGGGTCCCGGTACACGCGCTGTGTTCTGGCCAGTCCCTGGACTTCCACAACCATGTACCGGTGATCCGAGTAGGAGGGTGTATCGGACACATACCACTTACTTATCTTCTGGCTGAGGTTCGGACTGGCTACGGTGACATCCAGGACCTCCTGCCTGGTGGATGTAATAAATGTGGGTTTGTTCCCCCGGTTCACTATATCTAAATTACTAGTCACCAGGAAGTCAAACAATAAATTACCTCTGTTGTTGGTGTTGGTGCTTCCCCATGCAAGGTGATGGGCGTTAGCATCCATCCCAATCAGTAGTTGCACATTTTCATCGCGACATTTCTCCACCAGGTGAGCCACCTTGGGAGGTGGGGGGCCCAGCGGAGAATCACCAGGGAGGTAGGCAGAGGCAGCGATAAAGTGCTCCCTCGTATTTCCCTCCATAATGGTGATTTTTATCGCGACGAGGTCCCTGAAACAGAACTCAGAAACATTTAGTGCTTGTACATCATTCTTAAAGTAAATGCATGTTCTTGCAGGAGCGGATTCACTCCTGTTGTCATAAATCAACTTACCTCCTGCGGTTCCTAGACCTGCCACTCGTCCTCGGTGAACCCAAGGTTCCTGGATGAGGGCAACATCCCATGTGCCAGCTGCTAGCAGCTGGCAAAGGTTGGCGGTTGCCACCTTACTGTGCTGCAGGTTGATCTGAACCACCCGCAGCATCAGTAGGCGTTCCCATCACCTTAAAGGTGACTCTCTGTACGTGGAAGAAGGCGCGAAATTGTTGCCCCCTCAACCACCCCAGAGAGTCGGTATCTATGTTGAGCACCAAGGACAGACCTTTTGGATCCGCCTTGGTGTTCAACAGCTTCCATTCCCTTGTACTGAGTCCAGGATTTTGGGCCTCAAATAAGGGAATCAGTTTTCTGGCGTCTGACCGGTCCAGGAATTCGGTTGGGATCCAGACCCCCACCTTAACCCGAGCCAGATCAGCCAGATCTTTGGCGGGTCCAGTCCGAAGACTAGCCCCGTCCCATGGCTTCAGCTCTGCCACCTGCTCCTCCAGCCAGCCTTTCGACCGTCCATTAGAGCAGGTAACGTAGACCACACCATTGCTGGTGTAGCCACTGCAGAACTGTGGCCCCTGTCCTGCGGGTGAGTCCATGGCTGCCCGAACAATGGATCCATACACAAGGTTGGCCTCCACGTCAGACAGCCGCTCCGCCGGATGGTTGCCATGTGTCACCGCCATTTTTGTGGAGCTGAGGGCGTCGCTATATGCCCCAGGGGGAACCCTGGGTTGTCCACTCTCAGTCTCACAACGTTTCTTGGCTGGTGGCTTTTTTGCATCAGAGGGAGGAGTACCATGTGAGTCGCGATTCCGCTTGCGCGGTGTCCCCTCCATGGCACTCTTAGAGCCTGCTGATGGGGGAGGGGCCGAGCCCCGCAGTCCACCCATCCCCGAGGTTCCCGAGGAGCTGGGCATTGCCAGCAGCCCGGAGCCCCCAGGAACAGCAGCCCGCAGTGGCACCGCCCCAACCCCACCCCCAGCCTCCCCCCTCTTTTTGCTCTTTTTGCGAGGGCGTGGTGGAAGCCCTTGCTCTTGGGCACGTAGCCTAGCCAATTTCCTCTTCTGAGCTCCAGAGAGTTTTTTGGCTGGCCTATTTAACGCCCCGTTGTTGCCACCAGGGTCGTCATCCTGATCAGTGGTAGGTGGGTCGACATGAGCCCCACCTGCCACGACCATTGGTTCTGATGAGGAATCATCAAGGGTGAGTTGACCCAGAGATTCCTCAGCAGCTTGTGTGTCAGGGTTAGTTGAGCCCTGAGCACTTGTGTTTGTTTGTAAGTTTGTTTCTGTTTGGTTCATTTGTAGTCCCACGAGAAGCTAGGGAATTAAAGGTCAGTCACAGTAACCGAAGTTACTGGACCCCATTCAGAGCCCCGCATGAATGGTTAGGCCTACTTACACTCAGGGTTCGGCAGGTGCCCTGAGGAGTCCGCTTGCTAAGAGTGCACTTTACCCTCTGCACCCATGAAGACCCCCCAGGCCTGTTTCCAGAGCTGGAGGACCAACACAAGACCATGGCACAAGACCCTCGAAACCTGGTCTTGAGGGTTTGTGTTCCATTTTTAGCGACCCGTGCAATGGTGCCACTGGCCGATGGGATCTGCAGTCCAAGGATCACAGCCCCATGTGCAGTGACCAGTGGAGACCTAGATCGAGCCCCCCCACCACGACAAGGTAATGGAACGCGGGGGGGATATCCAGGTGGTACTGCAGTCTAGAGGAGTAAAAAATCAAATCCATAACACTCAGACAATTTAGGATTATATTTGTGAAATAACGAACTAAGTAAGTTATCTGGAAATTTGGATCAACAGAGAATAACTCTCAAGAAAAGAAAACAAGTTTTCAGTTGGAGAGAAACCTATTTAGTTCGGATTAGGTGCCTACATTACGATGCTTAGTAACTAATCTCGAAAACAATCTATGAGAACCTTGCACTACTGTCACGGACAACAAAAAAAACACACCCTCACAACCCCTGAAAGTTTCATAATTTTTTTTCAAATTTACAACACAATTTATTTTTAACAACTTAGAAGTAAAAACAAAAGAGGAGCTGCGTAAAATTGAAGTAAAAAATATAGAAGTTATATGGGTGTAACAATGGTTTTTAAGTAAGCACATACGCAGAGGCTACTACTGGTACGGAGGCAATGATTTTTATAGGGGACGTATAGTTTTCACCGTTACAAGGATTTCATGACTGACAGACACACAAATACGTAGCCAAAATAGTTTAGATTTCGGGGAACATTTTTTTGAGATGCTTCCTCTACTTTGGTAGACAAAAAAGCAAGAAAAGTACTTATTCCCTACGGTATTTTTTCTAAACCATTCGGCTGCTGGACAACCTTAATGGGAATTATCCAGTTAGATGATTAAAATTAAATGGTTGTAATATACGACTATTGCTTAAGGTGAAGATTTGCCTTGTTAATCATAGAAGAAAGAGTGATCCTTGGAAATTTCCTAAGCATTCGTTTTAGATTTGTATGATAGTATGAATATCATGTCAATAATTAGGAGAGTGATACGTCCAAGCTTGTAGTTTACTCACCTTGCGTGACTTCATCCAAGTTCTACCTCAGTTACGTCTAGTTTCCGTCTCTTCCTAAACCTTAGTGTTTCCACTGCTCCAAATCAATTTATCATTTTTCTCTACAATGTTTTTATATTCCCAATGACTAGTCAAGGGTTTCAAAAGGATATTATTGGGACGTTGCTAATTCCCTATTAGGTATCATTTTCTTCGATGTCCAGTTTTACTGGTATCAACTGAAAATACTTGAACCATCTCTTAATAGAAGCATTGCAATTCCACTAAAATTTCCATTCTTCTTTAAATTTTCACTCAACTGGAATTCCATAAAAATCCAATCGATAAAGATCCATTATTGAGAGAATGCCGAAAGCCGATACTAGCGAACGACTAGTTACCTACTCATTATAGTAAATTGTTGTAATAAAGTCCTCATAAAAACATAGATGAGACCTTTATTTTGTGGATTTATTTCGTTTCTCGTATTACACAGAAAATAAAATTAGGAAATGATTGAATAGAACGATTCTAATTTTTTATCGAATCGAAGGATATGAACTAGTGGTTTAATCGAAGTAATTCCACATTTCTGTTTTTAAACGCAATGGAACTTTTCAGAGGTTGGATTACCTATCCGTAAGATCTCAAAGATTAGAATGCAGCTACTGAGCGTTGGAGTAATTATCTGCTTCGTCGTTGTCGTCGTAAACTCGGCAGGTGAGGTACTTCTCCTGCTGTTGTCTTTATTGGAAATTTAAAACGCTGCAATGTAACGATGTGTCATCATCCATTACAAACAACCCATTTCGTTGCCACTAAAATATTGATATGTTATCGGACATATGAGTTCAAAATTGTTGAATGACATAAATATGCGAGTGCGTATATGCCAATTCATTTGCGAATAATTTGGATATTTTTCACCAAGATGCACTCATCTTCGATTTTTGGATTGATCTCACTTATCTCAGAAGATAGGTATGGATTCAAAACTGGGAAACATCACTGAGTTTTGTTAAAAATTATGGAGGTTAACTTTACTGCTTAACAAGTAAGCTAAGCTGATTGGTACGTTTTAATCTTATAATGATAGGTATCACTTGTGTCATGGGGTTGGACAGCTCCCTTGTTAACGTGACATCTTAGCCAATGTAAGCTTTTCACTTTGTAGCATCGTTTATTGTTTCGATCCGAAGCTCATGATGGAGACGTTTGTTTCGAAAGTAGCATGGTGCATTGCCATCCGTTCTTAGCACATTGTTCTGAAATATTTGGATGATATCTCGATTTTACTGAGCCAAAAATTTTGATTTTTAAGGCCAAAAATTTACTGCTCAGCCTTTCCTTTTCTGCTGAGCCTTTACGGCTCAGTAAAATCGAGATATCATCCAAATATTTCAGAACAATGTCCTAAGAACGGATGGCAATGCACCATATTACTTTCGAAACAAACGTCTCCATCATGAGCTTCGGATCGAAACAATAAACATATTATGTCTAGATTGGAATTTAGGGGGTCTCAGCCTCTGAATAAACGGGATTTCTCTCTTTTCTCTGGCAATTATTTGTCGGAATTCTTTTAGTTTTCCTTTTTGGTTTATTATTTTTAATAATGAACCTTTGGAACCGACCAAGAAAGAAAAATTTTTAACACCCCCTCAAAATAAGATGGTTTATGTTTCAAGGTACGTAGAATCCAAAAATCGGATAAACATTTGGCCGTCCGTCCGCCGTACGCGGCACTTTTGCCACTTAGCATTGACCGATTTTGATGAAATTCGGTATGTAGGCTCCATTAAGGGTCTAATTGTGCTCCGAAGATTTTTGTTGATGTAGGTCACTTCTAAGGGTCAAAAAATGAATTTTGAAATTTTGAAAACGCCCTAACTCAAAAAATTTCGATATAAAGGTATTGTTTTTCCATCAATTTAAGATTCTGTAGAATTTTTTGAGACCACGCGGAGCTTTGTCGGACAAACCGTTCGCTCTCTACGAGAATTTAAGGGTTGGAGCTCAGAAACACGAGTGTGAATCGCAAAAGAGGCCTAATCTCCTTTCAAATTTTAGTTCAAAAATTAAAATAAATTCAAATACAACTTTTTGTTCAATTTTGGTTAATTATTTTCAATAGTTTTCAATTTTTGAATAATTTTTAATACTTACATATTGAATCTTTAGAATCGACCAAAAAAAAAAAAATAATAACCCCCCTAAAAATTTGTTGGTTTATGTTTCAAGGTACGTAGAATCCGAAAATAGAATAAAATATTTTCCGTCCGCCGTACGCGGCACTTTCTTTGGTTTCCATGGACCGATTTTGATGAAATTCGTTATATGGGCATGGTAATCTTTTTTTAGTTTGTGAGTGGGTGCTGAATCATCTTACTTGAGCAGTTAAATATATTACCATTTCTCATCGATCAAGAAAGTGAGGATTGTCATGTGAACGATTTTTGAATCCTAGATCCTCTTTTTAAAAATTAGATCTATCCACAGCAGGAAACCTAAATCAACTTGGAAAAAAACATCAGACCTATCTGGGAAATAATGAGTCTAACCACAAAAAACGACTGGCATGTGGGTGTGGCACATAACTTCATCGCATTCCTAACCCGATTTTCATAAATGATCGAACCCATGATAGTAGATAATCTCGAAGCAACAATCTCCAAGTGCTTTGGACTACCCACATAGGGGACCGTCTACACTCCAACTCACAGAATCTATTAGAATTCCGTCAAATCCGGGTAAAGAATATGGAAGTAATGGATGTAGAAATATCCTTATGTTTATGCATCCGAAGAGGCTAATATCAATCCGGGGGCAACGATTTTTATAGGGGACCATCTGTAAGCCAACTTGCGAACGTTTCATCGAATTCGGACAATAGCTACATCGAGTTCTACCCATTTACGGACATACTAACTTCATGACAGAACGAAAGACAGACAATGCTTCCACTATCTTGATAGATTTGGAAGCAAATCAGAGATTTTCCCACAGAAAATTTTAGGTCAACCTACAATAAACTCCTGGGTTTAGTAGGATTTTAATAGTCCATCACACTGATCAATTTTCAGGAGCGAATCATACATTGGTGACTGCAAATTTTGCTACTTAAGGTTCGATTGACTGGTGGTCTCAATCGTTTCTAATAATTCAATACTATTTCAAATTTTTGAAAAAAAACCTCTAAAATTACTTTATTTCGAGAGCTATCGAGCTAGGGCACTTTTTAAAATATCAAACCTCAAATGTTCACCCCATAGAAGTGACTGACATCAACCAATAGCTTTGGGGCACAACTAGACCCCATATGGAACACATGTACCCGATTTCATCCAAATCGGTCCATGGTAACTAATGAAAGTGTCGCTACGTACCTACCTAGAAATGTAAACCAACATTTTTGAAAGGGCGGGGGGAGGGGTAATTTTTTTTCTTGGTCGATTCCGAAGGTTTATTATTGAAAATAATAAACCAAAAACATAGTTCATGGTAGAATCGACATATATGAATGGATTACATTGGTTAGGTACCTAATTGGTGGCATTTATGACATGGGCTAAAACCTGATCAAAAGGTGGGCAGAGTATTTTGATTTACATTTTTACTATCCAGCTTTCGGTTTGTTTTGGTGTTAAATACCAAGCAAATTTTGTATTGGTAATTGTTTTTCATTATTCTCTATAATAACAATACGACCAACAAATAATGATTTTTTCAACATTGTTGTAGATTTGGGGAGGGCCTAAATCGTAAGGCGGAAACGTCACACTAAGTAATAAACATTTCTTAACTGGATTTACCAGTTTAGTCCATCAAACATAAAATAGTAAGATTTTCTATGTAACATTGATATAACTTCTCCTTTGTCATTTTTTCTCAAGTACCACTGGAAATATAGTCTTTTGTGGATTACTTAGAGTGATTAAAAGGGGGTCGTAAAAGCCATAATAGCGGGCGATATAGGCTTTATAATACATAGCAAACTTAACTTCTATTCATTCTTCTAGCGCGCACTGAATTTGGCACATAGCCACTTGTGGACTAGAAGTGAATGTTATGTCAGTCAGTAGGGTAAACGCTAAACTTTTGTACTTGTGAATCATACTAGTTAGAGCTCTAAGGTTCTAAAATTTAGAATCTTAGAGCTCTAACTAGTATGATTCACAAGTAGAAAAGTTTATTAAGTATTTAATACATTCATCTATAAACATAGGAATTCCGATAAATCAGATAATATCGTATAGACGTAAGGGGTTCGATCAAAATCGAACAATAATTGCCGGCGAAAAGTGGGGAAAATCATTTATTCACTAACTGAATTTATTGTTCAATTTTGATGATGCAGCGGCTAACTTTTAGTTTTTCAATTCCACAGATAAATGCACTAATGAATTTAGAAAATGCTTGAAAATGTCAAATTTAGGACAACTTTTAAACTTTGAGCACTGGCCCTTGAGAAAATTACTAACCTGGAACGAGGAACGAACGGCGACCGACTAAGACCCCTTTAACAAAATAATTGACATTAAAGTGACATCCACCTAACGAGTTTATAATAATCTCTATTGAGTCGTCACATTAGTGCTAGATCAATACTACATTTGACAATATATCTAATGAAAACGATGTGATTTTCAGAAGATCGTGTACTTCGAGGAGGGGGTAGGAGCTACCGTCATAAATTGAGGAGGAGATCACACATGTTTCATGGTTTGCGAAGGGGCATGGGTATCTTGACGTCTTACAATCTCTCAGATGGAGTAAAAGGTATGTCGTGTAATGGCAAACGGTGTCATCATTATGGGGCGGAACCTAAAAGACCAATGGGAAAGCCTAAGTGGGTTATGAAAGTTAAGCATACTCGCTACTTATGTTACAGCGAAGACGTACATGATTGTCCCAGATTTGAAGGTGGATTCTACAGGAAGTACACAGGAAAAGCACCGAGTGGAAAACTGAACCATTATCAAATGGTAGTCTGTGGTAAGGTATATATGTGCCATGCACACAAATCAAAAGATTGCCCGAAAGTTCCTATAATACCAAGCGTATGGGAAGAGGTCACAAAAGAGAAAGCATATATTCTAGATAAGAATAGTACAGTCATATTGTGTTTAGCGAGTGATATTGAGAAATGCCAAGATAAGTTTGGTCATGGTGATTGGAAACCAAAGGACGGCGTTGACGATGAAAATGAAATACATTGGTACTTGATTGACGACGGTATCAAGTACTATTGTAAAAATAGAGAAAAAGAGCAATGTGAGAAGTATGGATCTGGAGAGTGGAAGCGTTATTGTGAAGGAGAAGTAGAAGAGTGTGAAAAAAAGAAATGGGAGAGAGAAGTAGACGGAGTAACTATTATATGTGTGGCTTATTCTGTTGAAGATTGTGAAGGGATTTATAATGGTGATTGGAAACCTTCAAAACGGGCTAATGATAAAAATGGAAAACCCCAAAATACAAAGTGGTACATCCATGGATCCGGAGGGGTGACATTTTATTGTGATGGGCTAGAAAGGTCAAAGTGTCCTAAAGAATTATCTGAGGGAGGAAGTCAAAAATGGGAAGAAACACCACCCGATGACCCATTTGAAGATGAAAATAGAGTATGGGAGCAAAAAATTCGGGGAAAGACACTTATATGCGTGTCAAGTGATATAAAATTTTGTAAAAGAGCGGGTAAAGGCAGATGGAAACCATCTCACCGGGAAATTGATGAAGATGGAATGCCAAAACGCTCCAAGTGGGAGATAGATACAGGAGGAGCTATCATATATTGTGATGCTAAATTATCAAAAAACTGTCCTAAAATTGGGAGAGGTAAATGGGGACCGACTGATGGAGAAGAACCGGAAGACTCGCAAGAAGAAGAGGGTACACCGATGTGGGATATGACAGTTGATGGTAAATTACTCATATGCGTGGCACCTAACGTACGATATTGTAAGAAAGCTCACCCAGGTCATTGGAAACGCTGTTACAAGGACAAAGATTCCAACGGAGTGCCAGAAAAAAGCAAGTGGTTGACAATTGTAGGGAAAGGAAGACTATACTGCGACCAAGAATCATCAGAAACGTGCCCAAAAATCAAAGGAAACATATGGAAAAAAGTCCCAATAGATTCTGATGACCAACGAAAAGCTCGAAAGCGGGGGAAAAAAGGAAACATGAAATTGTGGGAGTTGAAAATTGGGGAAGGCACATTTGTCTGCGTTGCGTATAAAAGAAAAGATTGCAGGAAAGCTCATAAGGGTCATTGGAAACCATCTGAACACAAAACTGATGATAATGGAGTGCCAGAAGACTATATATGGGCGAACCGTTTAGGGGACGCCAAACTCTATTGTAAATCGAAACTATCAAAGTCGTGCCAAAATGTCATTAAAGGCGGGAGATGGATAAGCATTTCAGAAGATTCTGATGATGAGCATGATGATGAGCATCGGAAACATTTTCCAAATGATAAACGTAAGGTCGATGTTGGAAAAATCGCTCCACTCGTTGAGAGAGGAGGTGGCAGATTTAAACAGTCACAAAATCTTGATTCAGCTGTGATGCTTTGCTACGGTAGTGATTCCAGTAATTGTCCGGAAGGAGTAAAATGGATTGAAACAAAACAAGATGTTGGAAAAGAAGTTCGAAACATCATCTCAGACACGAATATCTGGGTTTTGAAGAGGAATGATGTGTACTTAGTGTGTATTGCTGAAGAACTGTCATCTTGCCAGTCTGAAGCAGAAGACGATGAATGGTCGATCATCGCAGGCATGAAAGCCGGTCTGTGGAAATCAACGCAAAACGGTGTTCACACGTACTGTGAAACTGCTGAAAAATCCAAGTGTCCAGAAGAATTCGGTAGTTGGAAACTCGTATCAATGGATCAGTGGGATCAAAAAGTATTGGCCCCTAACAAGAAAGGAAACATGTGGAGGCTGGTATCGTTTGACTTTACTGCGTTCTGTGATGCTAAATATAAAAACAAATGCCCTAAATTTAAAGATTACACGTGGAGTAAAGTATTTGGAGAAGGGGATGTAGACTACAGTGCTTACGGAAAGAAAGTAAGGTTCAAGAAAATGATCGATAAAACCCTCTATCAATGCAAAGCAAAGACAGCAGATGCATGTCCCACACTTCCTAACAATGAAACCTGGGAAAAAGTTAAATCAAAAGTAACGGTAGAAGAGGTGTTGACATTATTCGAAGATATTCCGGGATTCAAGGACAGTTGTTATTCAGGAATTTGCAAAATTAAGAATAACAAAGCTCATGATCCATTCAGCGAATAAGACTGAACTCAAAAACACAACAACGAGCAGAAGAGGATCACAAGACGTGAATGGATCTGAAACATTCCTGTAGAATCTTCCAGTACCACGTATTTAAATTATAGTAGCTGGAAAGATTATAATAGTTTAGGAGAATATCGTTGGAGTTCTTGACCGCGTTTTACTAATCAATCTGCAGGTTCTTGAGAATTGGTTAGGGGGAATAATATAACATGTATTTAAGTCAACGTATCGTACAATTTATAGTGTACATCAGTCCTAAAGATGTACAGTAAATTGTACGAAACGTTTGGCTTAAATACACATTTTATTATTCCCCCTAACCGATTCTCAAGAACCTGCAGATTGATTGGGTTAGGAAAATTTATCCATGAAATATAAAAAGTTAAACAGTCTTAGTTTTAAGTTGGAAGATTTATATTAAACTAATGTAAACCTTCCAACTTAAAACTAAGACTGTTATTGATATAAATCTGTTATAAATTTAATAACAATACTACTGTCGGTGATTTTGAACGAGAATACCCTCTAACCTTTATATTTGGTTAATAAATCACGGAATAACTTTTGTTTATTTCTAACCCCACCTATTATGAAAATGGTGTGAAACAGTTGCTTAAAAAAGTGAATCTTTGGCTATCTAGTAATGCGTTATTGTAGCTAAAGCGTACCAGCGACGATCATGGCTCTTTTTCAGCAGCTAGTTTTCCTACTTTGCTTCCTCACTATTGGATATCGGAGAGCTTTTATCTATCCAATGAATCGATTAAATCTGGTTCCTCGAAATAAAATATTTCATTCTGAGCGTTTCTGATCTTCCTCGACAATTTTCATCCCGTTTCTATCTGTCCAAATCATGACCAGCCACCAAATATTAAATATTTCAGTGACCTTGAAGCTTATCTATTGAACCATAGGTTTTTTGAAATTCGAACAGTATAAGTAATATTCCTCTAGAGTTTCATGAACTGTTCCCTAGCAATAGCAGATTTTGAATCCCAAAATACTGAACGGTTTCAGGCTCTCATGATAATAATATTGATGAGTTATTTCCTCAACATTCAAACTAAACAATATTTGGTGAAGCTGTTTTTATTTATTTTTTTTTTATGCCTTATTCTAGACAAATTATCGGGAGAGCTTTAAACTATTTATCCAAAAGCTCTGATGCTCCAAATATGAAAGAATCATAATGATTTCGTTTCTTGACGCATGAAATAGAACAGAATACCCATTTCAGTTCACAGATATGAGCAGTGTTTCAGGGTGATTTTATTTTTCTGAATTGTTTTCGTGAATAAGATTTAGTGAGTAGGTAAAAGTAAAGTAAAGTAAACAACCATTTCAGGTTGGATTTTCGTCCGACTGCCATTCCTGGCGTCGCGGACGTCATCAGCTGTCTTCCGAAAGGTAGATCAGAATTTGTTCTGATGGTTTCGCTCATGGCTTCCCATTGCCTCACCGGGTTGTGACGAGGGGGGCGATGAGAGCCCAGGACGCACAAAAACGCAAGGTAAAGGCCGATGAGAGTTGAACCCAAGACCCCCGCAGAAGTTGGTCAAATTTCACCGCTCGCCCCAGCGACCGTGACTACACCAAACCCGGTGAATAAGATTTATGTATCACTGATAAATCTGCCCACTTGGATTGATCAGCAGAAGTCAATGAGTGATAGTATAGTATCAAGCCAAATAACTGTGATTGTGAATGTGATGTCCCTACCTCACGATAATAATAATAGTTACCAAGTAGGTATTTGATGAATGGCTACCACAACACCATGAGATATAGGCAAGATATATGAGAGTGACCAACACCGCAGACGTGTTGAGGATTACCCTCAATTTTTTTATTTCTCGGAGTACTTTTTCCACATTTATGTTCTTGGAATTGATTCGGTCATCCATCTCTTCTGGTGATTGAATGGATGGTGATCAGGTGCTTTTCGTGGTCTCATTTGATCATAGAGGTTCAAAATAGAATGAATTCCTGGCAAATGAACTCGTCTTTTCGTCTTAACTTATTGAACTTTTGGTTTTAAATTGCATAACATAATTCCAAGACTTTGATACATTTTTCGTCTTTACTTAACCCCCCATTTTTGCAACAATTTATTCACACAGTTCAAATCGGCGTATTTCCATTTTTGCAACCATTTATTCACACAGTTCAAATCGGCGTATTTCCGTTAGGTACGTAAAAAAAAAAAAAAAAAAACGGGGTTTATAAAAAAATAAATTAAATAAAAATTATTTTCAAAAACCGTCCGTCCACCGTACGCGGTACCCTTAAATTTTTTGATGAAATTTGGTATATATGGGCTCCAATCGGGTTATAGTTGTGCTCGAAGTTTTTGGTTGATGTTAGTCACTCCAAGGGGTGAAAAACAGGGGTTGTGATTTTCCAAAGCGCCCTAATCGAAAACTTTTAAAAAGGTGATGTCTTTATTTTCATCAATTTAAAATAGAATTGAATTTTTAGAATCGAATTAGACCACCCAGAGCTCTGTAGGACAACCCGTTTCCTCTCTATGAGAACTGAAGGGTTTGACTAAAATTTATTCAGAAACACGAGTGTGAATTGCCAAAGAGGCCAATGATCTCCTTTAAAATTTTAGATGATCGAAATGCGATTGTTGTTCGTTATTCGAATTGGACTCAGTTTTGCATCCTTATCTACCAGTACCTAATCGAATTTTCTAATAAAAGCCCCCATAACCCCCTATTTCTTTGAATTTGATGAAAATAATGACAATGGCAAAGCTGTATTCTTTGCAGATGAGTGATCTATATAGAAAACTGATAAATCTTTAAGTAATATTTTGCAGCGTTTTATGATCTAATTATAGACCACACTGAACACTGTAGGACCAGCCGATCATTGAAAAATAGCTCATTCCAAATTAGCTGGACGAGCTGACTTTATCGAGTGGTTCCAAATTGTGTCCACGATTCGTTGTTTTTCATAGTTGCGGGAAAATTAACTTGGATTTTCATATGTATGAGGAAACTATACTGCACAAATATCTTGGTAGTCATTTCAGAGTTCTTTCCAGAGTGCTTCTTTCCAGAGTTGCTCAATCGCCTTCGAATAAATAGATAGTTAATTGTTAGTTTTCAATAGATGCAACTGTCAAACTTTTATGATTCACTGGTAGATTGATTAGGTATTTATTTACTCATATAATTAGCTATAATAATATAATTAGCCTCCCTACCAACCATAAGTACCTACTGTCCTACTAGGGCATTTTTGGAAATTTCAACCCTACATTTCCTTTTGGTTGGTGTTGAAATTTTCGAAAATGCCCTAGTAGGTAGTAGGTACCTGTGGTTGGTAGGGAGGGATCTATACAGAGGGGTAATCTATACAGAAAATAATAAACCTCTGGGCAATGATTTGCAGCGTTTTTTTTTTTTTTTTGCCTACCAACTTTTTTTTCACCTACCAACCATTGGTAGGTAGGTACTACCTAATTAAAAAAAAAATAATCCCCTGAAAGACGCAGGGGGCACGCTATAAAATACAATAAATACATAAATCAAATATAATGGGGAGGACGCCCAGGACTCACCCGACGCCGGCCCTAGGGATGAGGGATGATGAGGAAGGTGGGGATGGGAGAGAGGGATGAAGGGAAGTGCCTCTATAAAAGGACCACCAGTTCAAATATGTGCCGAGCAGGACACTGGTGGTGATACTTTGGAGTACGCCTACCGAGATGCCCAACTCGCGCAACTCCGTGGCACTTTTCCCATACCACAACCCGCGCCACGACAAGGTTGCAGCCATCACCCTGATTTTGTCGGGAGCCACTCCTTTTAGCTTCGACACCGCTTGCCGTAAATCATCTATCATAGTTTATTATCTTAGCCCGCCAAGTCTGCTCCATGTCCAAGCTGCCATTGACAACTTGGACATCCAGGATGAATGCAAGACAGGTGGGGCTAGACGACAACAATGTCGGGCTTCTTACCCCGGTCACTTGGCATGTGATACAATCTCTCCCTCTCAACATCCCAGCCACTAGATGACAAAGCCACCATACTGCCTTCACACCTTTATAATCAAGTTTATTAGAAAGAACTAAACGCTTTACGCTCAATTCGAAAAATAGAGAGCTTCGTATGGAAACTTGATTACTGGTTGCTAAAGAAGCAAAACTGAATACAACTCGAAGATACGAACAGCGATCGAGTTTGGTTAGCTAAAAATTCAAAGGAGACCTCTTTTGTGATTCACACTCGCGATTCTGTTTTATCGAAGGAAAACCATTAAGTACTCGTAGGGAGTGAACGGTTTGTCCTCCGGATGGTCTCAAAAAAATTTTTAAATTCAGTACTATTTAAGATAGGTGAAAAAACGATACCTTTATTTCGAGAGTTTTTGAGCTAGGGCACTCTTGAAAATTTCAACCCTCGATTTTCACCCCTTAGAAGTGAATGAAATCAACCGAAAGCTTCGCGGCACAACTAGACCCCAAATTAAGCCCATATACCAGTTGCAGTTGTTGTTTGCAGTTTGTTTAATATTTCGTTTAAAACTTCGAATGTGAATATTCCGAGTATACAGATTCACAATAATTGTGAATCAAGAGTTCAATCAAGAGGCAAAGAGTAGTAATTATTACTACTCTTTGCCTCTTGATTTGAATATTTTTTTCGAAATTGAAATTTAAATATTATCATACAATGAACGCATAACAAAACTGAAATCGAATCTATTCGTGAGGATTCATTCGAATTTTTAATTTTTTAGGGATCGGATAGCAGGAAACATTTCTGTGACAAAATGAATGAATAGACTGTTCAAACAAAGAGATCAAGTTTCCTCATTCCGTTCTAACAAAGCACTTCGATTTTAATTGGCAATTGTCAGGTGCAGTTAGCTCTCTATAGGAGAACATTTCCACACAAGAATGTTTTTCTCTCCACCAATTAAACTCTTTTAAAAAAAGTCCTATGGCATGAAGTGTACATCCCAGTTGTATGCGTTTCCATTGCAATATGAAGAACGCCAACTTTTTGAAGTTTTCCTCTTGTGCACTTCATACCTGTCCGTTTCACTTCAAAATTGGGAATTTTCCACTCATGAAATTATTTCATCGGTGATAGTATGATCGATCGACAAATGACTGTCAAGTAGCGTGCGGACTAGGTATAGCTGCCTTAAATAAAAGAACTAGGGTATACTTAATTTCAAGATGTATAAACACAGCATCTTTGAACTTTGATTTTTGAAAAATTTGATATTATAAGACCAACATTTCGTCATATACACACAAAAAAAACCTGCCACCCATATTTGTGAATGCAACAAAACTTCCCTATCTTTGATTGTGAAAAAGCAAAGTATTTTGATCTCAAAGTAGTCTCTGATAGTGATGCATTTAGCTTATACATTCTTTTTCGAATGCAAAAAAGTTATATCTTTGCCTGTTGCGTGATGGGTAGGTAAGGCTGAATGGGAGAAGTATGAGAGGCATTGAAGAGGGCTGAAGGCTAAACTGCTCACGAATTGAGCACAGAAAAGTCAGTAGATCTCCCATTTCCCCTGTCAAACGAGTTTCAAGTCTAAGTGACACATGTTCTCTAATGGGAGTATTGAACAACAATTCCGTGATCTTAACCTACATCTGATATAATTGCTCCAACCCAACTACTGGATTTATGATGGTGTACACCTGTGCTACGGAGATGATATTCATGGGATACGATCTAGGGGTGGAATCCGAAAATCGAATTTGAAAAAATCAGTCCGTACGCGCCACTTTTCTTAGTTACCATGGACCGATTTGGTTCAAATTGGGTATATGGGCTCCATTTGGGGTCTAGTTGTGCCGCGAAGCTTTTGGTTGATTTCAGTCACTTCTGAGGGGTGTAAATTAAGGGTTGAGATTTTAAAAAGTTCTCTAGCTCGAAAACTCTCGAAATAAAGGTATGGTGTTTTCACCAATTTGAAATAGTAGTGAATTTTTAGAATCTAATGAGACTACTCGGAGCTCTGTAGTTCAAACCGTTCGCTCCCTACGAGAACTTGAGGTTGGACTTACAATAAATCAGAATCAATGTTGTGAATTGCAAAAGAGGACTAATGTCTAAGGGGTGAAAATCAAGGGTTGAAATTTTCAAGAGTGCCCTAGCTCAAAACTCTCGAAATAAAGGTATCGTTTTTTCACCTATCTTAAATAGTACTGAATTAAAAAAAAAAATTGAAACCATCCGGGTGACAAACCGTTCGCTCCCTACGAGTACTTAATTGTTTTCCTTCGATAAAACAGAATCTACGTCCAAATATGATACATACCTAACAATAATGTTATATTTATTATGTAAGTAGGTATAGTCCGGACGATAACTTGAATAAGTATTTCCTAATCGCAAAAATTTCGATTTTTTGTCAACATATTCATAATAAGAAACAAAAAGAAGATTTCGTTAGCCAGGAATTTTGGAAAACTGTAAGTGTGCAAATTTTGAAAAACCCTAGAGCAAAATACAATTTTTAAAAACCCAAGTGCTAGGCTTCTGTGGCAGATATTTATGTATTTATGTATCCATAACCCGATAACACTTATAGGAACATTCAGAGTCTCAACCTCACAACCCTTGATGATTTCATTCCATTGAACGGATTGTGACGGGCTTCATAGGGAGTCATCTGTAGGCTTTCCCATACAATCCCTGAAAACTTCATCGATTTCGGATAAAAACTGTTGATTTTCTGGAAGTTACAAGTATTTCACGTATGCGCAATGATTTGGTAAATTACAGTAACTTGTTTAGTTTTGCCCGTTACGAGGATTTGCGGACTCACGGACCGTGGTCATTAGCTTTTGCTAAGAATAACTATAATATGAAGTCCCATTTTGATGAACTTTCTGGGCATTGTGGTAGTTAGTTCATAAATGGTCTGATATACGTATTCATCGCATCGGACGAATCAACCTAGCGTTTGCCAGTGCTCTCCTTCAATATAATCTAGTTTCAAATGACCCAATTTCTGTAAAATTTAAATGAGCATAATTTTGGCAAACGTAATAGCATCACATTTTCAGGATCGAACAATTTGGAGAAAGTAAAGATTAAATCTTCTGCCCAAATGTCAATAATAAACTACTACTAGTCTTTCGAGGTTTTGTAATGGTATATCAATTTACAATGATCGTGAGATTTTTATTTGAATTCCCAACTATAGGTAAATATCTCAGGTTTAACAATGGATACATATTGGTAAGGTAAAATGTTTCTTCGAGTATTTAATAATTAACTTATTTTCAATAAAATAATAGTACTTTTTCGAAACAGCCTCATAAGTAATGAGTTAATTATTACATTCAATCGCTTGATTGACTAGGGAAATTGGCATGGCTGGTGGGAGTGCGGTTCCAGACTTCTATGAGGCATCAGCATCGGGTCGGGTCGGGGTCGGGTAGAATTAGCTGAAGGGCTGACATTCTCTCTATAGGTAGGTACCACCTTTGTTATCCAAAGAGGAGGAGACTCATGGAAAGGGGTGGATAATACCAACAAAGAGGTGACATTCACTATGACAACAATACTCGATAAACCCGTTCATCTAAGCTTGACTCAGCTGTCTTACCCACGTGCCGACAAGCGACCTCTGCTTTCTCATGAAACTCGGGCGATACGTTTGCTCACCGCAAGGGAAGAGCAGCAAGTCTCTCTACAGACGTCCATGTCTTACGACGTCGTCCGTTATTAATAGTTTATTGGAGGCAGAAAACCGACCAACACCGTCGACCTCGGTTCCTTCTTTGACCCATTTACTGCGTTGTGAATGCCAGTGCAATACATTGTTAATCTCCAAATCCTCTTAAAAGTATTCGGGTAAAACAATAATATCGAGAGAGGAAAGGGGCAAAGCTTCATAGATGGAACTTTAAAACTTTGCAAATATTCATTTTCTGTTAGATAAGTAGTAATCTTGTATTATTTGTGTGGAATGTTTCCGTAAGAAATGTTTACTCAAGCACAGTTCTAATGAAAGCAGGCCGGCACGAATGTTGTAAAAATCCCGAAGGGATGAGGGCGGAAAGACAAATTTTCTTTTACAAAAACTCCCTTTAAAGTTTCAAGTGTTTTTAGACCTAGAAACCAATGAATTTAGTTCTCTAACCAACAACCCTAGGGCAAAACGTTGTATCTAACTAAATTTTCAGCCCAATGAAACCAACCAGAGCTGTACAGTGGTCAAATATAATTTCATAAATTAAACGAAGTTGTAAAGCCCTGAAGTCCGTTCCTGTGGAACGTGATGTGAATGTGAAGACAAAACTACTTTGCCAAAGAGCTCCAAAGGTATTGAGGCTGATGAGATATTAAAATTTACTTATTGATGTCAACAACGATCTGAGAGTTCTTAAGTACCTACCTTTGTAAAAGCTAAAAAATCAATTGTTTTTTTTTTTGGTTTATTATTTTCAATAACTAACCATTAGAATCAACCAAGAAAAAAAACTAACCTAAAAATTTGTTGGTTTAGGTTTCAAGGTTAGTAGAATCCAAAAATCGAATGTACATTTTTAACTAAGAAAGTGCCGTAAGCGGCACTTTCCTTAGTTCCCGTGGACCGATTTTGATGAAATTTGGTATATGAGCTCCATTTGGGGTTTAGTTGTGCCGCAAAGCTTTTGGTTGATGTAGGTCACTTGTAAGGGTTGAAATTTTCAAAAAGGCCTTGCTCAAACAATTTTGATATTAAGGTATTGTTTTTTCTTGAATTAAAAATATTATTGATTTTTTAGAATCGAATGGGACCACCCAGAGCTCTGTAGGACCATTCGTTTACTCCCTTTGAGAACTTAAGGGTTCGTTGTTTTTAAGATAATTCAGGTACACGAGTATTATTCGCAAAAGAAATCTTCAAATTGTCTCCAGTTCTAACTTTATCTGACCAAAATACATCAGTTCGTGTTCTTAGCAACCAGTAATCAAATCTCCTAATGAAGGCACCCGGAACTTTCTATTTCTTCGCACTGACTGTGAAGCGTTTATTTCTTCAAAATGAACTAGATTGTGAAGGTAAAATATGGTTGGCAAGTAGTGACAATGGCAAAGCTGTGTGCTTTACAGCCGAGTGATCTATACAGAAAAATAGTAAACCTTTTTGTAATAATTTGCAGCTTTTTTTTCTTTTGTCGTAGCCTTGATGCACTGTAGGCACTGTGCGACGCGTGGTTGGGCGAATAACCGATCTAGGAAGAAGAAACCAAATTTTTACTAAGAAAATCTAGTTTTGGAAACTTCTCAGATACGTCTCATAAACTCATTAGTATCAAGAATGTTTCCAAAAGTTGGCCTCTAAAGTAAAAAGTGAAGGTTCAGAGAAGGATTTTCGTCATAATAATAATAATTTCGCGTGCGGTATTTTGATATCGATCACGTGTGGTAAAATTCCTTGTGTTCGGCTGCCTTTGGCCAAAATTGAAGTGAGAAATGTTTCGAGTTCAGTAAAACAAGATTTACGATTTGGCATAATATCCCGCTTATTCCATTCATCAGGAAAGTCTTCAGCTATATCTTTCCTAGTTTGAGTTCCCTATGTGGCTTACTACTTTCTACTATTTATCGTCGGTAAATTTGGAAAGATACACCAGACGGATAAAAATCCAGAAGTTATTATCGAATGAAGTCAATTGACGACCCAGCATCTAACTTCCGCTTCCTGGGCTGTGCTCATCGGTGGACCTCCACTGATATGCAGAGGTAACCATGTTCATTTCGTTTGAAAAGGAAGTCAAAAACTCTAGTTACGGAGAATCGTATTTTTCCAGTTTACCTCTTTAGGTCGGGTATGATATTGCCAAGAATGAAAATGGTCAGTGTGGATATTTGAAATGATAAAAATTAATTCATCATAACTTTCCTTATCATATTAGCGATCCACTTTGCATGAAGGGTACGGAAAGTCATCAGTCCACAGGTTTTCTCTACGCAAGATGCAAGGAAGAAACTTATACAACCTCACATTTCAGGAGTTCAAGTTCTTCTAGAGCATCTCCTAGGTATAATAAGTTTGGGTTCCTTCCGGATAGACAGTGCATTACCAATGCAACTTTTAATTCCAGAGTATACGAAAAGAGGCGTTGAGAGAGTAACTTCATAGTGAGGACTGAGAAAAAAAAGTTTTAATTAACCGTAGTTGTTGGCAATAACCCTCGAGAGGTTACAATTGAATTTGCATAGCCAACAGGAGCAAAAAATTCTCACTAATTCTTTCAGTTACAGATCACGCTCCCTGAAATTAATTTAACGTAGGTACTGACTTATTAAATTCCATAGACGAAGCTAGGAGATAATTTATAGAGAGGATGAGTTGGAAAAATAGTTCTTTTCTCATAAAGGTGATCTATGAGGCATCTTTGATGAGTACTTCCAAGTTTTTCTAGAAGATGTTCTGTAAGAAGTTACCTCGTCAAAAAAGTTCATGACAAGCCTATGACCACCTTGAGAAATTAGAGAAAAGATGTTTGGATATTCAATCGAACGATTCATGGTTATCGTGTTTTCTTGACTTCCTTATCTAATAACCAGTGCGATATTCCCAACTTACAGCGTTGAAAAGTCATTAGAAACAAAGTTTTCTACTATCCATGTACCGTCAATTCATGAACCACAGCTTGTCAAAACAGTACGGTTCGTCCAAAAACAAGATTTCAACTCGAATTATGCTATTCAGAGCATTTAAAACGACTTTGGTTCTACTGTTTTTCATAGTTGACCTTGAGCCCAAAACAATACATTGATTTCATCATTGTAATGATTTCAAATCAAATTTGAGTTGAAATCTTGTTTTTGAACGAACCGTACTGTTTTGACTGGAATTCATCAAATCGAACAATAATTGGCACATACATGTTATGTATGTGGCAAATATTGTTCGATTTTGATGATTCCAGTTGTAAAATTTCAAGTTACAACTTTTCAAATCTCATTTTCTGTATGAATGGGATAAGATATTATGAACAGGGTGGTTTGATTACTTGCGATATGGGGAGGAGGATGGACATTAAAAATATACCTGCAATATGTAAGCTAAATGAAGCATTGTACCTAGAAAAACCAATATTCGAAAAAATCAAAATTCATATCTATCGACCAACATTATACGGTGACTAACGTCCAACCTACTCATTTTCTCAAACGATTTCTGATTGGTTTTTTCCCCTTATTATCTATTTTACTAGTGAGCGAGTCGAAAACTGGGGAGTATTTTGGTTTCATTTTATCTAATTTTGAGTATGTTTCATGGTGATTTCAGAGAATATCAGAGATAGACATCAGCTTCTGATCTTTGAACTATTTGTACATTATGATGTAACTTCAAATAAATTGATGGAAAAAAAGTTGCAAATTATAATACAAAGGTTTATTATTTTTCTTCATTGCTCACTCGCCTGCAAAGAGTACAGCTTTGCCATTGTCACTATTTTTTGCCTACCAACTACATACTGTCTTCACACCTTCACAATCAAGTTTATTGGAAGCAATAAACGCTTCACACTCGATTCGAAGAAATAGGGATTTGTGGTTCCTTCATATGGAAATCTGATTACTGGTTTCTAAGGGCGCAAAATTGAACACAACTCGAAGAAACGAATAGTGATCGTTTTTGGTTAGCTAACATTTCAACGGAGATTAGACCTCTTTGGTGATTCACACTCGCGATTCTGATTTATTGTAAGTCCGACCCTTAAGTACTCGTAAGGAGCGAACGGTTCGTCATTCGTTATTGAAAATAATAAATCAAAAGTGGGAGGAAAAGAACATCTTTTTTACCGGATTAGTAGTCCAACACTGATCAGATTTGGACGGTAAGTACCTATATATTTGCTAATTACCTTCTTGATTACTCTCTACCAGCTTAATCAGACAAGCAGTAGCTAATTATCATGAGCAAAAGAGAGTTCCACGCTCAATGAATATTAAAATATGGGAGTAGTCTGCCAAGGGTAAATTTGCATAAACCACCAATACATTCAGGTACCTTTGGTTGGTACCTGAGGGCCGAAATAACATTGATATGAATTCCGATTTTATCTCGCCGACCTCAGTGTTGTTTGATAGGGAAGGAGTTTGCAGCGAGTAGTTGTACCGCAACATGTTTAGGTGAATGTAGACACGACGCTATCTTCATTAATTTGTCGCGGTTGGCAGAGCACGGGCGGATTCATTAAAGTTAGCGGACGCCCTTAAATATTTGATACTTGATCGTAGGTAAGGCCCCATCGCTCTAGAACTAGTTGTTACCAACATTCTCCCACTCTCTCAGGCTACACGGATGGAAGATTAACCTTGTCACGATTTACTGAACACAGCATGAATAAAGTTCGAGATGATTAGGTTTAGCGAATTTCACCTCTAAAAGTGAAAGTATAGATAGTCCGTGGGTACAAGACGTATAAGTGTCGCTGATGCCCAATAAAACTGCAAGTTATCACTCTATGATTTATTATTTTTCTGTATAAATCACTCATCACTTCAAAGAAACACCATCAACGTACTACCATCTTGTAGTGCTACTTCCTAGGTAAGAGTTTCTTCCTAATTACATGGATAGGTAATTAATTTATGACTTTAAAACCCTTGAAATGCCCGCCTCAATTATCAGCTTGGAATTACGCCTAACTGAGCCAAAAAGGATTAAAAGAGAGTGCTAGACTTTTTTGAGCTTCCTTAGTAGGGGTCCCAGCTGGTGCACAGTGATGTCAGTTCGGTTTAAATTCGATTAGTTTTTTTTATCCAGTTTCAATGTCAGATAGCTAAATAAAACACTGCAAATTATAACACAATGGTTTATTATTAGCGAATTACCAAGGAAAATAAAGCTATTTTTCTGTATATATCACTCGTTTGCAAAGAACACGGCTTTGCCATTGTTACCACCAACCAACATGAAGAAAAACATCGATCTCATTTCAGTCAGCTGAAATTTGAACGAATATTAGGCCTCTTTTGCAATTCAAATTCGTGTTTCTGATTTACCGTAAGTTCCACCCTTGAATTATCGTAGGGAGCGAACGGTTTGTTCTACAGAGCTCCGCGTGGTCTGGAAAAATTCTAAAAATTCAATACTATCTTAAATTGAATGAAAAAAACAATATATTTATATCAACATTTTTTGAGCTAGGGCGTAATCAAAATTTCAACCCTTATTTTTTAACCATTAGAAGTGACCTACATCAACCAAAATCTTCGGGGCACAACTAGACCTCAAATGGAGCCTGTACACTAAATTTCATCAAAATCGGTCAATGCTAACTGAGAAAAGTACCGCGTACGGCGAACGGCGGACGGACGGCCAAATTGTTATTCGATTTTCGGATTCTAAGTACGTACCTTGAAACGTAAACCAACAAATTTTGAGGAGGGGTTAACTTTTTTTTCTTGGTCATTTCCAAAGGTTCATTATTGAAAATATTAAAGCGAAAATAGTCATGCAATATTCTCATTGCATCAATTTCCCTGTGAAAAATACGAAAAGAAAAGACTTGTTTGAAGAAAAAAGATGGCACTAGAAATTTCATTGATAAAAGAGAGAAAAAAAAATCAACAGGGAAATATTCTGAGAGCAAAAGAAGGGAGACCTACTTGAGCACCACTACTTGAGATGTTCTGGGCATAATTATTTATAAAAGTTTTCCAACCCCCGTCAGACGGATCCTTCCGGTTCCCGGGAGGAGTTGAGTAACGAGATTAGGAAGGCCAACTTTGATCCTCGGCGATTAGGATGTCACGCCTGTTTGTTGGCCCTAGGGTTATTAATTATGTTCTCGTTGAACGAAGCTCAAGGGAGAGGGGCAGCTACCCTCTCCCTTGCGAAGCGATTCCATGGAGAAACTTGACGACTTGAGAAAGCAAAAGGAAGACTTCCGACAACATTTTCGATCTTCCGGAAGTTGAACCCCACTGCGTCGTAAATCTGGGAAAACGCGACGGAATCGTGTTTGGTTCTTCAAAAACAGTTGAGGAACGGAGTGGAACTTTTTAAACTGGATCAAGCATCTCGAAATGCCAGTCATTAGATGCGACAGTCGTCATCACAGGAGCTTCATAATTATGTCAAAGTTTATTAACTCATCACTTCAGATCGTTAGAAATACAAGAATGAACTTCCACATCATCGTAGCGACGCAATTATTTCGTCGCAATATAAATTATGATTTGATGAAAACTATTAACGAAGTGTCAGATATACTTATGTATGTAGGTAGATGTTCCCAAAGTGGTACATATAGGAGGTTAATTACCGTATTATTGAATTTTAGATGAATTGTTCGAAAATGTACCGCGATAACAGTTCCTTCTTATCTACCCCAGTTTATGCATAGAATCGAAGGATATGACAAAAAATTCGCTCTCATTGATAAATTAGGAAAATATTTTGGTCCCTTTAACTTGAAATTTCTCATACATTGACTAGTTGAGGGGGTTGCTTAACAAAGGGCGGGATTCATTACTTAAGTCTGAGAGCAACCTCAAATGCATCGATAAGGGTTGGCGGATATTTATTGTATTCATAGCGCCCTGGGAGAGCACCCAGTGCAATTTCTAAGGGCGCACTCAACGGTATTCATAAACCAAACTCAGCGTTGAGTTGAGGCCCACCCTCGACTCAATGGTGCAGAATCCTGAGTGCTGGCCGGAGGTACCTTAAGTGCCCCTCAGCCACAGTTATTATCAGATTTTCCTACTGAAAATAGTGTACAGCAAGTCAACTACCGATCTGTTTTGTTTGTATAATAAAAATAAGGCGATTAGACAATTTTTTCCGTCAAATAAATCCAATGAAGATCATTGCAAACTTGAATTTCCTTGCAACAGTCTTTTCATTATTTTCTCCCCGAACTCGATGGAATCTTCCGAAATTGTAAGTTTCATTCTTGAAGTTGTCAAACATTCTCGCCTTCGTTCTCAATATCCATTCTTGTTTTACGATCTAGTAAAAAGTAGATATGTAGTAGAAAATGCTTGTAGAAAATAATATGGGTTGGTAATGAAGTACAAGTTGAATAAAAAACATCCATATAGGTTAGAGTTTATTTCGGGCTTTATATTGTTTCACTCAGATAAAAAAATAAGTAGGTAGGTAAAGGTTTTAAAGGGTTCTAAACGTCATAAATATTTGTACATTAGCCTTCTTCATTCGGCCCGGAGAAGTTAATTTTGTCTGAAACAATCAGTGGGTTGATTTTGTTGAATGATTCCCAAGAACAATCATAAGAAGGGTACCAAAATTTCTTTTTGTGTTTATCACTTTGAATAATGGTTCTTTCTTTCGTATCGTACCTACAGTGGTGGCTGATCTTTTCAAATCGAAAGAGCATGATAATACCGTCTTGTGTATGGTAGGTAGGAAACCTATCTATCTAGCTAATAATAGAGAGATATTTTTACTGTACAATAACGAAGATAATGAGGCATTTGTGCTGAAAAACATATGTTTTTAGCAGACGCCATTTTCTGAAGTTATTATTGTTCCCTCCTGATGTCGCAACAACCCGCAGGCTTCAACTCACTTCATCTTTTTCACATTTATTTTTTTAGATGTCTGTATCTAGATTATAGTATCCGCGACTTAGAAAGATTTGAAAGAAGAAGAAGAGGAAAACTTTTCAGTTTTGTTTAGTTTTGATTCTTTGCGATTTTTTGTTGTGATTTCGCCGTGTTTTGTGTTGTTGTTGAATTCGCGCTCTCTCTCTTGATTTTTACAAGACACGTTCAATTCAATCGTTAAAAAATCGAAAAAATGCCACAACGAACATATTGTCAGATTGAAATACTTGAAGTTCGGTCCGAAAAAGTTATCCACAACGAAGTCATACTTGCCGGCTTACGGAAAGAAAATCAATATTTATTCGGCAAGAAAAAATCGATGTTTTTTCTGTCCTCATCAAGCAAGACATAAGCTTCTCCTTTCCAAAACCCTCAACCAAATGGTCTCAAGAATATACAAAATAAGAAGAATGAAGATAGCGATAGCAGCAAGGAAATATATGCTGAAATAGAAGGTGATCATCGATATTTCATACAGCCGGGGGTCCACTAGCTGTCCTCTGGAGCGCACCGCTCTATGTTCACATGAGTTTACCCACTTCCCCTTGACATCTTCTCAAATTTCTTTTCGCAACTTATTCCCTATATAATACATTTATTTCTAAAATCGATTTTTTAACGACTTTTTTGCCAATTACCCAAAAATGAGTTGAGAAGCCCCTGAGCGTCCCCTCAGGCTCAGTGTGCACTCAGGCGACCACAGCACCTAAGTAGGCCGTATCAATCAACTATGAATACGGACTGTTGAGTCGAAGCCGACCCTCAACTCAGATGATTGAGTGCTCGCTCACACTCAAGCCTTGTCTATGAATTCTGCCCTAAACATCGTTAGCATCGATATGATTGTACTGACTCTGATGAACGCTAGTCTTAGTTTTAGGGTCTTTCACTCATTCCAACTTAATATTAGGCGAAATTCACTCAAGTTCTAAAATACAATGCTGCTTCTCCTCGTTTCTTCACTTATTTTGAGGTAAAAATATGGAATCCAATATCAGGAATATGAGAGAAAAAATTGAAATGCCTCTTTTTCCGCTTGACGGCCGAAAATAAATTGGGGCAAGAAAGAAAGTCAAACTCGGTTGGCTGTTGGAGTGGAAAAAAAGTGACTGAGACTGGAGGGGTGTTTGAAGAAGGGGATTCTGCCCAAAGCTTTCTTTACAGCTGCTTGAAACTGTAAGTTAGATCCCTTTATGGCGTGAGGGTATCGAGGAGGGTGTTATTGGTCCACCCACGCCACTTTTCTGAGAGGGTATGAGCCCTGCCCCTTCGATCCCAGAGGTATACTATCTGAGACACAGAGGTTAGGGGGTGCTCCAGGCCCTCCCTGATCGCCCCCATGTCGCCCTCCAGCCTCGGTAACAACCCAAAGGCCACCGTTTTCCCCTAACTTCCTCGTAACTTGGGATATTTTCTCCTACAGGATTCGCTATCTACTGGGCAAAGGTTCCTTCGGACCTTACCTCTCAGTCATCGCAGCGCCGGACGAGGTTTTGATCCTAAATTATATCATTCACGACTTTTCTTTCGATTATCGCATTATCTCTCATTTAACGTTCTCGGAAAGATATGAGAAAATCTGTCATGTGCGTGGAATTCAATGATTTCCTACATCAGAGGTATAGATTGAACAATCTAGGAGTATGTATGGGGCGCTATTACATTCCATTGAATTGCCGATTTCTCACAAACGTGAGGGTAAGCAAAAGTGGCCGTTCCTATGCAAGCAAGTTCGGCGCAATATCCTTGTCACTTCTCTCTCAGTCTCCCAGATAACAGCACTTTGGAGGGAAAGTCCAACCCCTTCTGAGTCCCAACGACATCAAATTTCTTGCTGGTCGTGACCAAGTTGAGTTACGCTGGACGAGTTAACTTGTCTCCATTACTCTGTGCTTCAAAGGTATGGTTGAGGCAGCTTTCTTCCTCAATATACAGTGTACATGACTTTTCGAATAAGAAAACGTTCAAGAACAGAGCGAGAGTCATCAGAAATATCAAGAAATACAAGCTATATCTCCTCTAAATCATTTCAACTGATTAGTATAAAAACGAAGTTAGGAAAACGAGAAACCAGCAGCCCATGCAAACACAATGTTTATTAAAAAATTAAAAATAAACAGCATCAGATACATTATTTTCATTTCTAAATGACTAAACGCGTTTATCAATCTATGTTACATACCCAAGAGAGGTATTATACGGGAACGTAAAACAATAAGATGTGAAAAAGGCCATCCATCCGACGCCATCACTTAAAACTACGCTGGGAGCCTCAAGGCAACAATATTACTCATTTAAAAACAATAATAACTAACACGGAAAGTTAATTGTTCTAAAACACTAAAACATACTACAATTTTTCCGACGAAGGAAAAATCGCCAGGTTTTGTCCAGAATCAACCCCCCGGTGCCAAGGGCACGGTCTACGGGCTGAGGATTTATTTTTGTAAAGACAAACCAACACCATTTCTCCCTATCCGGCTAACCGAAAAAATGTATTGACTGGAGTTTCTCAACCCTGACGGGGAGTGAAGCAGCAGCTGCCAGCTGCTTCGGGGACACAGAAATGTAAACTGTTACATTTCTGTAACAGTTTTAGAGACCCTTCTCTACGAAGAAGTGTGGCGATTCCCTATCATTTGGAATCACTATCATTCGGTTGGTAATTGGGAAACCACATTACCACCGGAGATTTTCCATTAAATCAGAACAGATCCCAAACAACTTCTCTCGCCCGAGAAGAAAACACAGGCTACATCAGTTATATTGATGCCAACCTTGTGGTGAAATTCACCCTTATATTTGCGGTTCCCCTTTACACCAAAATTTCAGTTCATTCTGGACCTACATCAGATTGATGTCGATCTACAATAACCACACTCCGATTTGTTATTGAACCATACCAACGATACTTCAAAAGTATCATTATAATATCGTATCGATACGTCTAGAAAGTATCAAAAAGAATCAATAAATTACTTTCAAAAAGTATCGATATTTTGAAGTTTCGATACCTTTTGATACCTTTTCGCTACTTTCACAAAACGCTGCAAATTATTACACAATGGTTTATTACTTATTTTTCTATATAGATCACTCGTATGCAAAGCCAACAACCATCCAACATGAAGAAAAACATCGATCGCATTTCGGTTAGCTATAATTTGAACGGAGATTAGGCCTCTTCTGCAATTCACACCCGTGTTTCTGATTTATCGTACGTAAAACCCTTAAATTCTCCTAGGACAGCGAACGGTTTGTCCTACAGGGCTCCGCGTGGTCTCAAAAAATTCTAAAAATCCAATACTACTTTCAATTTGATAGAAAAACAATACCTTTATATCAAAATTTGTTGAGTTAGGTCGTTTTCAAAATTTTAAAATTCATTTTTGGACCCTTAGAAGTGACTTACATTAACCAAAATCTTCGGGGCACAACTAGACCCCAAATGGAGCCTGCATACCGAATTTCATCAAAATCGGTCAATGCTAAGTAGGGAAAGTGCCGCGTACGGCGTACGGCGGACAGACGGCCAAATTTTTATTCGATTTTTGGATTCTACGTATCTTGAAACGTAAACCAACAAATTTTGAAGGGGGTGTTAAACATTTTTTTTCTTGGTCGACTCCAAAGGTTCATTATTGAAAATAACAAACCAAAATGGGTGAATATTTCGTTTATGTTTCTCTCTATCAGTGTGATATCTCTCCATCGCGAGGATAATAATTAAATAGGATGACAACAATCCATTTTTTTGTGTAAAACTTTTTTTGTTTAGGCACTTGCTGTCGTATTGCACTTGGTTGGATTAACATTTATGTAGGTTCTTTTGGCAAGGTTTGGTTTTTTCCAGGGATATTTTGTAACCATGGATTACCATTGACTGATGATTTTTATTGGTTTATTATTATAAATAATGAATCTTTGGAATCGAGCAAGAAATAAATTTAACCCCACGCTCAAAATTTGATGGTTTGTTTTTTAAAATAGTTCGTATAATCCGAAATTGAATTTAAAAAAATAGAAGAAATCCTTCCGTTCTGCCGTCCGTTGTAATTATTATCTGGAAATTTTGCTTATGAGCTCCGCTACTACGAGGTTTTCTTCGTTATAGATGCAGCAGCATTATTGGTAAAACAGGAATGTGTTCCTATATTAAAATAAAACGTCTAGTAGGTACAGATTATAATATATTACATCGTAGCGATGAGTTTCATAAATAACGTCAAAAAGAAAATCTTGACATCAAAGCTCCCTTTGCACAGGATAAAGATGAGTAATGAATGTGAACATTGTAACGCATGTCCATTGATTTGTAGTGTCCATGGCACTGTGTATCCTGCGAACACGCCACCAATATTCGTTTAATGAATGTTTCCAAGAATGAGCCCTACAGCGAGTAATATTCTCACCGTGTTTGAACGAGGCAAAAGAGAAAACCTGACTGAACCGCGCTTATCAAGGGACTCATCCAGTATTTGCGAATGCCGAAGGCTTATTATTCCAGCTTTATAGAAGTTCCGAAATACCTACCCGAGAATCAGCTTTTGAGCTATTCAAAAATACGACACAGTGTAACATTCTTCATTCTGGTAGCTGAATATGACCATGGAAGCAAGATAACATGATGAAGTATTTCTTGGTTTATTGTTTTCAATGAAGGATTTCGTCGATTTCTCATTCCTGTATCGTTGACTGGGTTGTTTAAGGTGCCCTGGTATTGCTATTTTTGAAATGAGTTGAACATTCTGGAAACTATTGTTATCAACCACTTTTGTAACACCTACGTTTATACCGTACGTTTGTTACTAACGAATTATAATGCACAAAAAATTGCCGAATCATGCCTAGCTAAATAGGATAAATAGAAGGTTGTGGATTGGAACCTTACTGCAAGAAGAGCTTGAGAGGGATCCAGTGGACATTGTCTTATCGTAAAGAAATACATCGTCCGTTGATGACTTACCCAAGAAGTTTGAGGGTGCGCACAAGCAGCTGTTTGTCCAAATGCGGGTGGAATTTTCAATTTTGGCAGCACTTTCAGCACTCAGCAGTCATGTCCATTTGGCTGGTAGGTTTCAGGGTCCGACATCCAACCCCGGATATTAGGGGTGGGGGTCAAGATTGAACCACCTTGTCCCTGAGTTGATGGAGGGAGGATTGTACCTCTTCCGACTGTGCCATCAGGCGACGCTTCTCCTCCCCATGGGGTTTGAGTTCAGCTCCAAGTCCCATGGGGCCCACTTGCTCAAGCCGTGGCACGCCGTCAAAAGGTTGTAGCCTTGAATACAGACCAGTCAAATGTTCCTCCTGTCAGAACTCGGGTGGTCATCCACTCTCGAATGAACAATGGGTCAAACCAGATTCCCATGCTTTATACCACGCCAGGTAATAGTTGCCCCAATCGCTTTTATTTGATTTCACGTGTGTTGGAAAGTGCTGGTGTAGCCCCTAGCTTCATACTTCTTAATTTTGACAGCAGTAATATCTGGCCAGAGATCACCGAAACATCAACACTGAAGGCTCTTCTTGGCGTTAACATTAATTGATAGATCTGGGCGATAACCTCGTTGTGCAAAGTGAAGTGCGGCTTTAGCCATACTGGCCATCCTCACAGGGAGCAAGGTCAGAGCCATTTCCGTTAACCTAAAAACTCAAAGTATAGTAGTATAAAAGACAGAGCAAGTAAGAAAACGCAGCTTAAGAGCTTAACGAGCCTTGAGAGTAAGACCTGGATTGTCCAAAAACTGGATTTCTCCACCAAGACAGCGCCCCTCCCCACACTGGTTTTAGCTTCAAAAAAATCCAACGCTTTTACTGCCCCGTTAAGAGCACTGACCTTGTTCCCTGCGATATCTTTCTGTTCCCCAAAATGAAAAGCCATCCCAAGGAAAAACATTAATTTGGAAATTGTTCCCAACATCCATATTGCTGTGATCAGCATTACCGAAGCTGACTTCCAGCACCGCTACGACGGATAAACAACCGTCGGAACAGGTGCATTAGTTGTCGAAAATGTTATTTCGAAAAGGATAAATTTGATTTGTACTTTTTTTCAATAATATCCTTTTTCAAACAACCATTCTCCTTACATTTGGGACCTACCTCATATACAAAATTTGTAAATACAAAATTTGTATTTAATACAAATGAATAATATACCTAATACCTACCTTATATTATACATTAATAATGTATAATAATATTATACATTATAATTATATTATACCTTATATTATAAGGTAGGTATTATTATTAACTATTCAGTATAATATACTGAAGTAGTGTAGCATACTATTAGCATACGTTGTGTTATGATTTTTAGAGTTTTTAGAATGAACGTACAAATGACGATACTAAACTTTGGTTGAGAGCCAGACGATTATTCTTTTGATCCGAAAAGAAGACTTTCTTACAATAAATTGAACTACAGTCAATGATCTTGGCATCATATGGCGGACATCGACACTGATCTCAAGCGACTAGTCAACAAAAAATGCAGACATTCTACATACCCAATATTCAAAATTCTGCACTACATTCAATAATTATACTTGATCTGGTAATAATGGATGGAGACGTATTAGTACTAATAGTTTTAACTCGATGTTGACTTTGGCTTGTTCGCCAATAATTGTTTGGAGTTGACTTGTTTTGGTTTATTATTTTCAACAATGAACCTTTGGAATCGACGGAGAAAAATTTAATCAACCCCCCCTCAAAATTTGTTGGTTTACGTTTCAAGGTACGTAGAATCCGAAAATCGAATAAAGATTTGACCGTCCGTCCGCCGTACGCGGCACTTTCCTCAGCAATGACCGATTCTGATGAAATTTGGTATGTTGGATCCATTTGGGGTCTAGTTGTGTCCGAAGATTTTGGTTGATGTAGGTCTCTTCTAAGGGTTTAAAATAAGGGTTGAAATTTTGAAAACGCCCTAACTCAAAAAATTTTGATATGAAGGTGTTGGTTTTCCATCAATTTAAGATAGTATCAAATTTTTAGAATTTTTAGAGACCATGCGGAGCCCTTTAGGACAAACTATTCGCTCCCTACGCGAACTTAAAGGTTGGACTAACGGTAAATCAGAAACATGACTGTGAATCACAAAAGAGGCTTAAACTCAGTACAAATTTTAGCTGACCGATTTGCGATCGATGTTTCTCTTCATAATATAGAGTTTGCAACGAAACACTTAGTTTTACTTCTATCTCATAATGAGTGTGTCCACATATTATGTCCCTATTTGTATTTATCTTGCGTATATTTGTTTTACTAAATTAGATCCTTCTCTTTCAATCTAATGACGGCAGCAAACGCCACACAGTACACAACTTCCCTAAAGCGCGTGACTCAGAGTTCCCAGTTAACATGAGTTTGGACGGTCGAACGAGAGAGGAGAACAGGAAATTTAAATTGAATTTCCGAATGGGGCATTAGAAAAATAAAAGCGACCCTCCCGTGATATAAACTTTACAGCTGGCGATTCACGAAAATACCCCTCATCGTTCTCCCCGCCCAGCCCGTTAACGAGTTGAGCAACACGGTTCGAAGTTGTAGGGGAGCAAACTCCGAAAGCTTGTTGGGGAAATTATCTCAAACACGTTTACGTTGCATGCCAGCCAAAAGGTTCTTTGAAGTCCGTGTTCGGGAAAGTGAGGCATGCTTCGGAGGACGCCATTGTAGTGAAATTTCGCATGATGTAAATCACTTAGGACGTCCGGGCGACTTCCTCAAGTCGCTCCCGAAGGGAAACGGCCTTTTAAAACAAACTCCTTTTAAACTTCGAGGAGGGAATCAAAAGGAGAAAAGCGTTTTTGAAGTCAAGTGACAGATGGAAATGTAATTAAAGTTTACGGAAGCGTGATGGAATCCGATCCCTTCGGCGGGGAGGCTTTGGATGAGTCAACCCTTTGACACCGATAACGCGGGAGTGCAGGCAGAAAGAGACGCCAGAAGTTGAAGGTAGGAAGCCAGGAGAGAAAATTAGCGCCAGGGCCAGACGCCGTGATTCCTCTCTATCCAGTGTCTAACCTCTCTCTTGAATTCAATAAAATCGAGGTATCTCATGAACGGTATTCCATCATTTTCGTTTTGCCTCATCACATCATTGGATCTATAAAATTATGTATTTAATATGGAAGAAATCCAGTTATAAGGTTGTAGCGGCTGGAAGTGTCCGAGATTGTTACGCTTCACCAAAGAGCATCTACGAGTATGCCACCAACATGAATACTAGCTAAGTTTTTTATTCAGATTCAGCAGTCCTTAATAGGCACCCTGCGAAATTTCAGCTTCTTGGGGTCACCACATGCAAATTCAGCTCACTGAGCTGATTAGGGAGGATCTCAGTTTGTAATTCAGATGCAACCTTGAAAAAGGCTCCCTGCGAAATTTCAGCTTCTTGGAGTAGCTGAATACAAGGCCATATAAACAAAGAAACCACGTCACTCGAAGTAACGCTATTTTGCAGAAAAGTTGTTTGCAGTAATCTTGTTGGGGCTACAATTTTGGATCGACCCCGTCGATAAGACATCTTCACGTCAAAAATTGGTGTTCACGGAAAGCGATAAAGAAAAAATGTTGTATTAGTGAAGGGTTTGTGTCTTCAATTTGTGGTATTTATGCAAAATAATGCTTTTGCTGGTATTACAAAAGACTAATAGCCTCATGAAGAACGATACGAATTTGATTTTTTTTTTTATCCCAATAGATTTATTCAACAAAATTGATTTTGATAGATCATTGAGTACGTAATATAATATATTAGGAAATCAATGATCAATCAATGTTGCTTGATTCGACGGAATAGTTTATAGGTTATGTATGCGACGAAGGCAATAAGGAACATAATTATATGTATTATAGTGTCGACATGATTCTCGCCTTTGCAACAAAACTTAAGCTGGAAGGTATGCTGAGAGTTGATGTGAGTTCGTTCTTGCGTCTTCTGCCCTAATTTCCGTTCTCTTATGAGGGTCGTATCAACATACCTCAGTAGGCATTAGTCGTTGAGTGGGCTGGATATTAGCTCCCGATTCCTCTGATGGTATAGTACAGCAAATACCGCTCACAAATGCGCATTGGCTGTGGTGTGTCGGTGCCTAGGAGCATAGATTGATGCAATTAGACCTTTTGATTGCATGTTACAGCACTGAACGGCATCTCTCGAACTAGTTACTAGTCATCCAACTGGAATCTAATGTGCGGTTCCAACACTCTCTGAGGGGAGCTCATCGGAATTTCGTGTACTTTTCCGAGGGTGATGGTGATTAATAACCAGTCTACGAATTTTCAATCTAGATTTCATATTGATTATGTATTTATTCTGCCTTCTACAATGATCTAATAACAAATATTACCTTGAAGATGGAAATCCGAAAAATCAAGGGACCAGTGCAAAGAA
The DNA here is from genome assembly GCA_009739505.2 of Apolygus lucorum. Taxonomy (NCBI): domain Eukaryota; kingdom Metazoa; phylum Arthropoda; class Insecta; order Hemiptera; family Miridae; genus Apolygus; species Apolygus lucorum. Next base: position 31,153,397 of record CM019182.2, read on the forward strand.
AGCCGTCAAGTACCTATCAGCAATGAAACGAAGCTGACTGGATAGAGTTTGAAATAGAGATTTTCCCCTCGGAACTCGCGAAACTTTTAATCTGCAAGGGCATGTTCCATTGTGTTATGCGAGGGAGCCCGTAAGGGTGGAAAGAGGCTTGGTAAGGTTAAGCGACGCAAAATTAATTTCTGGTTTTCCTGGCATATATTAGACAAGTAGACGGGGTTAGTGTAAAAGTAGAATGAGAAGTGGGGTGAGGACAAATGCAATAAAGGGGGAGGGGAAAAAGCTGGGACGTTGCCAGGACATTGTACGACGGCTGAAGCTTAATATCATTAGTTCTTCGAACCCTTAACCAACCTACCAACTCCTGACTCTTTCAGGTCCGTAAACTATATATTGGGCTTGCCTGACCTTCCAAAGTAAACGAAATAAGGAGATTAAAACTAACTTATTTACGCTCGCCACACGGATTTCATTTTTTTAAGGCATTATATTTTGAAGAGGGTTTATGAACGCAGACTGACTGCAACCTCCTGAAAATTTTGAAGTACTTGAAATACCTAGGTAGGATTCAATTCTTTAAGGAAAAAAGTATTATTGACAAATGATTTAACATGAATTAAACGTGGTATAGTCAACGTTGAAGTATGCTTTTATGAAATGTTTTGGTTATTTTACAAGTTAAAAATTAACTCAAAATTGTAAATTTCGGATACTTACATATAACTTCCATTCTAGCTTCCCTGTGGGCAGATGCAAAAGATGGCGCCTCGGCAGAAACTTCACACCTGTAGATTCCTGATGATTTTAAGTTGACTCCTCTCAGTGCAACTTGTTTGCTATCAGACAACGAATGCTGTAATCAGAAAATAAACCAACGTTTTTGCAATAATTTGAGAATAAGATGCGTACATTGTACAAGTAGTACAAGTAGGAGGGAAACATGGAATTGAGCGGAAAGAGGGAGCGCAGTAACTATTAATTTTGTGACATGTATCGATAAGGTGTGTGTTTTTTTTTTTTTTTTTTAATGCTCCCGAGTCTACCGAGGTAGCGGAAGCATTGTTTTCACTTTTCAAAAACGAAGTGAAAAAAAAGTTGTGAAATATCAAAATTTCAACTCGCGTTGTAGGTTTTAGGCCTTCTAGAACAATTTTGGTTCCGTGTCTGTTTGTCTTCGTGTCTGACTGTCAAGAAATCCTTGTAACGGGAAAAACTACACGAAGTTAACGTCCGGTTTCGATAACATTTTCGGGGATTGTGCGGGTTAGCGTGCAGATGATCCCCTATGAAAATCATCATCCCCAAATCTATAGTAGCCTCTGCAAACGCGCAAATGTAAAATCCCTGCAACAGCCTTAACTTCTTCATTCTTCATCCGAATTTGATTAAGTGTTCAGGGATAGTTCAGATTGGCGTGAAGATGGTCCCCAAGGAGTATAGTGCAAGGTATTTAGAGATTGATGTTTTGAGATTAGTTACATTCAATCGTATGAACAATCAGGTTATGAATAGAAGAAAGCTAAGTATCAAAATCATGTTCCGAATTCACTATCATTGAATGGTATCCAGTGAATTTTATCAACATCTTTTTCAAACGGAAAGATTGGGATATATTTTTATTTTAGGAGAAATATATAAAATACAGAATGTTAACCTTTAGCATGTTAAGCAAGAGGTGAATAGGAAAAGTAACCGAATGAGCCGTCTGGAGAGTTACTCTGTTTGTACTAGGCCAAATGTGTCTAGAAGTACCAAACTAACTTTTCACTGATTTAAAATCTTGACTAAAGGTTGAAGGTGTTTTGCTCCAGAGTCTGCCAGGGCAGCGGAAGCATAATTTCCTTCTACAATGTTCAATAAAGTGTTTTTCTCTCAATTTGTTTTCACTTTTCAAGTTTGAAGAAAACTTTATCCAAAATCAAAATTTCTATTCGCGTTTTACGTTTTAGTAATTCCTGAATAATTTCGGTTCCGTGTCAGGCTGTGTGTCTATCATGGAATTTTTGTAGGTAATGGGCAAAACTAAGCGAAGTTATTGTCCGATTTTGATGAAATTTTCAGGTATTGTGCGGGTTGGCATGTAGAAGGTCCCGCACGAAAATCATTCCCTCCGGACTGGTAGTAGCCACTGTGCATGCGCTAACGTGAATTTTTTTATTATGTCCAAAATTTCTACATTTTCTATGCGATTTCGATGAAATTTTCAGGGATATGCTGAGTGACGTGTAGATGGTCTCCTATGAGGGTAGTGCGAGGTTCTTAGAGAATGATGTTTTGAGATTAGATACAATGTATCAGATCATCTATACAACATCTACAATGTTATGGATACGAGGAAGAACCTCGCACTACCCTCAATGGAGACCATATACACGTCACTCAGCACATCCCTGGGAATTTCATTGAAATCGCATAGAAAATGTAGAAATTTTGGACATATTAAAAAAATTCACGTTAGCGCATGCACGAGGAAGTAGAGGTGTGGCGGTCAGGAGTGAACGTATTGAAATGACCTTATCTTCAAAACGACCTTGTCTGAACTGAACGGGTTGCCAAAATGAAGATGGCCATTCGTTCATCAACCCACCAAACGAGTTTTCCGGAAAAATTCTGAGAACAACGATAGAAGGCCAACAAAACAAATTAATTGGCCGTAACATGGATGTATAATGTATTTGTATACATCTATGTTTGTACATGGATCAAGAATGTGTGAAAATGAATTGGAAGTATCAACAGTAAGAAGTAGATTGAAGTGGTTTCCTAAGCAAACCTTCCATCATCCAAGTGAAGAATTACTTTCGAATGAACTGTGGACCAAAAAGACGAAACTGAAAGACCAAAACACTCAAAGACTGATTCGTACGATTCGAATCGATCATTCATTCGTTTTTGTCTTTTAGCTCATTCGACTCATTCAAATCACCTACTCATTGTAACTTATCCAGACTCGTTCGGTTTTTCAACTAGAGGTGTGTCGGTCAGGAGTGAACGTAGGTATTGAAAAGACCTTATCTTCAAAATGACCTTGTCATAACTGAACGGGCTATCAAAATGAACACGGTCATTCGTTTATCAACCCACCAATCGAGTTTTCCAGTTAAATTACGAGAACAACGGCAGAAGGCCAACAAAATAAATTAATTGCCCGAAATATGGATGTATAATGTATATTTATATACATGCATGTTTGTACATGGATCATTAATGTGTGAAAATGACAAGGAAGTATCAACAGAAAAAAGTAGATGGAAGTGGTTTTCTAAGCAAAATCTTTCATCATCCAAGTGAAGAATGGACTGAGTACTAAAAAGACAAAACACACTCGAAGACTGATTCATACGATTCGAATCGATCTTTCATTTGTTTTTGTCTTTTAGCTCATTCGATTCATTCAAATCGCCTACTCATTCCGAACGAGTCGTTCGGTTTACAGACCCGCTCGTTTTTTTGACTTCTGACCGGTTGTTTGTTTGTCTTGTGAGTGAACGGGTGAACGGATTCAAAAGACCTGGTCACTGTAATGAGTGACCGTTTGGGATTCGAATCCGCCAAATGACCTTGTCTTACACACCTCTATTTTCCTCTTCTATTTTTTCGTTTTTGTGACTTCTGACCAGTTGGTTGTTTGTCTTGTGTTCCGATCTTGCCTCCTTCTAAATCCTGATTGTTTGTTTTCTGGACAGCTTATTTCCCTAGTAATAACAATAATACATAGGTTGTTCAACATAATGGTCGAGAGAGGTTCATTCCACTGAGTGAGTAGTTATGTGAACGTAATGAACGGATTAAAAAGACCTGGTCTCTGTAAGGAGTGACTGTTAGGGATTCGAATCCGCCAAATGTCATTCCAGCTTCCTCGGAGGAAGCTAAATGCCACACTCACTTGGCAGACTTTTTAAAAAGAACTCAGTTACGTATTTTAAATTGAAGAGAGGAATCTGTCTGCGCTAACTTTTACTTGAGCCGTCAAAACACTCCAGAACGAGACCATTTATTCTTCATTGTTTTGGTAACTGCTTCAGAGTTTTGCCAAGGACCCTTCAGCCAGCATTCTACTATTGTATTGTACGTAATTCGTTTCATCGCAAAACTTATTTTCGAAGCAATGTTACATTCAGAACAATAATCTGGTGGTTGGGGGTAACAATGGACCAACAACTGGAAAACAATATTCTCAAGAATGAATTCAATTGTTTCAAGGAGATAACAATTCCTGGCAGACTTTTGTCTTCCATAATAATGGCAATTACTTGACCTCTACAACTCATTGAATAATATTTTTCATCGGGTCATATTCAAATTAATTGAAAAATCTATCTCCTTTTTCTAACCAAAACATCATTCGCACACAACCAGCTAACAAACCAACATGATGATATTTTAAGACAATTATTCTATTCATAAAAATACTTTAATTATTACTAATTTACGGATGCAAAATTTTTCCCTAGGATATTGTGGGAGAGGAACATAGTACGAGGGTCGATCAAATATAAACGAGCCTTTCGATCTGAACGATTTATTATTTTGTAGAAAAAATAATTAATAGTCCTAAAATACACGATTTTTCATTATTTCTCTCTTCATGAACTATCCGTTGTGCTACCGTGGATCAAATCAGTGGGGTCATCATGGTCCCAGGACAACAGAAATCGCGTATTTTGTGGGTTTTGGGATGTTTCACCTTCACTGATTTAATCTTCTACGGACCAACTACGAAAACCAACAGATAAAAATTTCATTAAAACTTAATACCGCTATGGTGTCAGAATGGCATGAGGGAGGGGGTCCACTTTTCCGATATCAAAATTTAAAGATTCTGGTTCTCATAATGCTAAAAAATATCTAGTATCCTCAACATACTAACTAAATTACATCGGGAGAACTATTTTATGCAGTTGAAATGTTAAAGAAAGTTTTATCGTTTACCGGTTGATATTGAACTACTCTTTATCCAAAATGAAAGGAGCCCATCCTGGAGTTCATGCATTATTGAACCATATTTACTTCCAGTGTTAGTAATTCTAATTACTTAATATAGTCTCCTTCCATCAAGTAGTAAATATATAAACTTACATTATATACTTTATTAACACTGTTCCTTAACTACCTAATCGTGGTCACTTAGTTACGTAAAGTGTACTATTTGGTTTTACGTCCTTGTTGTCTTAGAAATATCATTTGGTGACTGTCAATAGAGTTTTCGGCACGTCTTTTGTGACGACCGTATACCGAGTAATATCCATGCAACTGTCTGAAAATGGTGACTGCGCATGCGTGACGACTCGGTCGGCGAGCTCGGTCGTCTTGGACGCCGCCAAATGCCGGCTTTAGGCGGCGTCGAGAACGACGGCTTTCTTGACGACTGTACCCTTGATAACCTCACACTTTTATAACCAGTTTCAATTTAGATCTGATGAAGCAGGATTTTGTGTTGTGCTCGACGTTTGACTCCCGTGTTTTGGTTCTCGATTTTAGCTTTTATTTGTAGAACAGTTTTCTTTTTCCCGGGAATTATATTCCAATATTTTAAATTCCTAAAAATGCATAAAATTTATGAATTTTTAGGAATTTAAAATATTGGAAAACCGTTGCAGATAAATTTTTTTTCGTTTATACTGTTTCTAAACTGCTAAAAAATTGTTGCTCCAACGTTCAGGAACTCATTGCGAATTTGGAGAATTTTTTTGAAAAAGAGGCATTTTTGATGGTCTTGTCAGTTTTGATGGTCTTGAGTTTGACCTTGTGGCATAGTACATATTTAATATGACGATGCGAAAATGCATCACTGGCCGGAAATGGGTAGTCACAGGGTGACAAGTTGGGACTGTTGGGTGTTCAACAGTTGTCCAATGAATTTCTTCTAGTTTTGCACTGGTTAAAGCAGCTGTGTGAGGCCTAGCGTTATCGTGGTGAAGATACACCTCCCTGATGGGGCAGCCAAGTCTTTGCGCCGATATGCTAGCCGAACTTTATCCAAGAGTACGCAGTAGTACTCAGCATTGATAGTGCGGCGTTCGTGCAAACAGTCAATGAACAAGACTCCCCTCCAATCCCGAAAGGCAGTGACATAAACCTTCCCTGCTGACAGACGGGTTCATTCTCGACAAGTTGACGACCTTGTCTGAACTCACTACACCAAAATTTCATCCGTGGCGAAGAAAGTCTCTCTTTCCGAACTGCTCATGCAATCTTCGATGAATTTCAGCCGGTTTTACATTTTCTCTTATCAGAAATTTTATTGCAATGCGTTGCGCTACAGATGGATGTGCTTGTTTCTCACTCTTGCGAGAATGATCTAGGCACGTGTGCAGCCGGTTCCCATTCTCAAGCTATCTTCACCAACTAGCACAAGACATCTCAACACTCTCTGACCGTTGATCCCCTCAGACCAAAAGGCGTGTTTATATTCGATCGACTCTCGTATTAAACCATGAATTAGGTAATTTTAATCAATGGAGAGAAGACAAGTACAAAGTACCACTACTGTTTAACTAGTGCTGTCAAGATTGTAATATCGATTCCGTCCCTTTTATTGAAATCATTCATTTTCATCATTCCTTTTTTTTAATGAAATCAATAGGAAGGCTTTAAGAGCTTTAAGCATATCCATACTTGAGAATCCCTGATTATCTTGACATTTGTTGGCAATAACTCGTTTTTCGTCGCTCTCACAGCACTTAGAGGATAGGGTTTTGACAAATATACATTTTGGAGCAGTTGTAGTTTCCATTACCTACCGCTTCATCCAAAAAACATAGAACATAATCGGTCTTACAATGAATTAAATTTGGCAAAAATAAAAATATCACCTCCATTTTAGGTCCAGTTGCACCGCGAATCTTTCTCTTCTAAGGAGCAAAAAATTTTGTATTTTTAATATTTGTATTTTCAATTTTTAATTAGGACCTTTTTTAGAATCGAATGAGACAACTCTACACTTTGTTGAACCAACCGTCCACACTCCCTACAAAGAACAAGGGTTGTCCAAAAAATAAGTTCCGTTTTGACATGTAGGGTGGTACGAGTGGAATTTGCCAAATCCGGCAGCACCGTTCGAAAGAGGGAGCATCGTGAATAGAGAGATGAAGGGCCTCAGTAGCTCGAAAAATAAGGTCAGGGCTGGCAGTTGAAATGGAGCCCTCCACGTTGTGTCCCGCCAGCTCGGTGCCTGTTCCTTCACGAGTTGTGTTGCGCAGAGTGATTCAATTTCTTCTTGCCCGTGGTTTCAAATCGATTGAAATTCACCAATAGCTCGTTTTTGTATAGGAGTTTAAGGCGGGAAGACATTCGCTTGAGGATGAAAGTGGGCGAGGCAGACCCTCACTTGTGACGGACGAAATTGTCGCAACATTCGACAAAGCAATTCGCGAAGATCGCTGTTCAACTCTCGATGAACTCATCAAAGTTTTTCCAGACATCTCACGATCCCTCATCCATGAGATCGTCTCGGAGAAACTGGAATTTCGGGAAGTTAGCGCCCGGTGGGTCCCGAGACAGCTGACCCCCAACACATGGAACAACGAGTGACTGCAGCTCGAGAACTTTTGGAGAACTACAAAACCGATGGAGATGCATTCCTGAATTCCTGGTGTCTCATTACACTCCAAAAAACAAAAGGTAATCCATGCAGTGGAAACCCACCACGAGGCAGTGAAAGAAGCTGTCACCAACTTGACCAAGGAGGTGGCGGGAAGCTTCTACGAGGAGGGGATTTCGATGCTGATTTCGCAATACACCAAATGTATCGACGTCCTGGGGATTATGTGGAGAAATAGTACATTATGTTCAATTTACCATAGAAAAATAGTACATTATGTTCAATTTACCACTAGTTATCCGACATGAGGAACCCACATTTCCCGTATACCTACCATTATTATAACAATAATTATGCATAATAATTATGCCTAACATACCCTTCTGCCAATATATACTTGATTTTGTTATCATTATTGGGTGGGTTACTACTATTTGCACACCTTTGCATAAAGATAATCTGTACAGAAAATTAATGCACCGTGGTAATTAGTTGCTGAATTTTCATATTATTCCACCTTGAAGAGAAGAACTATCTGCCTATGACAACTAATATTTCCTTCCTTCCCAGTACTATTTGTATATTATTTCGACAATTATCGAATTTTGAACCAGTTCTGCCTCTTAACAATATTGTATTCAAGCATAGAAAATTTGTGAATAAGCTTACGACAAGACAGTTTAGCGAGTACTGCTGAACAAAATTCCCAACGATATTACAATTAGGTTGTAACGAAATTAGTTACGTACAACACATATATACAGACTTTACGAACAAGAGTTGAGTTGGGTCTACTTAGCGCTATTTAAATATTATGTAAATAATACTTACGTCAACTTTTATGCCTTCGACCCTGTACGATAGAATTTTGGGCTCCGACTTAGGTACATATCGGTAGAACTCCTCGTTTTCCTTGTACCACTTTACAGCGTACAAGTTATCACCCTCCAGCTCGTAGAGACACTCGAGAATCGCGAGCTCTCCTCTCATCTTGTAAGGTGGAACGTTGAGTTTCACTAGCTTCAGACACGTCGAACCTGCAACAAAATTAATTTTGGTTAATGCAGTGATAGACTCATGAAAAATGATACTCCTCAGTAGTAATATACTCCGCCATAAGCTACATTCATTCTTCCACAACTGTTATCATGTTACTAGGAACATGAAAAACAAAAAATATCATATCTAAAATTGGAACAAAATTTGTTATAGACAAGGATTAAAATCCCGCCAAAGTAACCTTGCCAACTTAACACATAAGCGTCACGTTAACGTCACTACAGGAGTTCACTTATCACGATTTCACTGAGGAGATCTGAAAAAATGTCTCCGGTACTTATCTGAAATATTCAAGCCACTCTGATTATGTTTCATAAATTTTGTTTTTATTCACAGTGAGGTCAACCTTAGAGGACTGTCAATCAATGTCAATGGGATCTATTTTGGAAAACGTTTTATGCAAATGGACAGTCCGTGTCCCCAAATAGAACTTTTATCGTGCCAATGGCGCAGAAGGAGCTCAATGGGAGCAGAAGGAACCTTTATTTTGTTGGACAGACAGTAGAGCTCCCTCACTCAGAATAACATGAACAAGTAGAAATGCTTAGATTTATTAATTATGTTTTTTATATGATATTTAAAAATAATAAAATCAGTGATACATTTCTGATATAAAATAGACCAGGTGATAGATTTGCAGATGAAATAAATGTGCATTAATCAATCAAAATCAATAAGATCGAGAAGATTTGAAGGATTATTTGGATGATTTTCCATTCTTTCCATTCGGCAAAGCTGTGTTCTTTGCAGACGAGTGATCTATATGTAAAAATATAAACCTTTGTGTAATAATTTGCAGCGTTTTAAAATAATAAACCAAAACGATTCTAGATTTTCACTGGTATTCGTTGAAATTTATATTATTAGTAAGTAGTGTACGGATCTTCTTGCACCATCGAGCTGTCAGGTAGATGGTGATGTCATATTCAATAGATGTTTCCGATCAAGATCACCCTTTTAATTGAATATACAGGGTGTCTAAACATAAGATGGGCATAACTTGAGGGTTCGATTCTACAAGGTATTCCAAACAAAACATGTCTCACAGTTTTTTTTCTTAACCCACTCACTCAAAATGCCACTCAAAATTTTTTTCACTTCCAAGTTTTTTTTGCGTCTTCGACCTTACGTCATTAAAACTGTCATAACTCCTGTTATTTACCTAGAAAATTCAAATTTAAGGATACCGTTGAAAAGAGCGATATATTTCAAAGCTACCTAGTGTCCAATCAAAATCATTAGCGATAACCCATTTCTAAAAAATCAAGTCAGAAAGCAAACTTCAAATGTTTTTCAATTTGATTTTTTCTTTTGGATGTTTTTATTTTGAGAGCCTGCCCATTTCAATGGGCGCAGTTCGTATAGCTTGAAAGTTGATGTTTTTATTGAGCAAAAATTTGTTACTTAACGCTAACTACCATATTTATGAATAAAGAGTTTGTTATTTTCGAAATATGAAGGTTTTCCTCGAAAAATCCTCTTTCTAGCAGTCATAATTATTCGAAAGTGTCACCATTGGATTCAGCGTAGAAAAACTACATGGGAAATGATAACAAACTCGTTAAGTCGCCTAAAGATTGAGAGTGACCCTTCACCGCCTAAAACACGATTTTCAAGTAAAACTCACGTTTTCTTGCATTCAAACTAGATTTACTCTTTCAATTTGAATTTTAATTGATATACCGTTGAAAAACTGACAATTTGAGCATATTTTCCCCATCAAAATGGGCAGTCGTTCTTAGTGGAAACTTTGAAAAAAAAATCAAATTTCGAAAAAAAATTAAAGTTTGCTTTTTGACTTGCTTTTCTAAAATTTTTTTTTCGCTAAAAGATTTTGATTTTACACTTGGTAGCTTAGAACTTTAATGCTCTTTCCAACGATATCCTCAAATTTTAAATTACTAGGTAAATAACAGGAGTTATGACAGTTTTGAAGACGTAAGGTCGAAACGGCAAAAAGAAATCTTCGAAGTGAAAAAAAGGCATTTTGAGTGGGTTAAGAAAAAAATTGCTACTGGATGCACTTTTTTTTGGTTGAAAATTAGTTGTAGAAACGATCCCTGAAGTTTTGCACATCTCAAGTGTAGACACCCTGTATAGATGTAAAAGATTCTTTTTGTTGAGCCATCTAAGAATGAATTTGGAAAGTATTTTCGAATACGAATATCTGCATAGTTTCCATCCGTTTTATTGAGTAACTGGGGTGTTAAAACTAACCAAATTTTTTTGGAAAGGTTCTGTGAGTAATAAGAGTTGGTTTCAATGAAGTAACTTGGCTCAAGCTTCCCACCTGACTTGTGTGAGTCCTGAGTCCTTGGCTCTTTCTACCTCCACTTCCCTTTCGGCGAGGAAGCCGCTTTAACCTTTTGCTTCTGGGAAATTGTGTTAGGGGTTTTGACTGTTTTTGATTTCCAACAATGAGCAATTTTAGTATTGGATACGATTAGCTACAATTACTTATTGTTCCGTTCTCGAAGGAACCAGTCTTTCATACATCCCTCGTGTCGATGGAGACCGCATGAACTCATGAAGAGGCTCCGTTAGATAACACCAATGCACAACATTATCTTGATTTCCAAAGTACAAACGTGTATAAGTATTAGAAGAAGAACTACAATCGACGTGAACGCTTTTCCTAATAAAAACTTGGTTTCCTGGAAAAACAAAACCACCCTGGATAGATCGACAGGGAGTGAACTTTAGTCTCAAATAATCTTCCTCAACTCGATCGGACAGCCCCGGGGATTTGACACATTGACACGAGCGGCAGGCTACCCCTCTCCAACCCTCTTCCCTTCATCTCAAACACGTGACAAATTAACCGCTTGTGGTTCTTGCTATTGTAGCATCAAGCCTTCCCACTCCGTCTATCACCATCGTTGATTTTTTCGGTCGTCGCTCTTTATCAACTTGATTTTCCCTCGCTTGTTTTTTCAAAAAAACATCGTCATCGCTCGAAGGGCCATTGAAGAAAGAGAGACAGTTTTTCGTTCTGTTTTCGTTTGGGAGGTTATTGATGTATCGTATATTGTTCTTCTCGTTAGTTTTCCCCAGTCACATTTTTTTCTACTCTTCATTCTTAGTAGGACCAATATGCGTACCTTTTTCATCGTAACTGACAACACGTAATTATTAGGTTATAGAACCATTACAACGACATCCATTACAACAGTAGATTAATAAATTTGTCAAGAGTTTATATTTCAGTCTACCAACTCGTGTCTTTCTTAATTTGTGTTCCATTCGATCTCCAAATACTCGGTACACCGGTTTCTGTCAGTTCTTGATGAAATGGCTCAACCCCCAAACGTTCCTTCAAATTCAAAACTGACCGTCTCGATAAGCTCCTCGAAGCATTCCACCAATTCCCAATCCCAACTGTTTGGTTGCTCCCAACGCAAGTGAAAAACGTTCATCTTCTAGAGTACCTTAGGAAAACTATAAATAAGCTACCAACATCTTACAGGAGTATGTACCACGCTTGAACAGATGGGTGGACCAAGCCTCGGGAAACCCAAGGTACATAAGTCACTTCAAAGGAGTGGAACAAGTGAAAATTGCTAAATCTACTAGTTTAGTTTCAATATACAATAGGGAGGCAAGTTCTCACAACAGGCAACAGGAATGTTATTTCAACAATGTGTTTTTTCAATAATGTTTCGTACCTATTTTTGGTCAACAAATTTTTTTTTCTAGAAAGAATAACTTGAACTACTTATCACATAATATAAAGTACATTGTGGGCATCATTTTGATGATCAACGGTAAACAAAATTCCTAACAGATGATTCGAAACCTCAGAACTCACGATGCTGTTACTGGAATGAGTTGACTAGCCTTGCCTACCGTTTCCGGTTCACTGCTAATCAGCTCACAATCGTGGATGTAGAAGAGGCTAATGGAGACTGGATGGAAATAGGCTAATAATGATCAGTTTATGTCGTCCAATGCCAGAGAAAAACAATAAAAAATAACAAAACAAGGAATGCATTATTGCCCATTGTGGGTATGATTCAATGCATACCTCATGAACAACCTACTTAGGTCCTCTTCGTCGGATAATGGGTATGCGAGTAACAACTCAATCTAGGTCAGATAGGTCGGGATTATTATAAAGGTACCAAACTTTGGTGATAAACCCCTTCTTATCCATCACCAGACAAGGTATGTGCTTAACTGAATAAGAGCCTGTCTGTGACAAGAAAGGCATTTGCGACAAAGACATTTCTTTTTGAATCGGTTCTGTTTTCTACTAGAAGTAATGGTTTACTATAATAATCATACAGTATTCTTCTTTTCAATGTGGATCCCATTGAATTGATTGGAATTTGATATGAATTGAGCTGATCTAAATGCCGAATTCGACAATTAAGGTATAATTAGCACATTTTAATGTAAAAATGGATAAGTATAGAAAGAAAGTATTGCTATTTACTAACATAATGTGCCACAGGAGGATGCTGGCGAGTTTCCCCAGCGAAACTGAAGCTAACGAGATCAAATATCACAAAACGGTGTCGCTTTTTTATACAAAGATGACCCAAAAACCAGGAGTCGTTTAGACCACCATTATGGTGGTCGGATTGTTGAGTCGGATGATTTGATATGTTTTTAGGACGTCCCACAGTAAGATTTGGGCGTCCTTATGCGATCGATCTGGGGTAAAGTTGGACAACACTCAACAGAAAAAAAAAATATATAGATGATCCGATGCATAGTTGTTAATCTCAAAACACCAATCTCTAAGTACCTCCCCCTACCCTCATAGGGGACCATCTACACGCTAATCTGGACAATCCTAGAAAATTTCATCAATTTCGGATGAAAAATTAAGTGAGTAGATGTATGTTATGGGATCAAAAAATTACCTAGCCTCGGTTGGGATTCGAACCCGCGACCCCTGGGGGATTGTTGAAGTTACGGCTGTTACAAGTAATTCACGTTTGCGCATGCGCAGTCGCTTCTATCAGTCCCGGGATGATGATTTTCATAGGGGACTATCTACAACCTAATCCACATAATCCCTGAAAATTTCATCGAAATCGGGTGGAAAATGTGGAAGTTATGGCCGTTACAAGGGAATTAACGTTTGCGCATGCGAAGTGGCTACTATCAGTCCGAAGGTAGTGATTTTCATAGGGAACCATCTAAATACTAGTCTGTAACATCCCTGAAAATTTCATCGAAATCGGATGGAAAATGTGGAAGTTATGGCCGTTACAAGGAATTCACGTTTGCGCATGCGCAGTCGCTTCTATCAGTCCGAGGATGATGATTTTCATAGGGGACCGTCTACACACCAACCCGCACAATCCCTGAAAATTTTATAGAAATCGGACAATAACTTCGTATAGTTATGCGCGTTACAAGGAATTCATGACAGACACACAGACACACAGACACACAGACAGACAGACACACAGACAGACAGACACGGAACCAAAACTGTTCAGAAAGGTCTAAAACGCAAAACGCGAGTGGAAATTTTGATTTTGGAGAACTTTTTTTTTTCGTCCTTGAAAAGTGAAAACAAAGCTTCCGCTACCTTGGTAGACTCGGAAGCAATAACCACACAGTAATCCGTTTTAGACCATTCTGAATCCAAATCCACGAAAAAAACCATAGGTGTATGTCTGTGTGTGTGTGTGTATGTGTGTGTGTGTGTGTGTGTGTGTAACAAAATCTTGTGTACTCTGCACAGGCCTTAGTTCTCAACCGATTTTCCTGGTTCTTTTTTTTTTTCGTCGCGGAAAACTATCTAGTTGTGCACTACGTCGCCGGAATTTCGAATTTTGCCTTTTAAGGAGAGGAAAGGGGGGGTTAATGCTCGAAAAACGTGCGTTTTTGGGCATAATCTTGTGTACTCTGCCCAGGCCTTAGTTCTCAAACGATTTTCCTGGTTCTTTTTTCGTTTGACGCGGAATACTATCTAGTTGTGCACTACGTCGCCGGAATTTCGAATTTTGCCTTTTAAGGAGAGGAAAGGGGGGGTTAATGCTCGAAAAACGTGCGTTTTTGGGCATAATCTTGTGTACTCTGCCCAGGCCTTAGTTCTCAAACGATTTTCCTGGTTCTTTTTTCGTTTGACGCGGAATACTATCTAGTTGTGCACTACGTCGCCGGAATTTCGAATTTTGCCTTTTAAGGAGAGGAAAGGGGGGGTTAATGCTCGAAAAACGTGCGTTTTTGGGCATAATCTTGTGTACTCTGCCCAGGCCTTAGTTCTCAAACGATTTTCCTGGTTCTTTTTTCGTTTGACGCGGAATACTATCTAGTTGTGCACTACGGCGCCGGAATTTTGGATTTTGCTTTTTAAGATGGGGAAAGGGGGGGTTAATGCTTGAAAAACGTGCGTTTGCGTGCATAATCTTGTAAACTCTGCCCAGGCCTCAATATCCAACCGATTTGAGTGTTTCTTTTTTTGTTTGACTCAAATGACTTCCGAGTTGTACTTGATTTTACCAGAATACCAAAATTCGCAAGGGGAGGGGGTGAGTGGGGGGATAATATTCACAAAATATCCGATTTTTCAATATTTCGGTTCCTTTACTGCTTACTAATTGTACCCAAGCTTTGGAATTGAGGAAAAATTCTCATTATACCTCCGGATTTTCATGAATATTCTCTGTACCACCCTGGAACTAATAGTGGTGCCACCATGGTGCCATGATGCCATAAACCGCTTATATCGTGTTTTTTTTTTTCTTTTTGTGTGTGTGTTTCACCTTGAATACGGATGTGAACTTCGACGGACTGCCTACTAAAACTATTAGATGAAAGTTGAATGTTACGACGTATTTCCGGTTTGGTGCCAGACTGGCACCATTGGTTTTGGTGGGGGAGGTAAACTCGAATTCGCATGTTGGGTATCGTAGATCATGGATTTTAAAATGCTCTTCAGATTCGAGGCTCGCATGCCGCTAGAAATATTAAGTTGGATAATGGTGGGGGGGGGGGGTTCAGTATTTCTTGCCTAAAGTATTTTAACAAATTACATCGAGTGAAACAGTTTTATCGCTCACCAACTGGTTAAACTGATCTAATGCTTATCCAATGGGACGTCCCCTGGAATGCATGCATTACTAAACAATATGTTTTGATTTTTATTCGAGGCATTTTATTCAAGACGGAGGGAGCTGTCTCTTAGGAGAGTTTAATCAAAGAAAAAAGATGAAATGGGTGTCACTTTTCTTTCGCTCCATCCGCCTTACGTAGGGTTTTTTTTTTTTTCAATATTCGAAACGCCGTGTGTTTGTGGAAGGGGAAAAAAGAGAAAAATAAGTGTTTCTTTTCGATGATTCGGTTCAGACTTAACATTAACCAGAACATCGACAGTAAATCAGCAAAACCGCGGTTTTCGGAAAAAATATTGTAATGTGAAACTCACAACTATAAATACCATTTCCCTAGGGTTTCTACTGGATTTTTTATTTACGGGAGCAATCTGTGTATAATTAGGGGGGATCACAATCGATTTAACTTCCAAAAACTGAGGGTTTATCGCCATTTGAGAGATTTAGTCATTTTGGACGTAAAACCGCCCACCCACGGTCCAACATGTTGGGGACCTGAATACCGAAAACCAAAAAATTAAAAAAAACCAAAAAACCGGAAACCTCCAACAGATAGGCCCAAAATGAAGCCGAAAACCTTCAACTGATAGGCTTCATAAATCTTAGTTTTTTGCCAAACTGTAATATCCATGCTTGATCAAATTCTAAAAAACAACGTTTTGAAACAAAAATCTGTCAAAGAATGAGTAAACTCATGCTGAAATGGGACAAAAAAAAAATGCAGAAAAAAATTATAGAGTTTATTGGGCGAGAGCACCACACAAGAATATGGACGTAAGGAGGGGGAGCCCGATCCGATCCGACAGGTCCGTCGGCGTCCCGACCATCGGAAGCCTCCACGCACCGGCCGACGCGGTGACGCTCGGAGCAATCTGTGTATAATTAGAGGGGATCATAATCGATTTAACTTCCGAAAAACTATGGGTTTATCGCCATTTGAGAGATTCAGTCATTTTGGACGTAAAACCGCCCACTCACGGTCCAACATGTTGGAGACCAGAATACCGAAAACCAAAAAAGAAAAAAAAGATCCCCGCGTGACGATTTTTCATTTATGTGCCATAGTAAAGACATAAAATGTCAAAAACCAAAAGGAAACCACATTAAAAACTGCATATTATTTCATCAGACAATAATTGTCTGATGAAATAATATGCAGTTTTTTGGTTGCGACCTTCCCGAAGAATTATTCTTCGGGAAGGTCGCAACCAAAAAAAAGAAGAAAACACAAACGGTGGATACAGCTTTCGTACAAGTACGCAACCACGAGAGACATTTTATGTCTTATGTTTAATAAATTGAGAGCTTTCCAATGACGATTTCCCCGCGTGACGATTTTTCATTTATGTGCCATAGTAAAGACATATAATGTCAAAAATAGCGACAATGGAAAAGCTGTGTTCTTTGCAGACGAGTGATCTATACAGAAAAATAATAAACCTTTGTGAAATAATTTGCAGCTTTTTCTTTTTTTTTTAGAAAAAAGATTCCTCTAAAAAAATTGAGAAAATTAAGTTAACCCGGTCTTCCTCTGCAGTCTTTAATCCTTTGCAGTCTTGGTTTTTGGGGAGACCCCTATAAGTTGGCCCTTACCTTAAGGAGTCTTGGCTTATTAGTCAACTCCCATGAGTTTCCTCGAATGATAAGGTATCATCGCATGACGCTAAGTGAGAAGAAGCGGCCGCGTTGAAACTGCAGTAGAAACACTCACAATCGGATGATGGGATACAATTGCCTGACAGGCCTCAGCTGTGCCGAGTGTAAAAGGATCGTCAAGTGTGTCATTTTCGTGGAGCTAACAAGTTCGTTAGTGACATCATTAACACGGTAGGGGCGAAGGGGTGGGTCCTACATCCTCAACATTCTCCCTCTCATATGAGTGTCTCGCTCGCCCTTGTTCTGCTCATTCAAGTCGGTTTGCCCGGAAAACGGGGGTTGAAGGGGGTGAAAACCCGTGAGCCCTAACACCGACCAGCGCTTTCGAGGAATAACGACACTTTGCTGTACAACAGCCCCACAAACACTCGTACACGCGCACACGCAATGAGGCTTCACTCAGTCATGCCGAGCGCTTCCCCCATCCGCCGTCCGACCCAGGATCAACCTTCGTTAGCCCTAATGCGCGGCACAGCCTTCCGGATAATAGTCTGGAGAATGTACCGCTCGCCATCCCCATTTCCACTCAGAATTTATGTGAACAGGTTTGGAGGTGTACGCTGTAAACTGGTAGATTTATTTATACTGCTTGGAAACGGAACCACCACTTAGCCTTTTCATTCCTAACAAGACTATTTTCTGAAAGCTTCCGTTGTTTTTCTTGTCTTATCTACTTCAGCCAGTAGCAGAGATGAGATCCTTCCCTCAATGGATCAACCTGTCAGTACAGTGTAGATAGTGAACTTAACTGAAGGACCTGAACCTGAAGGTTGATTGACTGAAAGGAAAACTCAAAACAACATGACTCATTCATTTTAATGTTTTAAGTAAGGAGAAATACTGTTCATTCATGCAATACGAGTTATTGAGCAAATTTTCAAAGAAATCTTTCAGTTAAATCTCTGGTTAAGAAGAAAAAACAATGGTGAGTTAAAATTATACAACCAACTCCTTTGTTGAGACGTTACAGATTATTACACAAACGTTTATTATTTTATTATATTACTTTGCTCTGGGTCCCTGGCCATGAAGGAGTAGATGGCAATGAAGAAGCCGATCGACTCGCTAAGCAGGGATCGGAATCCCAATGTTTTGGTCCTGAACCCCAACTCGGGGTTACCAAGAGCTTCATTACTCAACAGGTCCAAAAATGGGAGGATAGCAAGAGAGCTGCGTACTGGCGCAACACTCCAAAGCAGAGGCAAGCCAAGCAGCTAATCACCATCTCCAAAAAAAGAGCAAAAGCTCTGCTGTCGCTAAGGAGGAAGGACCTTCGTACCATTGTGGGTCTCCTGACTGGCCATTGCCCCCTGAGATACCATCTCAACAAGATGGGCAAGGCCAGGACAGTTGAATGTCGGCTCTGCTGCGAAGGAGTCGAAACAGCAGAACACATCCTCTGTGAGTGTCCTACTGTAGCATCTACCAGATTCCGGCATTTCGGTAAGGGTACTCTTGTCCCGGCCGAAGTTGCTCGGGAAACGCACGAAAAACTTCTTCACTTTGTGAAAGAAGAGGTTTTCGAAGGGGCACTTAAGTGAAAAAGGGAATCCGGTCACAATAGATCAAACCTATGGTCTCAGTGACTAAGGGCTTGTCCCGTCCCAGAAAATCAGAAAAAAAAGTATTTTTCTGTATAGATCACTCATCTGTATAGATCACTGGTTTGCCATTGTCACAGTTCATTTTTTAAAATCTAAAATCCCTTGAAAGACGCAGGGGACATGCTGTAAGGGCTAAGTTTAGCCTTACGTTTTTAATTTCCCTATATTAGAATTTAAAAAGGTACTTTTTACTTTAAAGTTGAGGTGTGTGGGAAGAGCTTGGCTAGGGGTACCAGGAAATTCCTGCCCAGTGTTGCTTAGGGTTTGAGGTAGATATAACTATTCCTTGGTACCTGGCACTATGCTTATGACTTCCCGTCAAGTTTAGGAAGTTTACAACATTTGCTGAGAGAAGACAATATTCCGCTTGTTACCTGTCACTATGCTTATAACAGCCCGTCAACTTGAATATTGGATCGGGTGGAGGAATTTGAAAGCTTAAAACTCAGCAAGTTTTGACAGGTGGTTGGGGTTGAAATTTTCAAAAATGCCCTAATAGGTAGTAGGTACCTATGGTTGGTAGGGAGGGTTCTATACAGAAGGGTGATCTATACAGAAAATAATAAACCTTTGGGCAATGATTTGCATCATTTTAAATTTGATTTTCGGATTCTACATACTTTGAAAAGTAAAACATCAAATTTTGAGGGGGAGTTAGAAATTTTTTTCTTGGACGATTCCAATAGTTCATCATTGAAAATAACAAATCAAAATCCGTTTAGTTCAAAAATTAACAGAAACTTATAGTAATTAGTTATGTGCTTAGTTAGTTATGAGTTAGTTATTAGTTATTACTTATTAGTTGTGTACTTAAGTTTTGCAACAACGAAATCATAATACTTAATGTGTCAAATGAAAGTCTCTAAAAAATGTTTAACCTGATGGAGTCAAAATTAGTACCGTAGACTGGGGTGATAGTGATCAATTTCTTCAGTTTTTCCTTGAAAACTACCAGTGTAATAATTCAAAAAATCTAAAAAAAATAGTTTATATTCTCCCACATCTTACGAACAGTATCCTGTATCAAACTTTGAAATTTTGTTAAATTAAGCTCATTTAAAAAAATAATTAAATTGATTAGTATCACCCCCCACATAGGGGGTGATAGTGATCACTAATTTAAAATCGAACTTAAACATATTAAAAACAATTAAAAATCCAACTTAAACAATTAAAAATTGTTTTTTAGTACCCTGAGGTTAAAAAAAACCCACTAACAACTCATTTCAGAACAATTTTAATTGAAAAACTAATAAAAACCAACTCTACTTATAAAAATCAGAATTAAGCCAAAATTCAAGACTCGTAATATCCTCTTCAGTATTTATTATTATAATGAGACCATTCGTGGCATATGCTTGGTAACTGACAAGAAAAACTTATTTCGAAGCACTTGTTATTAAAAATAATGATGGACCAATCACTTTTTGATAGTTTCGGGGCATTTTGGCCGTGATCACTATCACCCCCTGGAAATGAGTTGTTTTTGTTTTTAACAGATAACCAACTGTAGTAACACGGAAAGAACAAACTAATTGCAGATATTTCATGCTTACCTCTAGTTGAAACAAAATCTTTTCGCTAGAACTTCACCACACAACACCCGACACTGGCACAACAGAGTTACAATCACAATGTCAGCTGGGCCCGATTTTGAGATTTGTTTATTTCCTTATCAGCTACCATGGTAACCTAGACTATCGGGCGGGGAACGGTATCCCCCTAGAGAAGACATTGTTACAAACACATAACACGACCTAACTTTCCAATTTAGGACTGTGTGGAGTTCTGCAATCGCATGCATATGAAAAAAGGCGTGTTGATCAGTATCACCCCAGCATATCAGTATCACCCCAGTTCACGGTATGACTTAACGCCAGATCGTCAACAACAGTGTATCAGATCCAGACACATAGCTTCCATATGAAGTGGAAAGAACTTCAAGCAGGATTAGGTATGTTGAGGTGGAATGATATGAGTGTTTCCAGAATGTTACTTCCTGTAGAATGATAGGATTGGTCCTAAACTGTTTCTGGAAAGTAATTCGTCATGAATTGCAAGATACATATCTTGGAGCCCCTACTATGAAGTACACTGCTGAGAATAGGGATCTGGTACAGCTGCGATCGCTCGGGCGTGCGTTATAGAACGAGACACGAACCGACTACTGCGGGAGGTCGTGAGTTCAAATCTCGCTCATGGGCGTCTTTTCCTGCGTTCGGGGCTTGCCGCCTCCTTCTTCACAACCCAAAGCGATGAGGCATTGGGAAGCCAAGAGCAATATCATCAGAACAAATTCTGATCTTCCCTCTGGAAAACAGGTGGAATGACAGTCGAGACGAAAATCCAACCTTAAATGGTTGTTCACTTTTCTTTACTTTACTTACATTGCTGATAATACCGTCTTCCGTCAGAACTGCAATCTGATGTATAAAATTTATACATACAAATTTACATTTAATGTCAACGATTGCGAACTGATTAACAGGAAAAACTATGAAATATTACTGAAAGACCATAGAACCTCTTAGACTATGAAAGTTCTCAAGTAAGGATATCGTGGTTTGTTAGGACCGATGCACATTTCCGATGGTTAGACATTTCGAACCTCATACCTACTACTATAATTGACGGCATTAATAAGGTATTGAGGACATTATTGTTCACATTTGGACTAGCGAAATAGTATTGTTTCAGAGTAATCTTCGACTCACGTGCACCAAATACTTTCAACCCGCTCATCCGAAATTCACAGTCTTTATAACTTAACGCTGAATAGGTTACGCGAAGATTACGAGACTATAATTCTGCGAGATCACAATAACCTAAACTACAAATCACTACCACTTGCAAGAGCAAGTTAATTTTATTGATCTAAACGGCAAGCGAAGCGAGCGGACACTCCATGGTTGGTTATTTAAAACTCCACTTCATTGGTAGCGTGGTTTTTAAAAATATCATCAAGTTTAAACTGTGCTAGAAATGTTTGATCAAATCATTCTACTTTATAAGTACGTAACTACTCCTAGCAGGTTAGTGACAATTATTTTAGAGTAAAGTTTTTATTTTATTATAGTAATTGAACCTCCAAAAATCCGCTGAATTAAGAAGACGATTACAAATGAAAATAGCAGTCTTCCTTTCATACATGGGAGAAGTTTCCTTCTAATTAGGCACTACCTTTTCATATTACGGCACTTTAACTCAAGTGTAATATTAACTAATAAACATCGTTATCAATCGGTTTCATATCGAAATCCACAGAATATAAAGTTTTGAAAATATACTACAGAAGGCAAAGTAATACATTACTTTGGAGGGCACGCCATCTGGTATACGGTCTTTCTATCACCGGCATCTTGGGTTTCCACGGGCCATTAACTGCTTGAATCGATACCCGCCATTTCCAGCTAACGGGTTAAAATATTACCAAAAAAGGAACATTATAATACTTGAATCCGTTTATTCGTTCAAACTTTTCGGCCAGATTTATCGCTACCGCTCAATCGACAGAAACATGAACACTTTTGGTTTATCATTTTCAATATTGAAAGAAAACTTAACCGTGAAAAAATATGGTGCTGCCAAGCTCTTGGTTAGTGTCAGTAACTTCTAAGAGGGGAAAAATAGAGGTTGTAGTTTTCAAAATGCTCCTACTCGAAACACTTGCTGTAAAGGTATTGATTTTTTTCACCAATTTAAAATGTAACTTAATTTCAGGAATGTAATGAGACAACCAAGGGCTTTTTTAGGATAAACCGTCAGGTAAACTGTTAGGTAACGATGTTATTGGTAGTATTAATGGAAAAGCCGCGTTGTATGCAGTCAGGTGATCTTTACTGTCCAATAATAAAAAAAGCAATGTAATAATTAGTAGCATGTTTTAGACTCGATGAATAAGAATATTTCTAAAAATTATTATTCATTTGAATATTTCAATATTTCATTATTCACTCAACTGACAAGAAATTGTTCAACAAGTTCAAACTGATAAGTTTTTCATTGTTCAATTCGCATGAGAAAATTTCAAATTTACCAGTATCTTGTGAGTCCTGGAGAAGACAAAGTTAGATTGAAGATGGGTTTAGAGTGCTCAACAAGCTTGATCCTACTGCTTTTCATTCAACGGAGCATCCTCTGAATGGCGTTGATAAATAAGCCATTTGTTTTCATTCATATGGAGTTTGACTGTTTATAGGTAATCTATCATACGCACAGTAGTTAAAATATCTGATAAATGAGGTCCAGATAAATTATCCACTCCAATAGATTGATACTCGTATTTTGATTGGTAATTCATGTCCTATCTCGTAGTTCGAAATCATTATTTGGTCACTACAAGAATAGCACGAAAGAGAGCAGACGAGTGGCTCCTACTTAGGTGGAAAATAGTGGGAACAGGGTCACTTAAGCGATTGGATGTTCTTTGAACCTCGCAAACAGCTCCTAACCCTCAATGAAATCGACGGTTGAGTGCTTCGTGTAATTGGGTGACATTCGGGGAAAAGGAATAAAATTCTCGTTCGCCTTGGAAAGTTTCAAGAAAATGATAATTTTTGTTCAATGTTTGCAAACAACTAGTTAGTCGGACCGTGACGTTGATTAGGGTAAATTGGGGCATTTCCATGGTATGATTATCAAAATTCATCTTGCATTATTGAAATGATTGTAACACTAGCCAAGTTTGCTGTCTTACTTCAAATGCTCACCACTGCACGCCGATTATTGGAACAGTAGTTTTGCTGGCTTAGAAACTTTCGCGGACAAACGTCCAACCGTTCCACAAAGACAGAAAAGTCGAAAAGAAAACATCTACTTTTAGTTGTGCTGATAGGTAGATGACATGACTGTTGTTTCCTACTTGAACATCCTAGGAATAAACTGATGAACCACCAGCAGGCTTCAAACAAATCCACGCACTCAAAAACATTACTTGAAAACTTAAAGGTGTCAACGGTCCTCTCGATTAACATTACGAAAATCTGAAGGAACAGCAGCCTCTCACTACCCGCCTCCCTGAGAACCGCAGTTCATTGCGATACAATGTTCGAACCAAATAAGAGGCCGTTATTTTTCCAATGGATTCAAAAACATATTATATATCTCACTCACTACTGTTGTCGAAGCTTGAGGGGATGTGAATTGGGGGAGTGGAACTACCCTGGTTCCGCCCTTATTACTTGAAAGGACTTAGAAGTCAACACTCAGAAAGCATTGGACCAAGTTGCTGAATGGTACAGAGGTAACTCTTACACCCTAAATACTGAAAAAACTAAACTTTACGGTTCAGTCTTCGAACTCCCCAAACTGGATCAAAGGATGTGGATCTCACACTCAACAATCATAAGAATGGTTGCTCAAGGACCGAATATCGGGGCTGCAAATTATTGGTGAGCGTGGGCGTTAAGATGGGGGTGCTCCTTGATGAAAATTGGAAATGGAATATCCAGGCCAAAGACTTAGTAACCAAAATTAGAAAACTATGCCATGTTATGAACCCCTTAGGAATAAATTGAAAACCCAGCACCTGAGGTCTGTGTATTTTGCACTGGTTCAATCCCAATTGGTACACTTAACTGTAGCCTGGGGTAATTCTGACAAGCAAAACATCAAGATCCCTTTGCTCAGCTCAAAAAAATTATTATCCAAATAATGATCAGAAGTATATAATATATACTCCATATAACGGAGTCCATTTGGGAATAATTAAAAATAGAGGAATTTTCCGATAAATAGCATCAACAATAAATTAATAATAAGAAACAAAAGTAATTTTCAATGAGAAGAGCTTTGAGGACTCCTCTTGTTCATAGCGGGGGATGATTATTTTGGAAAAGGTAGGTATAGTGAGAGGGTATTTACTTACTGATATATCTACAAGTGTGTGATGTACTACAATTTAGGTTTATTGTAATTTTTGTTATATCCATGAACTTCGAAGATTAAAAACCATGCTGATTATTCAACTGAATATAAATAAATAGTATAATTTGAAATCATCATAAAGTTTGAAAATATGTTGTTGAAATAATCTAGAAATGACAAGTTCCAACTTCTCTGGTGGTAATGTGTCAAAAGTAGACTCTTTTCGCGTAAGTCACCATCAAGTTTTGATGAACTGCACTAAAAAGTCATAGAATTATGTCAATAAGCTTATACTACTTTATAGTGAGGACAGAAAGGCGATGAAATCGATTCAAAGTACTTGATGGATTTTTCCTTGACTCAAGCGAGAATCATTCTTACCCAGAAAAACGCGCCAACTTTTGTATATTCGCTTTCTCCCGTTCACCGGAAGACGGTAGTCTCTCGGTGTTCTCTTCTGCGCCGCTCTTTCCTCCTCTTTTCATTCTTTCTTCTTTATTTATGGCCTCACTGGAAATTATCCTCCCCATCCTTTTTGTACATCTTCAAAACCCGCTTCCTTTATTGATTTTTTCTATTCCGACCACCGGAGCAACCTTGGTTTTTTTTTTTCACGACCATTCATCAAGTCACCGCAGCGATAGGTTTCCTCGGAGGGGAAAATTTATTTTTAAAAAGGGCAGACAGGTACTAAGTAAAGACCGTCTCTATCTCACCCCTTCCTTCTCTATTCACTCTCTTCATGACCCGATGGAAATCGACCCCAAAGAGAAATTACGGCTCCGTTTTTCCCAGATTTTAATTCCCTGTAGCGGCGATCGAACTACCTATATCCTTTTCGTTGGGTGTGACAATAACTTATCCGGCTCCATTAATGTCTGTTTTTATCATGGAAGATACACACAAGATTACTTGCGAACACAATAATTTATCCTATCCTTAGCGGAATGTGGTCTCAGGTCGAATGGATTCGTTTAATGAAAACTGTTGATTAATGTTGGTAACTTTAAATTATTCCTGTTGCTTCATAATTTTGAGTTCATTATTATTATTCAATAATAGGTAGTCTGCTGGAAACTATAATACCATCGAAGTTATGGACTCCAATCCAAAGCCTTATGATGTGATCAACTCTTATTTAGGAGACTGCTTATTTAGGAGACTCTTATTTAGGAGTCTACTCAACTTTATTTATGATGTGACAAACCTCATTAACATTCCTATATGTACGATAAATTCTCCTGATGGACTGGTGTTTAGATTGGACATACGATTTTTCCCGACTAAGGAATCTGGTTGGTTTTTTAAACCCCAATCCTCTGTTCAAAAATATTTTGGAAGAAGCGAGATAGAATGAGATTGAGCAGTAACGCGGGGGATCACAGCGTTTTCATAATCGAAAAACGTGATGGATTGACGAACGAAGAATCTCGTCAGCCTTTCAAATGATGGGGGACTTTAGGGGAGGAGGTTTCGTCGTGCTTTCAGAGCAGACGTCTTGTGTTTCTCGAGGAAAGCGATGAGCGGGCACAATGCTGGATTTCATCCGTGTTCCCTCCAACTCAGTGCTGTTGTAGAGCCCCACTTGTTTAATTAACTGCCAGGCAGCGGAACGCACGATGCATCGTAATGTTTCCAAGTTGTTCGAAGAAGCTAAACACGGGTTAGACGAACATTCTATACCGCTATTCTCGTGGTCGTGTGCACGTTCGGATTCAGTATTTACCACATGACGTCTGGAAGATTCTCGTCTTGTCGATTCGGAAACACAACATTGAAAGGGACTCCAAAATAATGAATCGTATTTCTGTAGGTACTTTCGAAAATTTGAGCTTCCTTGTAATAGGGATTTGTGAACAGAAATCTTAAAACTTGATAAGACCCTCTTCACTAATGAATAAATTCAACATTAAGCTAAAGATTCAATTTTTTTCCAAATTCAAAATGGGCTCCCATATTTTCTATAACGACGAGAACCACATATTTATCCTATTATCATTTGCTGTCACAGCAAAGCTGTTC
>CM019182.2:31180315-31207311 GCA_009739505.2 Apolygus lucorum
TCACAGCAAAGCTGTTCCATGTAGGTAACAAGAAAAAGTTTCCTCGGCCTGAAAATAAAAAAGCAGACTGAGCAAGCTGCCTCACAAATGAGGTTACGTACCAACCTTCAGATAATTATGCTCTTGAGATCTGTGTCTCAATTTGGGTCGTGAAAATGAGAAATATTTTAGAGAAAACTGATGGTGATATGTGCCGTGACTATGTTGGGAATCAGACATTACGTAGTAGACTCAAGATGGAACCTGTCCAGATAGAAAGAAGACAACTGCAAATATGTAGGTTCAACCACTTACACGAGAACTTTGATGTCTAATAGTGAAAGCTAAGGAAGAGGAAGAGGTCGGTCAAGCAAATATGGATACATCAGATTTTTTAAGATTATTTTTAATGGAAATCGAGCAAAATAAAATACAATTTCACTTTAAAAAATAACAATACTCCTAGTAATGATAAAATCTACATGAGTACCCATTTTTTAATGGAAAAATGAGTTTTTATGCGGGTAGCATAAGATTGTTGTGTTTTACGTTACAAAGGATGTGTTCATTGATCACCATTTTTTGGTAAACCTAATGAAACGAATGGTGAAGAAAGTCTAACAATATGTTTTTTGAGAACTTTAGAGAAAATATATCGAACAAATATTTCAACCTTCATTATTCTTGGGCATGATAAATTACCATATGGGACAAGATAATTATGTCATGGCTGAAAGTTCGTGGAAAACTTGTCCTTTGAGGTTTTAATGACAGAATTTCAAACCTCATGGGAGAAGACAAAACCCAATCAAAGATTCTGTTAATCACCTCGTTTGGTCAAGAGTATTATTATTTTCCGAATCTTTGAATAACTCGAGAAAAAAATCCTCCGCTTTTTTCTCACCCTTATCGAAACGATCCTTCATTTTTCATTTTTTATCGTTTTAAAACCTCCCTTAACCTCTAGCACTTGAAACATTTTTTTTCGAAAACACTCTTAATTTTTACAAGGAATAACATTCCACCTCGAACCGCCACCGGGTGCCACTCAAAAATAAAGTTCGTCAGATAATTCAGGTAGAAAGATGGAGTAGGTAGGTAAAAGAGAAGTTGAGGAAGGATGGGAAGGTGGTGTCATGAATTATTCAACGCCTTTTCTGTGGATTAATTGGAGCGCAATGTCTAACCCCCTCGTGTTAATATTCAGGTTTTTTATTATTAAAAGAAGCTGCAAAAACAGCTCTGATGTTTGGTTTCTATTACTCCCTTCAACTCACTAATTTCCATGACGAACACTTTTGATCCCCCAGGCAACAGTATTGTGACGAAAGTCTCAAGAAATTATAACTTCAAGTTTTAATGATCACGGCAATTTCAGAGTTCTTAAGAACATAACACTATCTAATAAATTAATGAACAAGATTGGTGAATGGGTATGATTAGTTTGTTGTATTCCTTGAATTTTGTTTTATCACGATGCTATTTATGTTGTCAGAACAAAGACACCTTTTGGTTGCCACTAAAATTTCTGATGGTAAACAAAAGGTGTTTTTGTCCTACAACCCTCATACTCGTAGTACCCTCATTAGATACTCGTAGTATCAGACCAACAGAGGGCATATTCTTTTGTTGAACAGAAGGTCTGCAACCACCAACTACTATATTCTTTTGTTGAACTCCTTGTGAATACGTATTTTTTCTGTGCTGGCAGGCTTTCAGTAGGTACTCGATAGTTTAAGGTAACTTCCCGCACCGCTTTGCACATTCCTCACCAGTTGACTGTAGAATTCATATTACGTACCTCGCTCTTCAGTGGAGGCTCTACTGGGTGAACCGACTCATTAACGGGTGGTGAAGAGACCTACCTAGTGGAGAGAAGTAGGACCACTGCGGTCAACGCCAGGCGGATATGAATCATTGATGAGGTCCGACCTCCCGGCGTGTTGCCATTGTTCCGCGGTCGCCCGCAAGAGAGTCGTACCACTTCGGAAAGGAAATGCGGAATGGTAGCCTTCGAGTCACGGAGTCCGACTTTGTCAGAAACCCACCAGTCAGGCCAAGACACAACAGTTTGACAGATAAGATCAGGAACTGATGTTATTAAAAAATTATGGCCAAGTTATATGAAGCCTTTTCAACACTGGATACCATGGATAAACGAAGATATCTGAGGTTCATCTGTCTAAACAAGATGATATGACCAAGCAAATGCGATTTTAGAGTTCAAATTAGTTTAGTGCAATATGCAATTGTTGAAAATATGTACGAGTACTTACGTCTTTACATTTTTTTCTCCAGTCGTAACTATATTTTTTAGCTAATTGATTGGAAATGTGGATAATATTCGTGTAGGTGATTATAAAGAGAGAGTAGAGAGAAAATTTATACATGATTTTTTACAAGGATAAGTCGTTCAACTTGGGGTCTTTGAAAATAATATTTTCTTAATATTTTAGTGTAATATTTTCTATATTTAATATTATTATTATTCTGTATTTAATTAATATATGTTATTTTTCTATATTTAATTGTAATATTTTCTTAATATTTAAGTGTAACTTTTTTCAGCTCGAAAAAGTGTAACGAGAGACCGATAAATAAATTCGGTAATTAGAAGATAAAATAAAATAAATTAAAAATAAATAAAAATATATAATAAATTAAATATATAATAAATTAAAATAAAAATAAATTCGGTAAGAATCACTAGTCTTGGAGACCATGATCCGATTCGAGGCCGTAACATCAACATTTTTTTAGCATGGAACATTCTTTAGCCTTGGTCAAACTACCCGACGATAAGTGTCCGGCGGAAGGGTGATTAATAAATTAGATTTGTGTTGTCTTCAGTCGTTGAGTTACTTACTAACAAAGATCGTTCCGCAGAAAAACGATCTTCCAATGACTGAGGAGAATCAGATTCTTCCATATTCAAATGTTCATTGTTGGATGAATATTTCATGAGTGTTGAAAGCAGCCTAAAACTATTTACTCGATAACACTAAAGTTCTCGTCTACTCATGAAGTAACTATTTTAAAGCTTAAGTTGGATTCGGACTACTTTCGCACAACAAATCATTCGCGGAGAGGGAGAATTTAATTAAAAAGTTTGACCGATTTTTTCATCTCATCCCCTTCTATCTCTTCCAGTCAGAAAATAAAAGGGAGGAGTTGGAATGAAACCGGTCGATTGAAAATTCAAAACGGATCCTAATGGTTCGGAAAGGGGCTGGAATGAAAGGGGTCAACGGCAAAAATGTACCCATTGGAGAAAAAAAGTAGCTGGAGAGGGTATTTGGACTCGAGTTGTCGTTTAATAACCAATATAAAAAGTGAGAGACCGTCGAAAGCGCCACCTGGAGGCCGGGAAAGCATTTATTTTATACAACTCGCACCCTCCTCCCGCGTCTTTCACATAATTCCAGGAATATTCCCCGGAGAGGTTCCACTGTGTAGTAGGAGTAGAAAAGGGGAAAAATGGATATAGGAAGAACAGAATATTCGTATAGGAAGCAAGGGAAACCTCGCGTTTTTTCCAGTCTTTTGTGTGGAAGAGGCAGACCTGAATATTATCCTTGTTTTAAGCCACGTTGTACAGGATTTTTCTCTTTCTTTTTTCATAGTCGCATGGTCCGGTACACGAACTGGGAATTCCATTCATGTGTGGAGTGGGATTCTTATTAATAATGTCCTTCAACGGGAATACTTGGAGCGTTTGTATTGTATTGGATGCTACCTACGTGGTGGAAAAATTGTTTTTTTTTTTTTTTTCTGAATCAAATTGGCCGTTAAGCTCATCTTAATACATTCGGAGGGTCGAATTAGTACTGGCTGAGTTGAAGGTTTATACCACCCATCGACATTATGATTTGTGAGCGAAATGCTCTTCATCTTCATTTCTTCGTAGTGATTGCAAATGAATTAATGTTTCTCACCAACCTCACGTGTGGAATTTTTCTAAGAAACCTATACCAAATGGATAGGTGTACCGATGTGTAGGTACCGAATGGAACTTCCTATACTAATTACACGTTTACTAGCAATGTTATGGATAGCGAGAACACCTCCTTTTTAGATATTCACCAGGCAGTGATTTTTAGATGAATTTTCTCCATTCCAATTTGCATCACTCTGCGTCATTCCCACGAGTAGTTGTGCGGTCTAAGCTGCTTACTAGGTACATGCTGCTTACATTAAAGATTAATGTACATAAAACTGTCTACTCAGGGGTATGTTTTTCAGGTGGCTTAAGATATGGATCGGTTCCGCAAGCTACCAGTCTTTCAGAGTCCACCAATCGCTGAAGTATAGGTAGTCTTTGTGTGTATCTCGTTTAACAGTAATGTGCAACCGACTGCAACCAGCTAAATTTAGTGACGTAGTATAATTTATGGGTACCTACACTTCAAGTACAATTATACAGGGTGGATATGACCGAGTCGGACGAAAAAAAGTTCGGTGAAAGAACATACTTAATATGAATTGAAGTAGAATGCCACCAACCGCATCGTCTTATCTCAATCCGTGGCCAAGGTTCCCATGCGAGATATGATTTCAAAAGCTTTTCTTGCAAAACCTCAAAAATTGTCCTCATTATTACAACTCTCTCAACAATTGCCCCAATTTTCGAAATTAGCATTAAGTATGATGAAGATTAGTGTAGCATTCTCATGGAAAAGTATCAAGTAAGAAATACAATGAATAGCTTTTGTTGAAAAGTCTCAAGTATGACAAGCACAATGGCAGCTCAGACTATGACAATAAAAAAAAACGTAAAGCTTCGGAATTTTACCACACAATTTTCATCAAATTTCCGATTATTTTCACATTTTATGGAGTTAGGTATTGCACCTGGAATGTGAAAAAAATGCGACCTACTCCTAGAAAATACTACGGCTGATGAAGGACAGAGGTCCATTCCAAGGTAATTATCCTTTCGTGCTGCTGCTCCAGAGTTCCTGTCATACAGGTAACGTTTTTTCTCGTTCGAGACGTAATAACTCAATAGATTTTGAGACTTATCGAAAAATAGGGTGCGCCATAAGGAATCTGATTATGACTTTCACAGTTTTTGGGTGATACTGCAACTTACAGGATATATTTATTATAAAACTTTAGGTTTTTTCAATGTTGAAAAAAAGTTCTCCAAAATCGAAATTTCCACTCGCGTTTTACGTTTCCGACCTTTCTGAACAATTTTGGTTCCGTGTCTGTCTGCCTGTGTGTCTGTCATGAAATCCTTGTAACCGGCATAACTATACTAAGTCATTGTCCGATTTCGACAAAATTTTCAGTGATTGTGCGGGTTGGCGTGTAGATGGTCCCCTATGAGTTTTAAATTTTCATCTTCTGAGCTAATATTCTGCCGTCCAAAGGAAGAACGTCCTAAGTTCATTTTTTTTTATTTTGAGAAAAACGAGGTTTTGTGAAGTTTTCTGCGCCATTCGTCTCGTTGCAGATAGAACCCTTTTTTTACGAAACACGCACAAATATGTTTCTTCATTTTATACTTCATTGACAAGCACAGAAAAAATATCATTTCGTTAATTAATGGGTAATCAAAGCCCAATGGAAGGACACAGGGCGCTTTAGCCTAGCAACCCAGGACTTAGGACAGCTTGACTCTGCCTGATGCAAGGCTAAAAGGTCTTGTGTATTTTGAGTGATCATTTATTTTACAATGATTTTGGGTTTCTGAAATTAACATTTTAAGAAATCAGTATTAGCTTCAAAAGCAAATTTTGTTTTCAAATTTGATTAACTTTGATATTACAACTTGATCCATTTTTATGCCGGAGATGACCTCTCAACACAATATATATAATTGCATCACATTTTCTTGAGACAACTAAAAATATGAACACATTTCGGCTACAGAAAAGTTTTAATTAGTTGAGTTATTATCACCAAAGTAAAAAAATTTCTAATTTAGTTGCCAACGTTCTTACGAATTAACTAGCTGCAAGTACAGAAAATATTTGACTTGGCATGAAACTCACATTGAGTAAAGACGCCACTTGGTTACTAACGTTCAATTAATCAAAAACGCTGCAAATTATTACACAATGGTTCATTATTTTTCTATATAGATCACTCGTCTACAAAATCACCAACCATCCAATATGAAGAAAAAGAAAAAAAAAATCAAAATCACCAACCATCGATCGCATTTCGGTCAGCTCTAATTTGAACGGAGATTAGGCCTCTTTTGCGATTCACACTCGTGTTTTGATTTATATATATATTTCAATATAAACCCTTAAATTTTCGTAGGGAGCGAACGGTTTGTCCTACAAAGCTCCGCGTGGTCTCAAAAAATTCTAAAAAAATCTATAGAATCTTAAATTGAAGGGAAAAATAAACCTTTATATCAAAATTTTTTGAGTTAGGGGCGTTTTAAAAATTTCAAAATTGATTTTGGAACCCTTAGAAGTGACCTACATCAACCAAAAGCTTCGGGGCACAACTAGACTCCAAATGGAGCCTACATACCAAATTCCATCAAAATCGGTCAATGCTAAGTGGCAAAAGTGCCGCGTACGGCGTACGGCGGACGGCGGACGGACGGCCAAATTTTTATTCGATTTTTGGATTCTACGTACCTTGAAACGTAAACCATCAAATTTTGAGGGGGTGTTAAAAATTTTTTTTTCTTGGTCGATTCCAAAGGTTCATTATTGAAAATAATAAACCAAAAGATAAAAGGAAACTTGTACCTTTATTTAAGACATAAGGGAATACTTTTGTTGGGAACATTTTTCCACAATTCGAAAAAATAGAATTCATTCGTCATCTATAAATTATTCGTTATCATTTACTGGTAAGCTTCCCAGAAAATTAGGCGGTTCGCCATTTTTCAAGAATTTTTTCAGTTCGTTGTTCAAGAATTTTTTCCTCGAAGGACATTTTAGCCTGGGATGATTGAAAAAACTCGCGAAATGAACTTAGGACAATGTGATATGTCTCTACTTTCCCATCGGCTTAGGATGTTATAGACTAGCACAAATGATGCGGCTGATCGTGCTCTACAAGATCATGTCCCTATCTTAAATAGTGGAAAAATGGACTTGAAACCTTTTAGCTTTGGGCGGCAGTAGTGTACTTCTTACTTGAGACTTTTCAACAAAACCGTTCCACAACCTTCACAAAAAATGTAATCCTGATTTCGAAAATGTCGTCGTTGTTGAGAAAATTTGTAACAAAGTGGAGAAATTTGGGTTTTATGGAAAAGAAAAAACTTATCAACTTAAAAATTATTAACTTAGAAAAATTATTAACTTAGAAAAAATTATTAACTTAGAATATGCAACTTATAAACTTTATAAACTTAGAAAAATTATTAACTTAAAAATTATTAACTTAGAAAAATTATTAACTTAAAAATTATTAACTTAGAAAAATTATTAACTTAGAAAAATTATTAACTTAGAAAAATTATTAACTTAGAAAATGCAACGGATTGAGCTAGGACGGTACCTAGCTTCGCGGTACTTCAATTCAAATTAACTTTCACCTTTTTTTGTTGTTGTTATAATCGTAGTATCCATCCTGTATAATACGACAGACCAAAATAGATTACAACACATCATAAATAAACCAATATAATGAAGTTTATAAATTTATGGGCTTGAATTCATGCTAGTCCGGGCTATAAATGTTTTTCAATTATAATAGCGAAAACATAACTTTTACAACCGTTCCCGTTGGATATAATAAACATGTTATGTTGAATACAAATAATAGGTATAACTAATAGTGAGGGCAACCGCAAGCCTACAACCATAAAAATGGCGTCTGCAGTTTATATTCCAGGCGGGAGAAACAAGAGATATTTTCCCTACGCAATTGCACTTTGAATATACAGATATCAAATCGGGGAGTCCTTTTCTTTATTCAGTTATGCATCCGGAATTATAACGGCATGGTCTCGCGGTACCGTAACTGCTTTCTTGCATGCGAGCCTCTTCCTCCGTCAGGAATTGATTTCAGCTTAGAATATTTAAGCACTGTTTACCTATTCTGTGATCAATGTTTATGTCGGTAGCCCGGTAAAAAGCAAACAAAACCATTATTTGCTCAAGGTGTTTTCAACATTTTTAGGTCAGCATTTTTACCCGACTATAGCGAAGCGACAAGAAGGTTTAATGTGTTTGTCCTGTCGGTGACTGCCCGCCTGACTACCTCATACCACTAGAGAATTTAACTACCCTTCCTTCCTACATTACAGCCTTGTTTTGAGAAACGTTTTAATTCTTATGGTTGAAAGATGTATTATTATTAAATACTAATACATTGTTAAATTTTATAATTTAATAATAATAAATTATTAAAAAATAATAAATTATTGAATAATAAAAATTATTAAATGATAATAACTACAAATGTTTTAGTCGGGTACCTAGTTAATAACATACCCATCATTTTCTTACTAGAAATCAAATGAGTACCTACTGAGAGCAAGGTAGTTGAAAAACAATGAAGGAATGCTTTGGCTGGGTGAGCCTAACATTATCATTGGCTTTGTCTCAAACATTATCCTTTGTGACAAGCCATATCAAGAAATACCTAATGTTCAGTAATGTTTGGAAAGATTAAATAGTGTTCATGTAAATAACTATAAAATCCTAAATCAAAATCCATTGAAATTTTATAGAATGTGAAAAATTCAAAATTGAAAACAGTATTGTAAACGAACTTATTTTGTTTATTAATGTGAACCCCGATTTCCCATTGAAAAATTCCGAGTACTTGAAAAACAATGAAGGAATGCTGTGGCTGGGTGAGCCTTACATTATCTTCGGCTTTGTCTCAAACATTATCCTTTGTGGCAAGCCATATCAAGAAATACCTAATGTTCAGTAATGTTTGGAAAGATTAAATAGTGTTCATGTAAATAAATGTAAAATCCTAAATTGACTACAGACAGACATGGCAATAGAAGTACACGGAAAGAAAACTGTACAGAAAACTCTAAAACACGAAATGGGAGAGAAAATGTATTTTTTGGAACACCAACCTGATTTTGACCTACTGTACCAACACAACCTTCGATAGTGAGGGAACAGAAAGAAGCGGTTTCTGAATTAATTGCATATTTTGACCAAGTAGGTACTTTACAAACACACCTCAGTATTCAAAAGTCGGCGTGGCGGGTCATTGTCTAGAAACAAATAAACACTAAATGGATGAGGAGATTCCGATCCCGAATTTTAGAATTTCTTAGGGTATGACCTAATGGACACACGAAAGGTTGAATCAAATCACGAAAAAATACTTGAGTACAAAGTAGAAGAATTTAAATTGCTCAACTGCTTAAAATCAAGCACAGATAGGAACGAACTCATGCATAAAGAGATACTCATTGTTTCTTGAACGGGGTTCGCAGGAGGCGCAACGCTCCTTCCTCAAGGTGTGGAATAAATAATGAACAGTGGCGTCTCCTCCAGGCAAACATAGCAAACACTGTTTGCCTACTACAAATATACAAAATAAATAAATTAATTTTCTGTTGAGATTCTCCTATATTTCCATTTTTTGCAAGTAGTATTTAGCCGATTTTTGAAAACTTTTATAATATTTAGGGACTATTTCATTATTATCAAGGAAGTTAGATTAAATAGGGGAATGGAATAAGAAAGTACGTATTTTTGTGTTGTATACTAGCCCGCAACACACCAGAGAGTTGAAAAGGTCGGTAACTACGACGGATTGCGGATGATACGCGAACTAGCGCGGATTCCGGCGATGCAAGGCGAGCAGTTCAAAAAAATGAATTTTTCTGGACTGTTTAGAGTGAGAGGCGACGATCGGCGGGGTGGCGGGGGGTCATCGCGGTGTAAAGTATTACCATACCCCCTCTACCAAACAACCAGCCATGGCAAACAGTTAAGGAACTGGTTTGTGACCTCGAATGCAGAGAAACTTGGAAGATTAGCCATGGATGCTAATTAGCCCATGCAAGGCAAGACATAACATATCCATCCACCCATATCCATATCCATCCATCCACATTATCTCAAGGAAGGAAAGCAGTTCACCAAGGGAGGAAAGCAATACGATGAGGTCACCTGGGTAGTTCAAGTCTCAAAAGAAGTGAGAAAGATCCTTATTGACTCTGGATCTCTCAATATACTTCTTTATAGATGCAAGGTGGAGGATTTTATTGACATATCCAGATGTTTTCATTGTCAACAGTATGGTCATATTTCTACCAACTGCAAAGCCAGCACACATACTTGCGGGTTTTGTGCTGGGGAACACAACACGAGGGAATGTCCAGGAGGGATGCCACATTCTCCTGTGTGTGCAAATTGCCAAAGAATGGGATTGCCCTATAACCACAAAGTAGATGACCAGGAATGCCCGGAATACAAGAAGACACTAAGGAAACATGCTAGGCTGATTCACTCATAAGTGAGAGCTCTCTGATTTATGTATATCGTACAGACAATACAGAGAGCACAAGTAGGAATTTTGATCGATCTGATCTGGAGGGGTGCAGGGAGTGCTGGATTTTGTTGAGATTCGGCTGATGTGAGCTCGCTCTGCCGAAGCACCCCACTGGTCAAGATCAAGAACCAGCCCCTTCGGGCCGTGATCTGGGAGTGTGCAAGGGATGCATGGTGTCGGACTGTGCATTGCTACGGGCGAGTGCTGGTTTGTCCGTGAATTCCGGAACCAGTTAAGCGCAGGCTAGGCCTCAGGGAACTGGGGTAGGCTTTGTTCACATACCAACACAATGGATGTGACCAGCCAAGGGTATACCCGTTCTTAGCTATTGCGACCCGCCCCCTTCCACACGATGTGCTGGACAAAATTAATGATGAATTCTTTTAACACTATCAACAAAAACTTACCAAAAGTAATGAAACAGGAGGCAGCAACAGGTGGGAGTACTTCGCTGACAGAGCTTGATGAAATGGGACAGGAAGATCTCAAATACCTGAAATGCATGAAGGAAACCCTGACTGCAATGTTGGCAGCCACAAAGAAGCAGCCCAACATCAGTCAGATCGTTAAAGATGGGCTGAACACAATGGAGGAGATGTGCGATGCCCTAGTAACACAGGAGAAAAGAAGGACTTCAGTTCAGAAAAGACTGAAAACAGAAGTGGAAAAACTGACCAAATGGTCTCCTTCCAAGGAGAGGAGTCATGGCAGTAGGAAAAGGCGGAAGGAGGATGAGACTGACCTCAGCAACTCTGAAGAAGATTGCATGGATACTGAAAC
Organism: Apolygus lucorum; assembly: GCA_009739505.2. Taxonomy (NCBI): domain Eukaryota; kingdom Metazoa; phylum Arthropoda; class Insecta; order Hemiptera; family Miridae; genus Apolygus; species Apolygus lucorum. The sequence continues at coordinate 31,191,524 of CM019182.2, forward strand.
ATCCAGCCATGTGGTCAGTGACTCAGACACTGCAGGCGTACCATTTGAGAAGGTCAAGTCCCGGAAAGGAAGACTGGATCTGGCCAAGGAGGCCCAAAGGAAGGCAGCTCGGGAAGCAAGACGAGATGCTGACCGTATAAGGAGAATTAAGCAGCAAGCAGAGGTAGAGGCTCAAAAGAAAGAAGCAGAAAAAAAGCAGAAAGAATCTGAAGAAAAGCGTCGTGCCGAACAGGATGGGAGAAGGAAGCGAAAAGAGGCAGTCAAGAGGGACATGCAACGGAATCTGAAGAGATCCCAGGCCCTGGTCATCAAGGTGTCAGACCAGATCTCGTATGCCGAGGTCTTACAAAAATTGAAAGACAAGGTGAATCCGGCAGAGATGAACACGGAGATCCGGAAGATAAGGAAAACTGGTGGTGGTGATGTGTTGCTGGAGGTGGAGCCAACAAGCACAATCTCAGATGCCTTCAAGAAAGCGGTTGAAAATGCAGTGGGGGAGGGCTTAGTAAAAGACCTCAAGCCACGAGCATCAATAGAGATCCGAGATCTAGACCCTCTCACAACAGCGGAGGAGGTTAAAAAAGCAATTAAAGCCTCACTGGACGGAATTGGTGATGGGGATGTGATGGTCAACATCACAAACCCAAACACTAGACAACTGAGATTGGCTATTGTTTCTCTACCAGGAAAGAATGCTGAGGAACTAATAGAGAAAGGAGAATAAGGATCGGCTGGATAAACTGCCAAATCCGGAGAAGGGTAGAGGTCCTGCGCTGTTTCAAATGCATGGATTACGGCCACTTTGCCAGGACATGCAAGGGCCCAGACAGGACAGGAACTTGTTTCAAATGTGGAGGAGAGGGACATAAGGGAACAGAATGCAAGAATGAAGCAAAGTGCCCATTGTGCACAACACTAGGCGTAGCAGACAACCACATGTCTGGAAGGAAAGGTTGTACTGCTTTTCGGAGGGCCTTGGACATGAGAATTAAAGGAAAAGCATGAAATTCCTTCAAATCAACTTACACAGGAGCAAGACAGCAGACAGTATGAGGGAGAAGATTGCTAATGAAAAAAATGCAGACATAATACTTGTGAGTGAGCAGTACACCTATGGAAACAATGCACAGAACTGGTTCGAAGACACATCTCGCACTGCTGCTATATGGGTGGTAAACCGAGTGGCAGTGCAGGTGGAAGCCAATGGTGCTGGCCTGGGGTATTGCTGGATCAAGAGCAGGGGCATCACATACATCAGCTGCTACCTATCACCAACAGACCCAACTTCTGACTATGAAGCAAAGTTGGCCTGCATTGAAGAGGAGGCTAGAAATGCAAATGGAGAGGTGCTAATAGCAGGTGACTTCAATGCAAAGGCAGTGGAATGGGGGGAACCAGCTCCAGATAATAAAGGGCATAAAGTCATGGATATGGTGTCAAGACTTGGACTAGTAGTCATAAATGACGGAAATGTACCAACCTTTCGTAGAGCAGGATGTAGGGGAACCATACCTGATATCACTATGGCCTCAGAGAACCTCACAGCACAAATTACTGAGTGGAGAGTCCTGGAGGATTACTCTGCCAGCGACCATCAGTACATCCAGTTTGAGATAGGAGGGAATATACCCATACAACCGACAATCTCCCAGCACCAATGGAATGTTGAAAGATTGGACAGGGATATATTTGGTGCAATGATTCAGTTGGGCAAGGGAACCCTGGAGAAGATAAAACAGAGGGCAACTGAAGGGTCCCTTGCTGTCCTATTGGTGACTGCAACCATGGATTTGCTGACCAAGGCTTGTGAGAGCTCTATGCCTAAGAAGAGATGTATGAATAACCGCCGCCCTGTCTACTGGTGGAACCAGAATATTGCTGAACTTAGGAGGACATGTTTACGGCTCAGAAGACTATCTCAAAGAACTAGAAGGGACTCCTTGGAGTTCCAACTGAGAAAAGACCAATACAGGATGGCAAGACGGACTCTGAAGATTGCCATAGCCAGGAGCAAAGCTAAAAAGTGGAGAGAGTTATGTGACGATGTAGACAACGATCCTTGGGGACTTGGATACAAGATTGTGCTAAAAAAGCTCAAGGGAGTGGATGCATCCACGGAGATGTCAACAGCAGTAAAGGACAGAATTGTATCAGAACTCTTTCCTGATCACGAGATAGAGGAGAGACCACCGATTGCAATATCAGGTGATATATCTCTCTTCACTCTAGATGAATTGGCACAAGCGGTGAAGTCAATGCGCAATAAAAAAGCCCCAGGCCCAGATAGAATCCCTGTGGAAATATTGAAAGCAATAGCAGATACACATCCAGAAATTATGTTAGACATGTACAATACATGTCTCAAAGAAGGTATATTCCCAGAGCGATGGAAGTTAGCAAGACTCGTACTGATTGGGAAAGGCAAAGGAGATCCCAATACAGCTTCAGCACACAGGCCTCTGTGCCTATTAGACACAGCAGGAAAGCTGTATGAGAAGTTGTTGAAAAGAAGGATTCTGACTGCCATTGCTGAAGCTGGAGGCCTGTCACCGAGGCAATTTGGATTTAGACCTGGCAGATCCACCATTGATGCTGTTAGCAGAGTGGTAGGAATAGCAAAGGAAACTCAGCTGGGGAACCACAAGACCAGGGACATGTGCATGGCAGTTACCCTCGATGTCAGAAATGCTTTCAATTCTGCCAGATGGAAAGACATCTTGGAGGCTTTGATGGTTCAGTTTCATGTTCCATCATACCTCTTACGAGTCCTGCAGAACTACCTAGCTGACCGTTGGCTGATTTATGATACAAAAGAGGGCATCAAAAAGAGAAGAATTACCTCAGGAGCGGCACAAGGTTCAGTCTTGGGAGCCGATCTGTGGAACATCAACTATGATGGGATTCTTCGGGTAGAGATGCCCGAAGGAATTACACTGATTGGCTACGCTGATGACTTGGTGGTGGTGATAAGAGCTCGAAGGATGGAACACCTCCAGTTTAAGCTGAATCAGGCAATGCGCAGAGTGATGGAGTGGATGGAAGCACACACACTGTCACTGGCAATCCAAAAAACGGAAATTGTACTGCTAACCACAGCGAGAATTGAGAGATCTATACCTATGAATGTGGATGGACAGGAAATCATCACCTCTCCAGCCATTCGCTACCTTGGTGTGATGCTGGACGGGAAACTAAGCTTCTGGAGGCACATCAGTGGAGCAGCAGATAAGGCTGCAGGTATTGTAAATAAGCTGAGCCGACTGATGGCAAATCTAGGGGGCCCATCACCCGCTAAGAGGAGACTCCTTATGCGAACTGCAGATTCAATTATGCTGTATGGAGCAGAAGTGTGGGCAGACTCCCTTAGGTACCAAAAGTACCGGGCACGTATGGAAGCTGTACAGAGGAGAGGAGCTCTGAGAATCAGTAGTGCATTTAGAACTGTCTCAGGTCCAGCATCACAGGTGATAGCGGGAACTATCCCAATATACCACCAGGCACTGGAGCGCAAAAGGATAAGAATGAGGAAGGCAGAGACAATTACCATAGTAAAGAGGGAAGAGCGGGAGGAGACCATCCGTAGGTGGCAAGCAGACCTTGTCTGTGAAACCCGTGGAAGGTGGACAGCCCTCATAATCGACGATCTAAAGTCTTGGTTGGAGAGAAAACACGGAGAGGTGAACTATTACCTGACTCAATTCCTCTCAGGGCATGGCTACTTCCGCTCCTTCTTAGTAAAGATCGGGAAAGTCACTGACCCAGAGTGCAGATACTGTGGGATAGAGGAGGATGATGTCTGCCACACCTTCTTCACATGTCCTCAATGGGAGGGTATGAGGGGGTGTGCTGAGGAGGTCATCGGAACATTGCGTCCACAGACAATCATACATGAGATGATTAAGAACAAGTCGAGCTGGGACGCAATGGCAGTATTTGTCACATCAGTCCTCAAAGCAAAAAAGCTGGATGGAAGATGGGAGGAAGAAGAAGAAGATGAGGAATAGAATTGAAGGAGACCAGAAGTAGGAGCAGCCATTTGGCACAAAAAAAGGGCTCACCCTGAAGTAATACTGTACAAGTGGTCCCGGGGTGAGTCCTAAGCAGAGGGAGTGGGGTTTTAGTTGGTAGCCCCAATTCATGGGGAGTCCAACACTGTTGGGGTCAACTTCCCCTTCGCTCTTAAAGAGTTTCCCCACTTCCGTAACAAAAAAAAAAAAAAAAAAAAAGGAAGGAAAGCAGTTCGTTTTTTTGCAAATAGCAGCTGTTTGACGTTGACTGGTGTCCCGTTCCCGATTTTACAGTATTTCACTGTACCTAATCGTTTTTCTTGCTGATAGACACTCGGAAATAATTGCATAACATTGTAGAATGAAGGTTTCACATCTTATTAGGTCAAAATTCAGAGTCTCCCTTTTTAGTTTATTATTTTCAAGAAAAAAGTTTGACCACCCTCAAAATTCGATGGTTTACTTTTGGGGTAGGAACGTGTAGATTTTGAAAATCGAATATTAAAAAACAAACCGTCCGTCCGAGGAACTTTCCTTAATTAAAATGGACCGATTTTCATGAAATTTGGTATATGGCGTTTGATTCTTCCACATAAACTTGATTATGAAGGTAAATCATGGTTGGTAGGTGGTGAAATTGGCAAAGCTGAGTTCTTTGCTGTCGCATGATCAATGCAGAAAAATAATGATCCTTTGTGTAATAATTTGCAGCCTAGCTGTTTGCCTGACGAATATTTCCACCTGAAGCCCCTGATAATGAAACTATATAAATAATAGTATGATCAAATGATGAGAATTTTGGAGAAAGTGCATTCAATTTTCGAACTTCCTTGACAAACATGTCTTTTATATCCCTCGAAGAAGGTGTTGGTTTTGAAACCAGTAGTGATTACCAAGCAAAATGCTTTGCTACCATCAAAGTTCCGATTAAGAGAAATTTAATCAAGGCCAGAACTTCGGAACGAGATTTAATTTGGACATGGTCTCGCCCTCCTTTACGAGTAAAAGTAACATTCACCTATCAGCACCGTCTCTCGGTCACTGACCTCCTGCCAGCCAATTCCCATCGATTTTCGCTGAATCAGAACAAAACTCTTTAGTTCGACGAGTTTTCAGTGCTTCTCATTCTGATTATTGTGTCAAGTCCAACGCCATCCCAAACGGATTTCCATAGCTATTGATACCGAAGGATGCGTGCTGCAAGGCGCACTGGTTATACCCACCCTTCAAGAATGCTCGGTCTTGCGGGTCGTTGCCTATCGAGCAATATTTTAAACCTAAACGCATTTTCCCTCAAACATTAGGTTTTTAAAAGCCCTACCTATTATTTTTGAAAAGATTTTTTGTCTGCTAGTATAGAATGTGTTAACAATGGGTGGATGAAGTAAAATCATACGGTTTATCATCACGGTTCGGATTGTAATATAATATATTACAACTATATATTACAGTCTATATTATAGACTGTTGCGACCCCGCTAATATCAACTCAGTGCAAAAAGACAAATTCATGTCACAATGTACCTATCAGCGTAAAGCGTTGATACTTTCCCCAATTTTATCCTAAACTTCTTTTGTTTATTTTGATCATTATAGAAAGAAATGAAGAAGGGTTATGAATATTTTATTCTTATGACAGCCGTTCTTATGGCACATAGAAATAAATAATATTCTTTCAGTCTCAGGTAGCCAGACTAAAAGTTTTATTTGTTAAGCTTTACAACCAAACAGAAGAAAAAATATTAATCCACCTCAAAATTCGATACTTCACGTTTAAAGAAGAGTAAAATTTGAGAATCGAATTAATACAGAAGAAAAATCCATCCGTTCTCCGTAAAGGCCACGTTTTCTTCATAATATTGACCAAAATGGATAAGTATTTGAGCCGTTGAGCTACCAAAATTCTGGTTCTTGGTTTGGAAACTCATTCAACTTAATCTGAAACTTTTATGCCAACTAAAGGTTGATTATTAGGTAACTGCGGGTAAAACCGGCAATAGAAGATTATATAATGTACTAAGAAGGTGATCAAAACGAACGGTTATTTGAAAAAAACCATATTTTTTAGTAATGCAAGCATTCCGCGGGATTCCCCATCAGATAAGGATTAATTCAATTTCAACCAGTACTATAATAACCAGTATAAAAACAATACATTTGTATTTACTTTTTTACTGCACAAAACTAGTTCACTCAATGTAATTTAGTATTTTTAGTGAAAAATAGTACTATTCCTCCCATATTACTCTTAGCCACCATAACCTTTCCAGCGTCATTCGAGCCTCTAATTTTAAAATCCATTATCTATGATACCCAACATGCAAATTCAAGTCCAACTCCCTTCACTAACGGTGCCAGCTACCACAGTGGTGTTACCTTGCAACGTTACCTTTCAATGCTTGTGTTCCATTAGTAAGCCCCAATATCAAGTTTGGGGTATCGTCAGAAAGAACCTCTCGCTTTTAAACACGAATTTAGAAATTCCGGCGACGTAGTGGACAACTAAATATATTTCTGCGTCGAACAAAAAAAAAGAACCCCTTAAATCAGTTAAAGAATAAGAGCTGGACTTAGTAAACAATATTTTGCCACTCAGACATACACACAGACACCTGTACAGAATTCATTAAAGTGGGGTTTTGGTTTATTATTTTCGATAATGAACCTTTGGAATCGACCAAGAAAAAAAAAATTTTAACACCCCCTCAAAATTTGATGGTTTACGTTTCAAGGTACGTAGAATCCAAAAATCGAATAAAAATTTGGCCGTCCGTCCGCCGTACGCCGTACGCGGCACTTTTGCCACTCAGCATTGATCGATTTTGATGAAATTTGGTATGTAGGCTCCATTTGGGGTCTAGTTGTGCCCCGAAGCTTTTGGTTGATGTAGGTCACTCCTAAGGGTTCCAAAATCAATTTTGAAATTTTGAAAACGCCCTAACACAAAAAATTTTGATATAAAGGTATTGTTTTTCCTTCAATTTAAGATTCTATAGAATTTTAAAAACTTTTTGAGACCACGCGGAGCTCTGTAGGACAAACCGTTCGCTCCCTACGAAAATTTAAGTGTTTACATTGAAATGTATATATATATAAATCAAAACACGAGTGTGAATCGCAAAAGAGGCCTAATCTCCGTTCAAATTAGAGCTGACCGAAATGCAATAGATGGTTGGTGATTTTGATTTTTTTTTTCTTTTTCTCTTCATATTGGATGGTTGGTGATTTTGTAGACGGGTGATCTACCTATATAAAAATAATAAACCGTTGTGTAATAATTTTCAGCGTTTTTACTTCGAAGAGCGTTGTTCCCTTCCTTCCCAAATCAATCATTTAATTATTCGCATAGGTACGCCCAAGTCTTACTGTGGGGTTTCCGAAAAAGAAACCGTTATGAATTAATTTGCATCTTTTTCGTTCATTCGAATCGAGATTCATGTCATTCTATGGTAACTATCATATTTCAGGACAACTCTTGGAGAACCAGATAATATAGGTATCCTGGAACTATTCAGTGACACGGACCTACAATATTGTTAGTCTGTTCTATGTGATAGTCCACTTGGCTCCACATATTGTTTATCTAAAACCGGGCTATAAAAGTGAAAGCCTGGAACTGAAATGCCCAACAACCGGCTTAGCCCCGAAAACCGGCGCACTTGATAAAACTCTCCACCTCCTAGCCACCCCCCCCCCCCCCCCCCCCGTTTCTCTTTAATTACTTCTCTTCCCATTTTTCTCTCTCGAGTCTATCAGAAAGGGGAAAAAGCAACAGGCTCTTTTCGTGATGGAAGGCGCGGAGGGGAGGCGTTCCTTACAACCACAGTCTTCCTCCAGAGTTGCCTTCCCAAGTTCTATTTCCCTTCTTCCACTTCCCCCTTCGTCCTCGAGCTAACCACCACCGAGTCCACTTTGTTTCCCCCTCACCCCCACCAAGGCATTTGTACGCTTCACGGTCAAGGGAAATCTCTCGGCTCTTTTCGTCTTACTTCGAGAAAAAAAAGGAGAGAGCATTTCCGGGGTTGATAGAACAGAGCAGAGGAGCATGGAAGGAAACACCGGGAGTAAGTTAGGCATCACTTTTCTCCCCCATACTACTCTTTCCTCTTATTTGTTTACTTTCTACCTCATTTATTTCTCGTGAAGTCCCTTTTCTAAACGCTTCCATCTTCTCACACCGGCGTCCTCCCCATAACTAACAGTAGCTCTGTTAAGTCCCTTCTTGATGCTTTCTAATTTCTCTTACCGGTTTATCTTGCTTAGTGTCCAAAAGGGGACGAATTAAAATCTTTCTCAGTTGAATATCTTCTTGGGTACAGTATACGACTCATACGGTGCACTAAAAGAGAGCTGGCACAAGCTCGTTCTGGTTTATTACTTTCAATAATGAACCCTTGAAATTGAGCCGGTTTAAATAATGTAGCCCCCCCCCCCATCTCCATTGGATGGTTCACATTTAAAGGTACGCGGAAACCGACAATCGAATTAAAAAAATGTCAGTCCGTCCGCCGTAAACAGCACTTTGCCAAGTTTCCATGGATTGATTTTGATGGAAATAAGTATTTTGGCTATGGTTGTGTCCGAAAGCTTCTGGCTATTTTCAGTCACTTCTAAGGCGAAAGAAGTGGTAATTGGAATTTTCAAAACGACATACTTCGAATACTTTCGATAAAGCTATTGTTTTCTCATTAAGGAAAGGAACGGTTATAAAGGTAAGGAAGGGTTATATTATAACCCTTCAGTGGTAGACCTCTTTTCATCTCACAACTAGTAGACCCTGGAGCGCGGCGCTCTTTCCTCCCGAATAAATCAATATTTATCATATTTTTAAATAGTTTTAGGTCTGAACGTGATATTTAACTCATCTCCTGGTGTATCTGGAGGTGTTCAATGAAAAACGCTGCAAATCATTGCTCAAAGGTTTATTATTTTCTGTATAGATCACCCTTCTGTATAGATCACTGGTTCTCCATCAATAGCACCTACCACCATCTATATTCTCCCTTGACCTTCCCTCTCAAATTTCAGCTTCCTGCGTTCAATAGGATTGAAAATGACTTCGGAGCTCACTCAGCTGATCAGTGATCTGAGGAGTGAAGAAGATCTCCTCGAATACTGGAGACGCCTGGAAGAGCACTTCCATTTAATAGGATTGAAAATGGCTTTGGAGCTCACTCAGCTGAACAGTGATCTGAGGTGTGAAGAAGATCTCCTCGAATGCTGGAGACGCCTGGAAGAGCACTTCCATTCAATAGGATTGAAAATGGTTTTGGAGCTCACTCAGCTGATCAGTGATCTGAGGAGTGAAGATCTCCTCGAATGCTGGAGACGCCTGGAAGAGCACTTCCATTCAATGGGATTGAAAATGGCTTCGGAGCTCACTCAGCTGATCAGTGATCTGAAGAGTGAAAAAGCCTTTGAGCAATGATTTGCAGCGTTTTTTACCCACCAACATTTTGTTTACCTACCAACTTTTTTTGGTTTATTATTTTCAATAATAAGCCTTTGGAATCGAGCAAGAAAAAAAAAATTTTAACCCCCCCTCAAAATTTGATGTTTTACGTTTCAAGGTACGTAGAATACGAAAATCGAATAAAAAAATTTCCGTCCGTCCGCCGTACGCCGTACGCCGTCCGCCGTACGCCGTCCGCCGTCCGCCGTACGCGGCACTTTTCTTAGCAACACTGGACCGATTTGGTTCAAATTTGGTATATGGGCTCCATTTGGGGTCTAGTTGTGCCGCGAAGCTTTCGGTTGATGTAGGTCACTTCTAAGGGGTGAAAATTAAGGGTTGAAAATTTCAAGAGTGCCCTAGCTCCAAAAATCTCGAAATAAAGGTATCGTTTTTTCACCAATTTTAAATAGTACAGAATTTTTAAAAAATTTTGAGACCACCCGGAGCTCTGTACGATAAACCGTTCGGTCCCTACGAGTATTTGATGGTTTTCCTTCGATAAAACAGAATCATGAGTGTGAATCGCAAAAGAGGTCTAATCGCCGTTCAAATTTTATCTGACTAAAATGCGATCGCTGTTCATTTCTTCGATTTGTATACAGTTTTGCCTTCTGCGTAACCAGTAATCAAATTTCCATATCAAGCTTTCTATTTTTCGAATCGAGTGTGAAGCGTTTAGTTCTTTCTAATAAACTTGATTGTGAAGGTGTGAAGCCATTATAGTGTGGTAGGTAGTACCTACCAATAGGTAGGTGTGGTAGGTAAAAAAAATTGGTAGGTAAAACAATGTTTGTAGGTAAAAAAACGCTGCAAATCATTGCTCACTGATCAGCAGAGTGAGCTCCGAAGCCATTTTCAATGCTATTGAATGGAAGTGCTCTTCCAGGCGTCTCCAGCATTCGAGGATATCTTCTTCACTCCTCACATCACTGATCAGCTGATTGAGCTCCAAAGCCATTTTCAATCCTATTGAATGGAGGTGCTCTTCCAGGCGTCTCCAGCATTCGAGGAGATCTTCTTCACTCCTCACATCACTGATCAGCTGAGTGAGCTCGAAAGCCATCTTCAATCCTATTGAATGGAAGTGCTCTTCCAGGCGTCTCCAGCATTCGAGGAGATCTTCTTCACTCTTCTGATCACTGATCAGCTGAGTGAGCTCCGAAGCCATTTTCAATCCTATTGAACGCAGGAGCTGAAATTTGAGAGGGAAGGTCAAGGGAGAATACAGATGGTGGTAGGTGCTATTGATGGAGAACCAGTGATCTATACAGAAGGATGATCTATACAGAAAATAATAAACCTTTGAGCAATGATTTGCAGCGTTTTACCTACCAGCTAGGTACTACCTACCACACCATACTGGCTTCACACCTTCACAATCAAGTTTATTAGAAAGAACTAAACGCTTCACACTCGAATGGAAAAATAGAAAGCTTCATATGGAAATTTGATTACTGGTTACGCAGAAGGCAAAACTGTATACAAATCAAAGAAATGAACAGCGATCGCATTTTAGTCCGATAAAATTTTAATGGAGATTAGACCTCTCTTGCGATTCACCCTCATGATTCTGTTTTATCGAAGAAAAACCTTCAAGTACTCGTAGGGACCGAACGGTTTGTCCTACAGAGCTCCGGGTGGTCTCAAAATTTTTTAAAAATTCAATACTATTAAATAGTATTATAAATTATTAACTATACTATTAAAATAGTATTATAAATTTTATAATTGGTGAAAAAACGATACCTTTATTTCGAGAGTTTTCGAGCTAGGGCACTCTTGAAAATTTCAACCCTTAATTTTCACCCCTTAGAAATGACCTACATCGACCAAAAGCTTCGCGGCACAACTAGACCCCAAATGGAGCCCATATACCAAATTTGAACCAAATCGGTCCAGTGTTGCTAAGAAAAGTGCCGCGTACGACGTACGGCGTACGGCAGACGGACGGAAATTTTTTTATTCGATTTTCGTATTCTACGTACCTTGAAACATAAAACATCAAATTTTGAGGGGGGGTTAAAATTTTTTTTCTTGCTCGATTCCAAAGGCTTATTATTGAAAATAATAAACCAAAAACATATTGGTAAATTTTTTTAAATTTAACTCAGAAATACGTAATAGTAATACAAATAACTGCAAATAACTACAAATAACTGAGCAATCAAAATTTGACTAATCAAAGCCATTTGAGTCAGATGCACGTTTTGCCTCTTCGTTATAATCACTTCCTCATGCTACTGCAACCATTTCTTGGGGTCAGAAGAGCGCACAGATGGCGGAGCGATCTGACACTTTCATGGTTTAGTGCGAGAACCCGATTCATACAGACAGCGAGGAGTGTACAGTCCTGCGTGGAGAGGTTCTCTAGGAAGGAACTGTGAATTACAGCCCTCAAGATAGCCACTGTGAACAACAGTATTCGAAAAATGGGCCGGGGGAACGCCGCGCTCCGGGTCTACCACTGGAGAGTAAGAAATACATTCGATTTTTTGTAGAAGCGAATGAGACCACCAAGAGGTCTGTAGGACCAACCGTTCGCTTACCATGAGGATAAGTAATACCAGGTCCAAAAAAATTGATTGATGGATGATAACTGGTTATGTTTGGGACATAAGCCGTTCCGGGATAAACCTGATTTGTATTTGGATCAGATGTATTTCTGTATCACATTGGTGACATACTCATATTCGAATCCTGATCAGAAGACAGCCAATGTTATCTGTGAGAAGGAATCTCTCAAGACTCCAAATCTCCAGATTTGTTAAATACAATACAATTCCTACTGTATTAATTTAGTTTGATGAGGATTTTACCATGATACATGAGGACGGCAATAATGTCAGAATCGAATTTTACTCACTTTTTGCCAGGAATAAAGGCGAAACATGTAGTAAACATATTGCTTCAAAACCGACATTAATAGCATTAGCTACATGCCTTAGGTATGTCAATCTAAATGCAATATAAATGTTTTGGTTATACTTATTGGAACATTGTGGGCATTGAGCAACTACTTCACGGTTGAACCAATTTGATGAGAGGCATTTTTTCCCCTCCATGGAAGTTAGGAAAATGGCAATTCTTAGGTAGAACCTTGGTAAAGACCTCCATCGTTCCAAGATTTTCGCAAAAAGGGGCGAATGTGACAATGGGTCATCGCGTCGTGCTCATTAGCAGGTCAATGTTCCGCTCCACCAACCTTCTATTCATTATAGTTTATCCCGGAGTCCTTTAGTAGCCCTCGTCACTCAGAAATAAAAACTGGGGTTCTTGCAGAATACTAAAATACCTCCAGTTTGTCCATCTAAACTCGCGCAGACGACACTGACTTCCTCATAATGGAATGTGCTCAGAAAATTGTACTACATGGGCAATACATAATTCGAATTTCATTATTTTACTTTAGATTGATGAACTGTAACGGAGCTTGCTAATGTGGATTTGATATAAATGAACTCATCGCAAATAATTATATACTTCGAGCAACTTGTATTTTGAGTCATGAAACGTCTGCTGGGACTACTTAGTACCACAAGCCGAACTGTTTTCTGGACGAACTAAGTTCCCTTCTTGTACCCCAATGAAATGATCACCATTTTATGACGAACTAAGTTCAGTAAGTCAAGTGGTCACCCGAGATATTTTTGAAACTTTACTTTACGAAAAATGTCCACATGACATGAGTCGCGACGTGATGATCGGTTGCGAAGGTGATAGACGTAACGTAACGTGACGAGACGTAACGGTCAAAAGTGAAAATTGGAAAAATAATGGTAACCTCCTGTAAATCATTATTAATAATAAAATCCTACTTTCCTAAAAAAAAAGTATGTAGGATTACTCCCACATTTTTTTCTCAGAGTAACCGTAAGCAACCCATTGTCACATTCTCCATTTTGAAAGACACAATTACATTTTTTAAAAAGCTAATTATTGAACACTAAATTACCCTACTAAATTGACTGTGGCGCAGTAGGAACGATCTTAAACGAGTGCAGTTAGAGTTTGGTAAAAAATACATAAGTGCTCCGCGGTTGTGAATTCTTAAACAGATCAAGAGTAGGTTCTTACTAGCAACGGTATTGAGTAATTGCTCCCAGAAAACCAAATATAATAAGTACTGATAATTGTAGCACAACAATAAGTAACTGTTGTGATAATTGTAGCACACAGGTAGAGGTATGTACTGTGGTTATTGATTATGTCACTGTATATAAGACAAGACCGATGGTAGGGAAAATACTATACAGAGGGAATAAAGGCAATTCCAACAATAAAATCCGTGTTTTGGTTGGTTTGACTAGAGGATATAGGAGTCCAAATGAAGTGTCGAGAAGCCAAACAAGGAAAATGTGGAACTTCCAAAGAACGTCGTATGGAAAGGTTCGGGTAGACTCTACAGGAGAACCCCTTACTCGTCCTTTACGTTCCTAGGCCCTCAGCTGCTCTTATTCCTTGTTCGGCATGAGAACGGCGGAGTTAGCCTTGGACCACTGGGTTCTCTTTCATTCCTCCGTTCCTTTCACACTCCAACACACTCCTTTCCTTCCAATCTTTTTTTCGCTTTTGCTCCTCGACTGGTCTTTCCCTCAGCCAAATTATACAATTCTTATTCTCCCTTTACCGTTCCGTCGTTCGTTCTTTCGTTTTATTACCGGATTTATCATAACCGACTGGTTAAAGGAGGAGGAAAGCAGCAGCAGTTTTCAGATCACCTTCAGCTTCACAAGCATCAGTGACTCTTGGTAATTCTTTTTTAAGAGATCACAAAAGCTCCGTGATAAGCAAAAAAAAAAAAGCACCTTGCATTACAAATGAATTTTCAAGCAGACTGGAATTCATCTCATTACTCAATTATTGAGATTCTTAAGTCACATTTGGAGTTTAGTGATTTGGGAACTTATGTTAACTACCTAGTTTTTAAGTGTCTTGTAAACTCAGCACGTTGCCGAATGAGAAAAATACAAAATTACTTATTTCCCTAATTCGTTTAGATGATTTAAAATCGATCTGAAATTCCATTAATCGAGCGTTCATGAGGTTGACGTCCATTATAAATTCATTAGAAACTAGAAATTAAGAAGTTTCCCCAACCATGTAAGTGTTTCTCCTTCCACACTTTAGTAGTAAGGGATGTCAACCAACCCATTGTATGCCAACTGACTTCACCGGCGACACGTTTTCTCATTTCTCTACACCTCAGTATGTACTTTTTTTGTTGAATTGCTTTTATTATTTGTTGTTGTTTTATTGGTTTATTATTTTCAATAATAAGCCTTTGGAATCGAGCAAGAAAAAAAAATTTTTAACCCCCCCTCAAAATTTGATGTTTTACGTTTCAAGGTACGTAGAATCCGAAAATCGAATAAAAAAATTTCCGTCCGTCCGCCGTACGCCGTACGCCGTCCGCCGTCCGCCGTCCGCCGTACGCCGTACGCGGCACTTTTCTTAGCAACACTGGACCGATTTGGTTCAAATTTGGTATATGGGCTCCATTTGGGGTCTAGTTGTGCCGCGAAGCTTTTGGTTGATGTAGGTCACTTCTAAGGGGTGAAAATTAAGGGTTGAAATTTTCAAGAGTGCCCTAGCTCGAAAACTCTCGAAATAACGGTATCGTTTTTTCACCAATTTTAAGTAGTATAGAATTTTTAAAAATTTTTGAGACCACCCGGAGCTTTTTAGGACAAACCGTTCGGTCCCTACGAGTATTTGAAGGTTTTCCTTCGATAAAACAGAATCATGAGTGTGAATCGCAAAAGAGGTCTAATCGCCGTTCAATTTTTATCTGACTAAAATGCGATCGCTGTTCATTTCTTCGATTTGTATACAGTTTTGCCTTCTGCGTAACCAGTAATCAAATTTCCATATCAAGCTTTCTATTTTTCGAATCGAGTGTGAAGCGTTTAGTTCTTTCTAATAAACTTGATTGTGAAGGTGTGAAGCCATAATAGTGTGGTAGGTAGTACCTAGCTGGTAGGTAAAAAAAAGTTGGTAGGTAAAAAAAGTTGGTAGGAAAACAATGTTTGTAGGTAAAAACGCTGCAAATCATTGCTCACTGATCAGATCACTGATCAGCTGAGTGAGCTCCGCAGCCATTTTCAATGCTATTGAATGGAAGTGCTCTTCCAGGCGTCTCCAGCATTCGAGGTATCGTCTTCACTCCTCACATCACGATCAGCTGAGTGAGATCCAAAGCCATTTTCAATCCTATTGAATGGAGGTGCTCTTCCAGGCGTCTCCAGCATTCGAGGAGATCTTCTTCACTCCTCACATCACTGATCAGCTGAGTGAGCTCCAAAGCCATTTTCACATCCTATTGAATG
>CM019182.2:31207411-31227520 GCA_009739505.2 Apolygus lucorum
TTTGAACCCTTACTGCTATGATTAGGTACTTCCCACCAATCAATATTTTCCCACCCGCCTCCACCATTCGCGAAAACTCCAAAATCTTCAGGACCTACAGAGTACGCCCCTCCGATCACCAAACTCAAACCTTGAGAAATTCTTTTTTTTTTTTTAATAATTATATAACTTTATTGCATAAGATAAATGCATTACAAGTTGAGTTTCACTTAAATTGGTATACATATATAACATGAAACTTGATTTGGAGGTGAAGCCCATTGGCTTTCTCCTGAGTATATAGGTATATCTAGTTGAAACGTTTTGAATAATTAACAGTGTAACAGAGGTAAGTTTCATAACAGAGGTAACAGATTTATAACAGAGGTTAACAATATCGTGGATGATTCACTCGCTCTTGTTCATTAAGTCTCGGTGGTGCTTCCGTTTGAGGCGTCGTAGAGGGCGTTCTGGGGGGATTTCAAGTGAAATACTAGTTACTAGGGGATTTCATGATGTTCGAAAGAGCAGGTTAGGTTGGCATAAGATGTCTTCAGAACTTCTTTGACAGAAGGCACTTTGAGGTCTTTGTGTAGATTGGCATTGGTCATGAACCATGGAGCATCAGTGATGACTCTCAGTGCACGATTTTGAAACACTTGGATCCTGGCAAGTTGTGAGTCGCTGGCACTCCCCCAGATCGGGCAGCCATACTGCCACACTGGTCGCAATAGTGTTAAATAAAGCAGACGTTTGACATCTAGTGATAGTGGTGAGTGTTTTCCAAGCAGGCTTCGAAGTGATCTTAATCGGTGCCTGCACTTTTGGAGCGTGGCAGTTATGTGTTCACTGTATGTTAGCCGCTTGTCAAGTGTAACCCCCAAGTACTTAACTTTGTCCTGGGTAGGGATTTGTCGACCATCGAAAGTGAGTGATGGCTGCGAGTAGTTCCTCAAATAGGTGAATGAAACCACGTTTGATTTTTGAGGGTTCAACTTGATTCTCCACTTCTTTGCCCATACCTCCAATTGGTTTGTGAACTCCTCTAGGATGTTAGGTTCGCCCCTTGGAGAGCGGAAAAGGAAGGCAGCATCGTCGGCAAATTGTGCTGTGGTAATATGATCAGAAGTGGGATATTCGTTAACGGATATGAGAATTCTGAATCTCGAAAAACATGTCAGAATACTCAATGAATCAGGAACTAACCTATGTTCGGCTGTAATAATCATCCATCCCTAAAGGAAGGAAGTAGATTATAGGAGCCCAAGATAGGATGCTTGTGTCAAAGAAACTATTGTTTTCTCGTGTCGTCTTCTCTCTGCTTGAAGATATCCAGTGTCGTCCTTATTGACACACTTGACAGTAGACAACTGACAACTTTACTGTTGCAAAGTTTCCGTTTCCAGTCTAATGATTTATATTTCTGAAATAAATTTTCAATTATATTTTTTCGTCGCTTCTTTTTTTCTGGCTATTTGTTTAAGGTTCGCAGAAATCTCTTGTTTTTAGAACTAAAAAATTCACTCATTCCCTGCGACTATAGAGGATGGAGGCTTCGCTCACTTGGAAATGCTGTTCCAGTGCAATTATCTAGCTCTAGTCGGGGGAGGTCTTCATCCCAAGTACCCTGGGAAATACAGTAACTGTATGGAGATCTCATTCACTGGATAATCCTGACTACTGCCGAACAAGCAAAGAATGTCTTACAACTAGTTGCAAACCTGCAAAATATTTTCGTTGGTATGGCTGGAGTTATTGATTTCTAATTCGATTTTTATTCCCCAGGATGTTTTGCTTGTGGGATGGAAGATGGTTTTCGGGTCTACAACTGTGATCCGTTGAAAGAGAAAGAAAGACACGACTTCCAGGATGGAGGCCTCGCTCACGTGGAAATGCTGTTCAGGTGCAATTATCTAGCTCTAGTCGGGGGAGGTCTTCATCCCAAGTACCCACCTGACAAAGGTAAGTGAAGTGCTCACTGTTTGACCCAATTCATCAGTCCAAACATGCATGTCTGAAGCATAAATACCATACTTAGAAGATATAAATTCTATTTTGAGTAGGCATGTAAATCAGTAACATTCATCCTAACCAACCTTTTTAGCTCACTGATACGAAATTGGCTTATGACCAGTGGCGGTTCCTGCCCCGAAACTCAGGGGGTGCACAGAGATCAGGAGAGGCTATCGAGAAGGGATAGAATAGGTGATTTTCTCTGCCAAATAGAAATTTCAACGATATGCAAATGGGATAAATCTTTGTAACTTTTTCATCTTAAATTGCAAGCGGTACTAAATACGTAGGTGCAAGACACGAAACATGTTCTCTAGTGGTTAACAGAAATTCTGAAATACTTAATCATCAAAGGTTTAAACCCAAGAAATTCATCCATCTAATTGCAATAACTGAAATGTATATTTGCCCGTGACAATTCAAAACATCGTCCAATTTGGAAGAAAAATTAACGAGCCCCTTGAAACTCCGAGATTCGAAGAATCTTCCCTCTCATCATGCCTACGCACGGCTAGCTCGAAAACACCACAGAACTTGATAGGTACAATAAATGATTCGGGATAAAAAAATGTACCTATTTTTCGATCTTATGACGATGTGCACTGTCGAGTTGTTGCATTATATTTTGACGACACACTATACGCGTTCTTATGGGAGACAGCCAATGCGTTTTTCAATTTTTTGGCTAAATGGGAGATCACTAAGTGGTCTTATGCCATCTTTAACTCAAGCCTCATTTCGGTTGGTAGAACAAAGTAGGCGAAATTGTCAGTTAGTCACTTCACACCCACAAAGCCAATCTACCTTCTATAATAGTCGACATTAAAACTTACGGTACGAATCTGCACGGTTTTTAAATTTCAACGTCTGCTGGAGTCCAGGTAGAGACAGCAGGGGCTGCCAGTTTCTCGAATGTCGCACTTTTCCACAATTGACAAACGCAAATAGTTTACTTTACTTTAATTTAAACTACTCATCGTACCTACAACACTCCTAAGTAATCACAATACTTTGATCAAAACTGTGTGTACCGAAACGGTAGTAAACCAAAACGTAAAACGGAATTCCCTCATCAGGTTTGTTTGTTACTTATTTCTCTATAAGGAAATCCGGATTGCAGAGCTCTCTGACGGGGGAGCAACGAACCAATTCTGCACAAGACGAGAAAATGTCCTGCTCTCTGATTGGTCAATCTCACGTGCCTGCCTCCCTCGAAAGATGTCAAGATGACGTCACTTTCCCCAGAAATGGTGCAGAGGAAAGGTGATGCTCCAAATGGGTGTGATTGGTCAGAAAAGAGGGAGCTCCCGCCACAGTTTTCGCGCGTAGATTCAACTAGCACATACCTACGATCATGTCTTCTGTCCTAGCCAACTTACTCTTCAAACGAAGAGGAACAAACTTTGAATTTTTTTTCTTTTTAATTGGCTGGGGGTGCACATGTGCCTATGCTCCTATCAGTGGCCTCCCCTGCTTATGACCTTCACAGTAACCTCCTGAAAAACTTGTATCAGTGGACCTTGGAATCCTCTGTTCTGAGGTCTACTGACGACTCACTATTGATTTCTTCAGGACTACAGGGGAAGAATGCGCAATGTATCTCTCCCATGACTGTTTGGCATTCACTAAAAGGTTAATCGCTCAAGAGAGAGTTAGTTGGGCAACTCCCCAAAACCGTACAAAGGAGATAGATTACGTGTCGTCTATCTCCAAAAATAATTTTGTCCCATCAAAACATGTTTACTTGATAGCTGAGAGGGATAATCAGATGGGGATTTTGTATCCCTTGCCCTCATAAAAATCAAGGCCATCTTAAAGACGGAAACCGGGCAGATCTGACTATGCCGGTCCCAAATATTTGAGACCTATTAGTCTGCTCAGTGATCATCAAAATTCTAGAGAAAATCATTGACACACAAGGGATACCAAACTATCAATTGGACCAATTCACAATCAACACGCTTATATTGACGGAAAATCTGTTGACACGCGTATCCGTCCTCGCCTCATTTGCTGTTTCTGATACTTCAAGACGTTTGATAGCTAGAAGTAGCGGAGACAACTCAATCTTGAATATTTGAATGAAAATAAATATAATTTTGAATTTTACTCTTTAGAAGGTAGACATTTCATTGAATTTTTTGAAATTGAATTAAAATTATTTCATTTCTTTGAATAAAATATAAATATAATTTTGAATTTACTCTTTAGAAGGTAGAAAATTCATTGAATTTATTGAAATTGAATTGAAATTATTTCATTTCTTTGAATAAAATATAAATATAATTTTGAATTTTACTCTTTAGAAGGTAGAAATTTCATTGAATTTATTGAAATTGAATTGAAATTATTTCGATTCTTTGAATAACATAAATATAATTTTGAATTTTGCTCTTTACAAGGTAGAAATTTCATTGAATTTATTGAAATTGAATTGAAATTATTTCGATTCTTTGAATAACATAAATATAATTTTGAATTTTACTCTTTAGAAGGTAGAAAATTCATTGAATTTATTGAAATTGAATTGAAATTATTTCATTTCTTTGAATAAAATATAAATATAATTTTGAATTTTACTCTTTAGAAGGTAGAAATTTCATTGAATTTATTGAAATTGAATTGAAATTATTTCGATTCTTTGAATAACATAAATATAATTTTGAATTTTGCTCTTTACAAGGTAGAAATTTCATTGAATTTATTGAAATTGAATTAAAATTATTTCATTTCTTCAAATAAAATATAAATATAATTTTGAATTTTACTCTTTAGAAGGTAGAAATTTGATTGAAATTTCATTGAATTAATTGAAATTGAATTAAAATTATTTCATTTCTTTGAATAAAATATATAATAATTTGAATTTTACTCTTTAAAAGGTAGAAATTTCATTGAATTTATTGAAATTGAATTAAAATTATTTCATTTCTTCGAATAAAATATAAATATAATTTTGAATTTTACTCTTTAGAAGGTAGAAATTTGATTGAAATTTCATTGAATTAATTGAAATTGAATTAAAATTATTTCATTTCTTTGAATAAAATATAAATATAATTTTGAATTTTACTCTTTAAAAGGTAGAAATTTCATTGAATTTATTGAAATTGAATTGAAATTATTTCGATTCTTTGAATAACATAAATATAATTTTGAATTTTGCTCTTTACAAGGTAGAAATTTCATTGAATTTATTGAAATTGAATTAAAATTATTTCATTTCTTCAATAAAATATAAATATAATTTTGAATTTTACTCTTTAGAAGGTAGAAATTTGATTGAAATTTCATTGAATTAATTGAAATTGAATTAAAATTATTTCATTTCTTTGAATAAATATAAATATAATTTTGAATTTTACTCTTTAAAAGGTAGAAATTTCATTGAATTTATTGAAATTGAATTAAAATTATTTCATTTCTTCGAATAAAATATAAATATAATTTTGAATTTACTCTTTAGAAGGTAGAAATTTGATTGAAATTTCATTGAATTAATTGAAATTGAATTAAAATTATTTCATTTCTTTGAATAAAATATAAATATAATTTGAATTTTACTCTTTAAAAGGTAGAAATTTCATTGAATTTATTGAAATTGAATTGAAATTATTTCATTTCTTTGAATAAAATATAAATATAATTTTGAATTTTACTCTTTAGAAGGTAGAAATCTGATTAAAATTTCATTGAATTTATTGAAATTGAATTGAAACTATTTCATTTCTTTGAATAAAATATAAATATAATTTTGAATTTTACTCTAGAAGGTAGAAATTTCATTGAAATTATTTCAAGCCAACGTTTGGAAGATATTCCTGTTCATTGTAAATCTTGAAATATAAACTTTTTCACCTTTACTTAAACGTGCTATTGTTCACAGTTTTGATTTGGGACGACCAAAAGAAACAGGAAGCGATTAGTCTACAGTTTCTTCTCCCGTCAGAGGTGTTCGGCTCCGAAGAGACAGAATTGTGGTGGTTCTTGAAGGGCTCATCAAAGTCTTCACGTTTACTCAGCAGCCACAGCAGCTGCATGTTTTTGAGACCAGTCCCAACCCTAAAGGTATGAGTCTTTTAGTTGCCTTGTCTTCAGAAAATACTTTTTTGTCACAGTGGAGTGAATTTTTTACCCGACATTGGACTATTTCTAATCCGATCTCTTAATGCAGATTGTTGGCTGTCTAAAATCGAGTCTATAGATCACGATCTCCAACGACGTCGGGATCAATCGATTCCATCAATGGGGAGTTTGTCTCAATTTTAAATTCTAGAATTTCAAGTCAAATTCTATACTAGGGCCCTAGAATAACGTTTAACATCAGGAATACCCAAGGAGAAAACATTACCGTAGAAGAAAATGCCTAAACAAGTGAAGCCTCTGTCAAAAAACACCGCGAAAATTGCAGGAAACTGATCACATCATACACATCATTCCTCCCGCAAAACCACGCGAAAACTGGCTGGATTCACACTGCTGAGAGCTCTGACGAAGCGTAACAGAATTTTCAGGAAATAGTATCAAAGAACGACAGCAGGTAGAATTGCAGGCCCTCTTGTGACCACACGAATGAACCACTAAAATAATGTGATTCAAATAAGGAAATTAACTAATATAGAAACTAAATAAGAGAAGATGTAGACTAATAATGCTTGATAAACTAATATGTAGATGTAGAATCGTATTGTAAAAAAGAGTGAGTAAAATTGCTTCTTTTGTCACTTTCACGTTTGGGTGTTTCACTCCCGCAGTAAGCACTCCAGTGTTCAACCAAGTAAGCTATAGTTTCATGTAAGCTTCCAGAGGTAGCACTACTATCGTAAGGGGCACTGATCCTCCTATACAGTCAGATTGGTTAGAAAACCCTTTACGTTGCATCATGGCTGCGCCCATGAACAGATTGCCGCTACATTTGAAATTTCCATTTCCTAAATCTCTAAACTTTTGGATGCTTTTTCGTAGACGCACACCACAGTAGTTTCTTGTCAGTAAACTCTTTCGAAAAAAAAAAACAATGAGGCAAATTCCCATTGTTGGTCGTTCATTTGACTTGAATGTCCTCAACCCTCGAATGAATACTGCAATTTAGTCATTTGTAGTGATTTACTTCTGAAGCGGCGGGTTTTAGTGGACTGTATTTTATTTTTATTTAAATCTATAGGCTGATAGGATCGTAAGAAAAAGGGTTTTGTTTCTATTAAAACAGTGAAGGTGTGGGAATAAAGGAAATAAGAGATGATACTCACTCGTACCTTTGGGCAGCGCGCTGCATACCTCAGGGGCCCCTGGGCGTAGAGTCTGGTAGTACAGCTTCCTGGACGGAGATGGTGATTTGATGAAGGAAAAGGTATGCGAAATGGAGAAAGTCCGAGGGAAGTGAAAGCAATCGCGATTATTTATGATTTAAACTGAACTGATTAGAGGAAAAGATGAAATACTCAATTTAAAGAGATTTAGTAAATTTAAGATAAAATTTGCGGTTTTGACTGAAAGTTAAGAGAGAGATGTTGCGGTTGTACAAGCGGAGGTAGAAGAGAGAGATAGACAGGGGGAGCGCACAGGTGTTCTCCCCTCAGCAGAGGTGATTGGGGGAAGGGGTATGGTACCACCACTCCTATAGAATAAGTTTTCACTGAATGGGCGCTAACAACTTCCATATTCACATCCATTGCCAGAAATCAGTAAGAAAGCGAGGGTGAATCGCTATTAAAACTTTGGCTGCCAACTAGATCTAAAATGGTCTAGCAGGACTACCCAGGAGTCTCTCAGCAAGTAGCTAACCAAACATAGCGAACTTCCCTCTACCTCTCATCAAGTTAATTTTGTTTATTATCCAGGCTTGTGCGTACTGTGCCCGAATTCAGACAACTCGGTCCTGGCGTATCCTGGTCGTCGTCCCGGGGAGGTTCGATTGGTTGACTTGGCGGACACTGAAAGGCGACATTTGGAAGTAATGGCCCACGAAGCTCCTCTCGCCTGCATCGCTCTCAACCTCCTCCAAGGAACGCGTCTGGCAACGGCTTCTGTTAAGGTAAGGTTAAGGTTGACCAAGGTAACTTAACTATACAAAGTAGTAAGTGGGTTGTAAGTTCACCTGTTTATAGTATTCTTCTGGTATACCTTTTTGGGATCTTGTCCAACTGTTGATTGAGTCCTTAGTTGATACGTCACAAGCATTTAACAAAATGCGAATCTTTATATAAATGAAGTTAGTTAACTTGTTCTTAGTTACTAGTTTTGATTTATGTCAAACGGAAAATGGTAAGAAAATTGGAGTTTTGACTCGCGAGAGTTGCCCAGAACGGTTAGTTTATTATAGGGGTATTTATGGTCTGATTCGATCGTTGTATATCGAAACTGTGGTAACTATTCGACTTCGAATCGTCGAAAATTGAATTGTGCGTAGCGCTCCTTGCGGCATCAGACAAACCACAAGGCCGCATGTTCATTTATTTCCTTTTAGTTGAAAAATGAGAATACCCCAGAGGTTCCTAATAAAATTCTATTCAAAGTTTCTAGTACACAAACGAAAAAATCTACGGCTAGAAATATAAAAGGATCATGCTTCAGACTCTGAATAGGTCCTTCGGACGAGGAGTCTTCTCTCAAACGAAAACCCTTGCTACTTCCCTCACACAATTTGAACGCATTTGGTACTTAGCTCATGGCTGAAACATGTTCCATGCTAGAAAGGAGAATGTGCTATGCTCACTTTTATGCCAGCAAGCAACATTTCTACTTCTCCCACAGACCATCAGATGGTTGCATTTTTCCTTAGCCGCTTGGGTGGCTCAGCTCCACTCATTAACACATGGACACGGATCGCGTCTATGTCACGCAAATCCCGGGGTCCCTGCAGTTCAAGAATATATGCTCCTGTTCTTTCGTTCTCGGTTACCGCTCTTTTCTAGCTGTTTTTCGTAATAGATGAACTGTAATGAGTTCGAACGGTTCATCTGGAGATGAATTGGTCGAGTTGAGTCATGAGAAGTTATCAAAGTAGTTTATTATGTATAAGTTAAGGTTTTGGTAGATTTATAGTTATTGAGGTTTAATAATTATTTATAAGTTAATTGTTATAAACAGTACAAAACAGTATTATTTGAATACCTATATCATTTGTTTATATTATATTTTGACGTTGCAATACCTGTTCTTAGCAACAATAAAAATGATTGATTTTGAGGTCTGCAAGGCACAGCCTTCTAAAGTGTTCATCTCGTCTCATGCCTTTCTTCATAACTCTTGTAATTTCCATTGATCATTCTGAAAGATTTTTTTCCGAAGGGTGAATCGTACAAAACACATTAAAACTTTCTGAAATTCAAATAAAGAACTTTTTTTTTCTTCAGAAAAAGTGTAGAACCCATTAACGAAGTACATTTCAGATCTCAAGTTTGCTAGTGGAGAGCGATTTCAATCAAGTAAGGGGTTCCGTATTACCAAAACTTATAAATAAGAAAATATATATAATGGACAAAAATAAAATCTCCAAAGTCTAGCTCGAGACCGGACAATGTTAAAACGAATTGTCGAAAAAACCCGTTGTCAACTACCTACCACCACCGATGTCAAGGGCGCGCTAAAGAGATTTTCCCTCCGTCTCCGGTCTCGAAGGACCGTAATTTATTCAAATCACAGGCGTTCCAGAAAAGTGTCAGGTATGAAAAAAACCGCTCAAGTACGAGTGATAAAAAGAACGGGGTTGCCAGTTTAATTTGAAATTTGACCGTGTTCCTTTCAAGGTGGGAAAAGTTACCTTTGGAGAGTCGTGTTATACATATACTCGTACCTAACGCCATTCGATGCTTATTGGCCTTCCACACCTTCAGGTATCTGAGTGTCTTTCTATTCTTCTTCTTTGATCCTTTGAGCTACAATTCATTTAGCTGTCATGGGATTGCCAGTTATGATTCAACCTTACTTCGATCAATCCTCTCCTCCGAAAGGAGTAGACGTGCTGCACACAGGAATACCTCTTATGCAGAAGTCAGTGTAACAAGGCATGACATAACATAGCATGAATCTCCTCACGTAACACGGCGTCCTGTCTCAGAGGTAGGTATGTTTCACTCGGTTTGTACAAAATATAAAAATTATAATTTCTATGTGGTTTTAATAGATTTTATTCTGCTTTGTGATGTTTTGACCAATACTTAATCGCAGAAGATCGAATTACTACATCCTCGAAACCCCAATATATTGAATTAATTTTGAATTTTCGAGGAATAATCATGAATTTTTTTCATGGTGTAGCACATAAGATAAGCTGGATATTGAAACACTCCTCTTCCATGGCTGGCAGTCCCCTTTGGCTCATATCAGTAGGTCCATGCTTTGGTTCCATGGAAGTATCGATTCTTTTCTATTTCTATGGATGGTCATGGACATTTTTCTGTTTTGTTAATGGAATCCAGGACCACATAGGAACGTGAGGTCAACTCCAAGCAGAAGAGGTCGGCTCCTAGGGTGTTTTACTCACCAGGTGATGAAGAGTGGGGGTGGCGTAATGGAGTCAGGACCTCTTCAGAAGTTCTAGTGCTTGCAATAGCTGCAATAGTGCTTGCAATAGTTGTGTAAAAATGATGGTTTTATTACACTATTAACAGTTGGCTGAAATGATGGTTTCTTTGTATTGTTTTGGTTTCATATCATCACGATTTTTTCTGATGACTATCTCAACTAACTATGACTATGTTAGCATTTTAACATTTGAAATAAAATATTCAAGTAGAGTGAAAACTGTAAATTCACATGTAATTTATCAGTAAAAGTGTGTGATGCGTTCAGTGTCATTCAACTCAACAACCTAGTCAGGCATCGAATTTGCCAAAACAAAGTTTTGAGCGTGCTAGTTTTTTCTACTGTTGACATACAACCATGAGTTATGTTTTCTCAGCCCTCGAATACCGTCTCCTCCCTCCAATAAAGAATTCTATGTTTCGCTTGCTGTTAGTTGGCGATCCTTTAGACCTTTTTGCGTAGTTATTTTCGAGCATTTCAATGAGAGGATCAAGTCAAATGAATTAATAGGAAGCATTTAATAACACAACTGAATTGGCTTTTTTACCTATTTATTAGGGGTGTTATGCAGGCTAATCCACTATAATTTACCCCCTTCCTCACCCTCGCAGCATTTTCATTTTATCGGAAGCTCTCTCATCTCATTTAGGTGCTGACAATTACACCTGTAATTCGAATATACACCAATGGTTCATCAACAACTCATTAGAAAGTCACATTCATGAACAGTTCTATAAATTCTGTGCGATTCTTCCTGAAATTCTCAACATTTTTCAACTTTTTCTCTCATTTCGTCACTTCCAACCAAGCAGGAAAGGGACCATCACGGATATTGGTAGAATACTTTTTAAAAAGAATCAGGCAGATTAGTACCAAAATAAAAAAAATGCAAGGTGTTCAGGTTTTCAAAAAAAAGTAATTAAAACAATTAATAAAAT
This sequence comes from Apolygus lucorum, assembly GCA_009739505.2. Taxonomy (NCBI): domain Eukaryota; kingdom Metazoa; phylum Arthropoda; class Insecta; order Hemiptera; family Miridae; genus Apolygus; species Apolygus lucorum. The sequence continues at coordinate 31,218,868 of CM019182.2, forward strand.
ATAAATAAATAAATAAATACAAATAAACTCGTCGTCCTGTAAATTACCGAAATGAGTACTTATTTCTTCCTTCGCGCCAATGGTGGTTCTGAAGTCGTCAAGAAGTACATCTAAACAATCCTTTTCAATAGGTTTGGCACCTATTCGTAATTCCGTTGGGAGTCAGAAACCCAATTCAGTTTAGTAAATGTTAGTACATGCAACTCTCATAAAACAGTAAATTTGATGATTTCACAGTGGACTTGATCACTAACACCGCATCCTCCATTCGACTGCAGTATTTTCAGGCGAACAACATTTCCGTTGCAATACAAAGTAGCGACAGAATAGGAACTCGCATGCCGATGACAGATAGTACTGGATAACCGTGTTCAGTAATTTTCCACTTCCCCAAGCAGGTACCCAGAAATATGTAGTTTGTGTGTTCACCAAAACAGAGGAGTCACAGCGCACCAAACTATGAGAGCAACGGGGCTCGACGAAAGGGATTCGGCCAGAACAAATAGCCCGTGAACGCGATCCCTACTTCTGATTCCATTTCCGCTCCCGAAGGGTTTTTGATTTTAATGCTTTCAACCAGATGCGTTCAGATCCGGGGATTCCTAACCCGACGATATTGGGGTTGTTACTGCCCTCTGCGCAATGTGAGGCGGGAAATGCGGCCAGAATGAAGCCAGAGTCTCTACAACTAAATCATGATCATCAGTTAGAAGTTCAGTAATATATTGGACAGTACAAGCGACATTCGTACGGAATTGACTTATACTTTACTCTCGAACGTTTCTTTGAGTTGTAATCAGTTTTGGATCCTTACCTAGCAACCAGTAACCAAATTTTCTAATGAAGGCACCTACAACTCTTTATTATACAAATTCACGTGTTGAAGAGTTTATTTATTCAACGTAAATTTGATTGTGAAGCGAAACTATGGTTAGTACGTTGTGACAATTGCTTACCATTGTGTAATAATTTGCAGCGTTTTTCGCTGGGATCATTCCAAATTTCAGCAAACGACATTTCTGCAAACGTTTGAGAGAGTGCGGAAACCAGGAGTGGTTCTGCAGTGAAATCGGATGTTTTTCATGACGATTTCCATTTAAATGTTTACGTTTCAAGGTAGGTAGAATCCAAAAAATCGAATAAACATTTTCCTTCCGTCCGCCATACGCGGCACTTTCCTTAGTTCCCATGGACCGATGTGCCTCTCGAAATAAAGGTATTGTTTTTTCACCAATTTGAAATAGTTTTGAATGTTAAGAATCGAATGAGACCGCCCAGAGCTCAGTAGGACCAACCATTCACTCCCTGTGAGAATTTAAGGGTTGGACTTGAGATAAATCAGATACACGAGTGTGAATTGCAAAAGAGGCCTAATCTCTCCGTTCAAATTTGATTATTTTTCGTTTCCGAGTTCTACTCAGTTTTGCTTCCTTAGCAACCAGTAATAAAATTTCTTATGAAGGCACCCAAAACTCCTTATTTCTTAGAATTGAGTGCGAAGAATTTTATTTCTTCCAAGTAAGTAACACTTGATTGTGAAGCAGGTAGATACTACGAGTCGTTTAAATTAAATTCTACGTATCCCTAACATACAAGAATGAATCAGTTAATTTATTAATCCGAATGTTACCAAGAGGATGAGATTTCAACAATGGGGACAATGAGATCAATGTCTTGTTTACCATTAGAAATAAATGACTATATTGATAGGCTGTTTTGTGTTCAAGAGGCAAATATAATAATTCATTTCGATAATGAGAATTCGTTCTATATGATTTCATCTGAATTATGTCGTAGTTCATTAGCGGGAAAGCCGGTCTTCTGGTGGCAGCACTCAATGCTGCTCCTGTGCTTCGAAAGTGCGTTATCTCGTTCTTCTTGAAAAAACATTGTGTATGAGTATATTAAATATACTCATACACAATTTTATTTCAATCAATTTTATTGAATCAGAATAATGACGCATTTATAATATTCTGTATTATTTTCTTTATTCTATTTATAATATTCTTTATAATATTTATGTATAGAGTAAGAAACAATCATAATCTCAACATTCCTTAGAAAGCAATAAAAATCCGAATGTCGGCCAACTGTGAAGATCACTCAAGTACACAGGCGGAAAGAGCGAAAATCCCAAGAAATTGCTCTCGCACGTTTCGGAATTCACCCCCTTAAATTCTCAGCTCATCCGGAAGATCCTCCACGGAATATTAATTATTTCCAGAGGAGAACCCCACGAACCATATCTTCTCTGATTTATTTAATTATGTTACATAGGAAGAAGGTTAAGGAGGATGGCCGAGATGGGGGCCTTTAGCATCCCCCAACCAGCCCTAAAGTCTCGCGTAGGAGTCGCACCATCGGACTCTCCTTTCTGTTTTAATCCTTGTATATTCAAGTCTCACTCCAGATTTTAAAGGCTTAAACCTTCTCACAATTCCTCAGGGGATTTTAACATAAATCCGGTCTAACCCCCCACGTCCCTCCCCTAGCTTTTTTACCCTGAAAGTTCCAAAACTTGCCTGGGAAAACGTTGTGAATCATCAGTTTCCGGAGATATGAAAATTATTGCCCGCGCGAGCGGAGCTTTCCTTGAGAATATCAAGAACCCCAGGACACAAGAATCCCTTAAAACTCTGCCTCTTTCCTCCAGGCTGTTCTCCTCTCTCCTTCCATGTTTTTCACTCCTGGAAATATTATCCTCTTATGCCAACTGAATACAGCAACTTTTCATGATTGCACTTGACAAAAACTCGTATTTCTTTTTTAAATTGGTTCCTTGCCATGAATAGAAATCTTCCTCATAGAATCTGGACCCCTTGGCTTTCTAGTAAATTTTGTTGGCTAGAACTGGTCGATGGGAAACTAGTCCAGAATGGCAGCCGCAGGATTGTATTTTTTTGCCGTAAAGGGAACGAATCCAATGCGGTCATGGGGAACTCAACTAAAACAATCATTCGGTAGGGTTTACCCTTAAGGTTTATGGGACCATATAGGTATGGGAAAGGGCATTGCAGTGAGTATGGAGTGTGTTTTCCAAACTATCTATTAATTTATATCAGCATTTTTAGGTACATCGAAAAGTTCAAATCAACTTCTCTACCCTAACCGGTCGATCAATTTTTCATGCAATTTAATTATTCCCATTAATTAACACAATTGTCCAGGTCCCCTAGAATAATACTGTTTCACATCAGAAATTCTCGTGGTAGTAGTGAAAGCTTAAGAATTGTTTAGCTTTTGGGGGATAAAATTATTTCTCCGAAATCAATATTTCTACTCGATCACGTTTTAGACCTTCCTGAACTATTTGATACCATGTCTGCCTGTAGAAATAACTTATTAATGAACAGTATTCATTCGTTTTCCAAAAATGGAATGCTCTAAGTCCCTAATGATCAGGTTAGTGAAGGAAAAAACGATGGAAACAGACGATAAACTCAAACTAGTCAATAAAATCCGATCAATGATTGGTGTAGTACAGTGATAGAATCAAAATTTACAGAATAAGTAACGCGTCGAGACCATCAAAACCACCTTCGCCGTATTCTCTTCATTGTCACAGGAATAACACCGGAGATTCGCGCTGTAATGAGATAACGCAGGCGGGGAGCCGTCCCCCATTCTCCATTTAATGAGAGGATCTGAGCACTAGACGCAATCTGGTTCCCGACTTACACGTTATCTGGTTCGTTCCCTTTTACGTGTAAGTTAATATAATATTGCGGTAATGAGGTTACCCTTATCACACCCGTCATGTTCTACGTTGATATCTAATGTGGATGAAGTTTGTTAACAGGCATAAGCGGTCCCGCTGAAAGGCATCAAGTTATTATGGTATGATGAAATAAGATCATCAACCAATAATTTATTATATTTTTGAGAATGGTGATCGGAAGCAAATCCTAATCATTCTTCTAAGAATTATTTTGATTGAAATCTTGTTGGGTGAATCTTGCCAGAAGTAATGGACTACGGAAGCTCAGTACATTGAATCGCGTTTTGCGCTTCAGCTTTCCGAACAAGATTTTATTTCTTGTCTGTCTGTTTGTCGGGCGGTAATTCTTTGTCCATTGAGAAAAAAAGTTATGAAGTTGGGATTCGATTTTGATGTAGGTAAGTTGCTCCTCAGATAGAACCTTACATTTCATCGGCATCGGTCCGATAGTAGAGTTTTGCGCTAGTTCAAACGCCCTTTTCCTCAATCACCCAATTTTCCATGAAATTGTTTCCTCCGCCACTGTTATTTAATTTCTAGTACCATCTGTTGTAGGGTGGAGCTAAAACGAGAAATAGACAACCGACAACCCTTTGAAAGAGAGAACTGAATTTTGCATTCGGGGTGTATGCAAAGTAATGCAGCAAAACGGGTGAGTGACACGAGTCTGTCCAAACTTCAACCTGAGATAAGCGACACACACTATTGACAGGAACAGAGTTTTCTTGGTTTACAAATGGTGTTCTTGACAATATATTACTTGGATTTTCATGGAAATAGTCTTCACTTGAATTGAGATTAGGATATTTTTGTACTTACCAGAAATGCAGAGCAAATGCTTTTAAAGGGTTAGGGCCAAACTTTAGAGGAATGTTTTCCACGGCTCTGATACATCAATAAATTACAAAACACTTCGAAAAACGATAAAAGGTGATTTTATATCCTTTTTCTCCAAGATGAGATCTCAACAGAGTCTAACAAAACAGTCGATAACTCGATGACTTTGGTCGACGATTCCCTAAAGTTTAGCTGGTGTTGGTTACCCAATTTTCGCACTCATCCGACCTAGTGAAAAGGCAAATACACATTAACGGAACGGTAATGAATTCTAGATAGAGTTAACGTGTATGGGTTCTTAAAATTGTCAACGTAACAGTGCAAGTAACCCTTTCTTATCAGGGATCAGTTTCCACTAACTAATTTTGCACAGTAAGAAGATATCTATTACACAGTAAGTAGATATATATTTTAATTTGTGCATATTGTGTCGTTCAAAATGGTAACCGACTTCAGGAACTATCTAAAAGATCCAGAATGGATAAAATATTTCAAATATAGGAGACGGGTGGGGACGGCGGTGTGGCTACGTCGATGGGGCGTCGTTGTTTGGCGGTGGACTTTGGACCGACCTCTGCGGGGATCGTGGGTTCAAGGCTCATCGCCGGTAGCGTGCGTTTTTCGGCGGCCGGGGCTCTCATGGCGATGAGGTAATGGGAAGCCATGAGCGAATCATCTGAACAAATTATGATCTTTTCTTTGTAAGACGGCTGATGACGTCTGCGACGCTAGGAATGGCAGTCGGACGAGAATCCAACCTGAAATGGTTGTTTACTTTACTTTTTACTACGTACTCTACTATAGGTCATGGATATATTATTTTGTGATCAGCGACCTCTTTGCATTTCTGTCCATTCGCTTCCTTAGCTCATGTGGTAGGAGCTCCGATTCAGAATCGGAATGATAGAAGATCGAGCCCCCGGTCGAAGAAAGTTAATTTTTGATGATTCAACAATATGGCGCAGTCGTTAAGACCCGAACGGTCTCCTCAGCATTTCTCAGAGAAACAATAATTCATTAAGATTAGGTCATCAAAAAACTCCCTCCCAAGACACGAGTCGAGCCACCGCCTATTCGGACAAACGTTGAGGTCAGCAGATCCCCCGCCCCGTCAATAAGGAACAATAACAAAAACTCCAAAATCATTCAAAAATACGCGTTCTCAATGGGTTGTGAAATGCCGGCCAAAGCAGCCTCCCTGAGTAGGTTACGGAGTACCTAAGATTTCCTAACGGGGGAGGGGTGGGGGGAGATGTTGTGATCAGCGACCTCTTCGCATTTCTGTCCATTCGCTTCCTTAGCTCATGTGGTAGGAGCTCCGATTCAGAATCGGAATGATAGGAGATTGATCCCCGGTCGAGGGAAGTTAATTTTTGATGACTCAACAATATGGCGCAGTCAGTGAGACACGAACCTACGCTCGAGGGAAGTTAATTTTTGATGATCAACAATTAGATTTCAGGGGTTCACTGCATTTGACGTAAACTATTCAGTATATCATATAGATGTTCACCCTAGTTATGGAGAAATTATTCATCAACCTACAACCAACTAGAGTTATTGGAATAAACGTACCTTGAACATTCGTTGAGGGACGCAGGCCGCAATGAGCCTTCATAAGCTGTAATGAGATCTATAGAGGACCACCCGAAACGTCCGTTGATGTGTCACGAGTTTTCCCTGGGGAATAAACAAAAATGAATGGGAGGATCAGTGGCGTCAGACTCGTGTACTTGACAGGTGTTCCTGTCCTGCAATCGGGATGGGGCAGCTGGAAAATATCTGACCGTTTAGAAAATTACCTCTTCTATTCTGCTGTTTACCACATTCTGAACTCCGAGCTCTGATAAGGCCATTTAATGGAAGGTAATTCTAATATAGTGTTCCATCATCTTGGGGAAAAACACCATTGGGCTGTAATCAGGATAAGTACAAGTACCTACCAAGGTAGAAAATATTACACAACGTGGTCCAAAAGCAATACTGATTAGTCATGTTAATATAATATTTTGTAACTATTTGTGTACTTTTTTTTGACTACTTTCTTACTTCATTGTTCAAAGAAATATTACAGTTTTAAAGGAAACCAAATGCAGAGAGAAGTTCTTGCTTAGACGCGATTTGTACAATTTTAATGCACAAGGAACTCAAACTTCCACGGAAATAATGTATCGATGGAATGAATATAAAACCTTCAAGTACTCGTAGGGACCGAACAATTTGTCCTACAGAGCTCCGGGTGGTCTCAAAAATTTTTAAAAATTCAATACTATTTAAAATTGGCTAAAAAAACTCTACCTTTATTTTGAGAGTTTTCGAGCTAGGGCACTCTTGAAAATGTCAACCCTTAGTTTTCACCCCTTAGAAGTGACTGACATCAACCAAAGCTTCGCGGCACAACTAGACCCCAAATGGAGCCCATATACTAAATTTGAACCAAATCGGTCCAGTGTTGCTAAGAAAAGTGCCGCGTACGGCGCACAGTGGGGCCAAATGGCCAAAAAGCGGAAAAAAGTCATTATCTTTTGAACGAATTACTGTATCGTCTTGGGAATGGTTTCATTCGATTCCGAATACGAAAATACATTAGAAAAATATGTTTTCTGACGTTTAAATTCATTATTTTAGTACTAAATCTTGAATTTTGAAAAAAATAATGTTACTGTGGAAAAGCGTGTGAAAAAAAACAGAAAAGCGGTTTTACAGGCGATGGGTGTGTGTTATTTTGTTTTTTCTTCATTTCAGAGGTTATAAGATACGATAAAGATGATTGAATTGAGGTTTCTTTATATATGTATGTAAATATATATATGTAAATATATTTGTGTAAATATATATTTATATATTTAATTTTGACAAAATTTTGAGTGATAAAAACCTCTGAAAATTGGATAGTAAGCGATCGAATATTGGAACGAATCCAAATTAAACATTTGCTAAATCCGAATAAGAGATTTTCAACGATGACATGTTCTCGGCATGTCACGACAGTACGAACTGACCATATTACTGCGAATGACAATCCGAAGAACCAGGTTTTGTTCAAACAGAACCTTGTTGACTCTTAGCAGAAATATTTTACGAAAACGTCGCTATTAACATCATTCTGTTTTCCAATAAAAAATAAAACAAAAAATGTCTGCCAAATGGGTGTGGCACATAGCTTCCCAGTATCCATAACCCGATTGTATAGATGATCCGACATTTGTAGCCTTAACTTGACTCCGTTACTCTGTGATTGTAGCTAACAGCCCACGTAGGGGACATTCTACATGTCAACATTCACAATCCCTGGAAATTTTATCGATTTCGAGAGGAAAATATAGAAGTTACAGCCTTTAGAAGGGTTTTACTCTGAAGCTGCGGTGACGGCAGAGACGGCGTTCTTGGTGTACCTTGTATCACATTTTAACCCCCTACATCTAAATTCGGTGAAATACGGCTATGAAATTTTTACAGCTTCTTTACAATGGTCAGATTTTAAGAAAAAAAATGAGCCAAACCGAAGGAAGGCGAAGCTCGGTTTTTTCCAATCCTCTAAAGTTGTATTTTGCTATAAAAACCCAAATCTGGAGCTAATGTTCAAGCTAAAATGTTATGAAAAAATAATTAGTATTTTTTAGAGATACTACATAATATATCCAACATTATATAATTTTATTTAAATTTTTTGAAACACATAGAACGTGTCAGGAAATTTTCAAATTCCACTCTCAAAGTGCTTGAAATCTCGAAATATCAGGTTTGAGCCCCCATTTAGCAGTGAAAACAATTTTTAAACATTGAAGGTCCTTCACACCCTGATTCTACAGGTAATAGACTTTGAGAAAACCACATTACATTTCTTTTTTAGTCACTTTGCAAAAATGGAGTTTTTTCCACTCCGGCCCCACTGTGCGGCGTACGGCGGACGGACGGAAATTTTTTTATTCGATTTTCGTATTCTACGTACCTTGAAACGTAAAACATCAAATTTTGAGGGGGGGGGGGGGGTTAAAATTTTTTTTTCTTGCTCGATTCCAAAGGCTTATTATTGAAAATAATAAACCAGAAAATAAGCATGGATTGAAATATTACAGTTCAAATTCTTCGTGG
>CM019182.2:31227620-31291995 GCA_009739505.2 Apolygus lucorum
GTCGGCGAGTGAAGGAGACGACCTTCTCGCTGCGGCGTTTTGACTTTACTTTAACTCCTACTCAACCTAAGAGAGACTGTCCCTATCCTATCATGCAGTACTGTCGCATCGGCGGGTCAGACCCATACCGGCATGCGGAGTACTGTGAGATGCGGGCTAGCTCGTCAGCCTCGGCGGTTCATAACCACACCGACGGGAAGACGAGATATTTGCTTGGTTGAGCCTACAGCTTCGAGGAGATACCCTGATGAAGGAGAAGTTGGAGAGCGAAATGAACAAGGCGAGAACTGGACTAGATTGGCATACTCGAGCATCCCTGAGTGAGCTTATATACTAGTGTGATTGGTTGAGGGAGAGAGAGGTGGAAGGGTGACGTCATGCGGCGCTTACTCCCCGTACCTCGACCCTCCCTTGCGGGGTGGTGCTCACTCAGGGATCCTCTCGTACTTCTTTATTTAAGAACTAAATGCTGAATTTAAATGTGGGTCATAACATAGGTCCCCCTAGTTCTTAAAGTAGAGAAGTTACATTTTGAATTTGAATTTGAAATTTATACAAAGTTTGGTTTGTATTGGAGCCGGTGACTGATTGAGCGAAGCTGCAGTTGTGGCGGCGATGGTCGTTGTAGCTGCTGAATACTGTATGCGTCGTAGGGACGAGGGCGTCGAGCGTGCCGGTTGCTGGCCGTGGGTCCGTCGAGGTACCTGGGTCTCGGGATGGTAGACCCTTCGGCGCCGTATGACGAAGCCTGTGCGCGCTCTCTTTAAAGGAGAGCGTAAATGAGATGATCGAAAATTGCCCGGACCGAAGTTTATTATTTTTGGAATGAATAGGATCCTCTCGACGGAGGTTCTTCGGCCCGGGACTTGCGGAAAAGGAAATAGGATTTGTGGAAAAGAAGGATTCTATATTTTGATCAAATTGTTCATTGAAGCTGCTGACTTCCTCGATTTCCATAACTTTGTCTTTTCTGTTGTTCGGGCTCTTGGAGACTCGCGTCCCAGTTTTATCCCAAACGTGATGTTTTTCCGTATCTTGTTGCCGCGGCATACGATCGATGGGCATGCGTTGTTTCGGCCTTGATGTAGGCGGTTTTGTTGGCTTTGTCGGCTTTCGTACGAAAGGGTTGCAGTCCGGCGGATATCTCTCCGCTGTTTGTTTCTTTCGTTCCATTATTTGGCGTAATTGGAACGGGCTGTTTCGGAGGTTTTTTGTTCGGTCGGGGGTTCGGCTGTAGTGTTCGTACTGCAGAGGTCCTGTCGGTATGCTCTTCCAGTGTCGAATGGTTCTTCCACGCGAGTGTCGGGAGGTACTTCGGTTTCCTCTTGAGAGGGGGTAATACCGTAAGCTGGCCTACATCTCTGTAGTGAAACGGTCATTTTGGAGCCGTCTACGAGTATTGTTGCCGTCTTGTCGTCGGTTCGAATGACCTTGTAAGGACCCGAGTATAATGGTCTCAATCCCTTTTTCATGCCTTCCTCCCGCAGGTAAAGTTTGGGCGTGTTGTGGAAGGAGTCCGGGAATCTTCGGTTTACTTTTCCGGGTGTTTCGGATGGTGTGTCCTTTATGTGTGTAGGTAGCGGTTGAAACACGTCCGCTGGAAGACGTAGGGGCGCGCGAAATATGCGTTCGGCCGCGCTGTATCCATCAGAGTATCTTATCGTGGTTCTTAGGCCGAGTAAGATCGTAGGTAAATCCTTTGACCAAGATGGAGAAGTAGCGGCCGTGCGTAAGGCGTTCTTGAGATCGCGATGCCACCTTTCAACTTTGCCGTTGGCTTCCGGATGGTACGCAGTAGTACGGATCCGTTGTATTCCGAATTTTTTGAGAAATTCTGAAAATTCAGAACTTTCAAATTGTCTTCCTTGATCTGAGGTAAGGAAGAGTGGGCATCCGTATCGTGCTATCCAATTCTTTGTGATATTGTCGATAACCGCTTTTGTTGTGATTGTACGGAGCGGGACGCATTCGGGCCAACTGGTATTGCAATCGATCATTGTTAGAAGATATTTATATCCTTCTGATTGTTCCAACGGCCCTACTATGTCAACATGGAGATGTTCCAGCGGCTGCGCGAAATCAAATTGTTGTGGTGACGTTTTCGGGTGTCTAAATTCTTTGAATTTAGCACAACGTTCGCAGGCCTGGACCCAATTGCGTAGGTCTGTGTTCATTCGCGGCCAAAATGCTCTAGCTCTTATAATGTCCCTAGTAGCTCGTATTCCAGGGTGGCTTAGAGCGTGATAATGTTCGAACATTGACCGTCGTAATGTGGTTGGAATGTAGGGTCGCGGAAGTTCACCCGATGTATCGCACCATATAGTTTTGTTGATGGACGGAACGTTTGTTTTTTCTAATCGTTCGTTGTTGATTAGATTGCGGAATTCAGTCGATTTGTCGTTCTGTTGTTCTTGTGCGATTGAGGCGCCTGTCGGGAATGTAGTCAATTCACTGAGCTCCGGTTGTGATGGTCGTGAAAGCGCGTCGGCCACTATGTTTGATGTGCCCGGAGTGTAACGAATGTCCGTCGTAAATTGACTTATAAATTCCATTTGACGTAGGCGTCGAGGTGATGCAGTTTTCCTGTCTTGATGTAGAGAGGTGGTTAACGGTTTATGATCGGTTACTACGTGAAATTCTCGTCCTTCAATGAAATCTCTGAAGTGCTTAATTCCTTCGAAAATGGCGAGTAGCTCTTTGTCGAAGGTTGAATATTTCATTTGAGCAGGAGCGAGAGTTTTCGAAAAAAATCCTAATGGTTCGGATTTTCCGTTGATTGTTTGCTGTAGTACTGCTCCGATACCGTTATCTGATGCATCAGTAGTTAGTGACAGGTGGCCCGTGGATGCTGGATGGGCTAGCATCGCTGCTTTTTGTAAGTCTGACTTACATTGTTGAAACGCTTGTTTGCGTTTATCTGTCCATTCAATGGGTCGTTTGTCCTTCTTTTTTGAAGGTTGAGGGATTGCTTCGACCAATGGCTGTTGATGGACTGCTGCGTGTGGGATATGACGGCGGTAGAAGTTGAGCATACCTAAAAACCGTCGTAGATCCGTTACTGTTGCGGGTAGCGGAAATGTTGTAAGGTTGTCCACTTTTTTCGGAAGTGGTTTTATCCCTTTGTTGTTTACGAGGTGTCCGAGACAAACTACTTCTGGTTTGGCGAGGACACATTTCTCTTTATTTACGATTAGTCCTTCGTCGGCGAAAATGTTTAGGACTTGTTGTACATGTTGCTGGTGTTCTTCTATTGAGGTTGATGCGATCAGAATATCATCGAGGAAGCAGAAGACGAAATTGAGACCTCTAAGGATCTGGTCCATATACCTTTGCCATGATTGGGCCGCATTTTTGAGTCCGAAATTCATTTTCTTATATTCGTATAGGCCGAAAGGTGTAATGATGGCGGTTTTTGGTATATCTGCCGGGTTGACATCGATGTGATGGAAAGCTCGTGATATGTCCAACGTAGAGAACACTGTGCATCCATGTAGGTGTGAGGAGAAGTCTCGTAAGTGCGGAACAGCATAGCGGTCGCCTAATGTACGTTCATTTAATCTTCTGTAGTCTCCGCAGAAGCGCCAGGTTCCATTTGGTTTGGGAACGGCGTGTAACGGACTGGCCCACGGGGATTTAGATGGGCGAATTATCCCGTCCTTTAAAAGTTGTTGGAAACTTTCTTTAGTTTGGCGGAGTTGTTCAGGATGTAAACGGCGACTTTTTGCTGTGACGGGCGGTCCTTTTGTCTCGATGAAGTGTTTCACCGATGAGAGAAGAGATGAATTCCTTTGTGCTGGTTTGTAAGAAGCCAGCATTTTGGTAAAGGCCGGGGGAGTTGCCTCCGTTGATACCCCGGTGTTGACCGTATTTACGTATCCCTTGATCGGTTGTCGAGAGTGAGGGTTATACAGGTGCCTGTTTTTAAGGTCGACGTGTAGGCCGAAATAGCTTAAAAAATCTGCTCCGATGATTGGACGTTTTACATCGGCGACGATAAAGGCCCATTCGTATACTTCGTTTTCCAGTATCACTTTCGTACGGTATTGGCCGTACGTTGTAATGGCGGTGCCGTTTGCCGCAAAGAGAAGCTGGTCATTGTTTTTCTTCCTCCATTTGAGTAAGGTGTTCGGAAGAATTGAGATGCTAGCTCCAGTGTCGATAAGGAAGGGGATATTGTTCTTCCTGCATTTCACAAACAGACGGTTTGAAACATCGGTGAAAGGAATGCCCGCCTTGTGTACAGGCGGGCTTCCTAGTTTTCCGACCAGGACACTGATTTAAAGGAGCAAGGTTTTGTGCATTTCTGTGCCTTCTTTCGGAAGGTGAAATGGTACCAACATAGCCCACCTTTACGTGCCGGTGATGTTGAGCGGCTGCGAGGACGTTGATTCGCTGGCTTTCGCGTTCGAGGTGGAGGCTTGTTTTCGACCGCTTCCGTTTGAGGTTGTGGGTCTATCTGGTGTAGTGATGCTGACCCTCTGACTTCGTGGGCTGCGTCGGCGATGGGTGCTAAAAATTCGGCGTCCTTCGTCATCCACGGTGCCAGGATGGTTTGTACCTCGATTGGGAGAGCCTTGATCCAAAAGGCCTTCGTCAGGTCCTGCGGCATGAGGTCCCCCAGTTGGTGTCAGATTTTTCGCAGGAGTTGCGAAGGTTTCTGGTCCCCCAGGTGTTGTTGTTGTGTGAGGGCCGTGATCCGTTGATGACGTGAGGGCTCGAAAATTTCTATGAGCCTAGCCTTGAGGTCGTCATAAGGCGTGACGAGTTGAGCCGCTGTGAGGTCTGCCGTTTGTACTGCGACGTCGTAGGGCAGTAGAGGGAGCGTCCGAGTGAATCTGGCCCGTTGTGTGTTGATATGCGCGCCGGTGTAGGCAGCATCGAGTTGAAGGAACCAGAGGCGAGGATCATCCCTGTAGAACGGAGGTAGTGTCAAGGGGATTGACACTTTGGCGGCTTCGGCGAAGTCAGGCTGCGGGGGTGGATCGGGGATGCCGTTGTCGTCCATCTCTCTGCGTCGAATAGGTAGTTAAAAACGTGCGGGGTCACCACTGTTGTGTTCGGCGTGTCGGCGAGTGAAGGAGACGACCTTCTCGCTGCGGCGTTTTGACTTTACTTTAACTCCTACTCAACCTAAGAGAGACTGTCCCTATCCTATCATGCAGTACTGTCGCATCGGCGGGTCAGACCCATACCGGCATGCGGAGTACTGTGAGATGCGGGCTAGCTCGTCAGCCTCGGCGGTTCATAACCACACCGACGGGAAGACGAGATATTTGCTTGGTTGAGCCTACAGCTTCGAGGAGATACCCTGATGAAGGAGAAGTTGGAGAGCGAAATGAACAAGGCGAGAACTGGACTAGATTGGCATACTCGAGCATCCCTGAGTGAGCTTATATACTAGTGTGATTGGTTGAGGGAGAGAGAGGTGGAAGGGTGACGTCATGCGGCGCTTACTCCCCGTACCTCGACCCTCCCTTGCGGGTGGTGGCTCACTCAGGGATCCTCTCGTACTTCTTTATTTAAGAACTAAATGCTGAATTTAAATGTGGGTCATAACATTTATATTTTATTAATTGTTTTAATTACTTTTTTTTGAAAACCTGAACACCTTGCATTTTTTTATTTTGGTACTAATCTGCCTGATTCTTTTTAAAAAGTATTCTACCAATATCCGTGATGGTCCCTTTCCTGCTTAGTTGGAAGTGACGAAAATGAGAGAAAAAGTTGAAAAATGTTGAGAATTTCAGGAAGAATCGCACAGAATTTATAGAACTGTTCATGAATGTGACTTTCTAATGAGATGTTGATGAACCATTGGTGTATATTCGAATTACAGGTGTAATTGTAAGCACCTAAATGAGATGAGAGAGCTTCCGATAAAATGAAAATGCTGCGAGGGTGAGGAAGGGGGTAAATTATAGTGGATTAGCCTGCATAACCCCCTAATAAATAGGTAAAAAAGCCAATTCAGTTGTGTTATTAAATGCTTCCTATCAATTCATTTGACTTGATCCTCTCATTGAAATGCTCGAAAATAACTACGCAAAAAGGTCTAAAGGATTGCCAACTAACAACAAGCAAAACATAGAATTCTTTTATTGGAGGGAGGAGACGGTATTCGAGGGCTGAGAAAACATAACTCATGGTTGTATGTCAACAGTAGAAAAAACTAGCACGCTCAAAACTTTGTTTTGGCAAATTCGATGCCTGACTAGGTTGTTGAGTTGAATGACACTGAACACATCACTCACTTTTACTGATAAATTACATGTGAATTAACAGTTTTCACTCTACTTGAATATTTGATTTCAAATGCTAAAATGCTAACATATCTAGTAGTTGAGATAGTCATCAGAAAAAATCGTGATGATATGAAACCTAAACAATACAAAGAAACCATTATTTCTGTCAACTGTTAAAAGTGTAATAAAACCATCATTTTCACACAACTGTTGAAAGTGTAATACTGAGTATTGCAAGCACTAGAACTTCTGAAGAGGTCCTGACTCCATTACGCCACCCCCACTCTTCATCACCTGGTGAGTAAAACACCCTAGGAGCCGACCTCTTCTGCTTGGAGTTGACCTCACGTTCCTATGTGGTCCTGGATTCCATTGACAAACCAGAAAAATGTCCATGTCCATCCATAGAAATAAGAAAACAATCGATACTTCCATGGAACCAAAGCATGGACCTACTGATATGAGCCAAAGGGGACTGCCAGCCATGGAAGAGGAGTGTTCAATATCCAGGTTATCTTATGTGCTACACCATGAAAAAGATTCTTGATTATTCCTCGAAAATTCAAAATTAATTCAATATATTGGGGTTTCGAGGATGTAGTTATTCGATCTTCTGCGATTAAGTATTGGTCAAAACATCACAAAGCAGAAGAAATCTATTAAAACCACATAGAAAATTATAATTTTTATATTTTGTACAAACCGAGTGAACATACCTACCTCTGAGACAGGACGCCGTGTTACGTGAGGAGATTCATGCTATGTTATGTCATTCCTTGTTACACTGACTTCTGCATAAGAGGTATTCCTGTGTGCAGCACGTCTACTCCTTTTCGGAGAGAGAGGATTGATCGAAGTAAGGTTGAATCATAACTGGCAATCCCATGACAGCTAAAATGAATTGTAGCTCAAAGGATCAAAAGAAGAAGAATAGAAAGACACTCAGAGTACCTGAAGGTGTGGAAGGCCAATAAGCATCGAATGGCGTTAGGTACGAGTATATGAATAACACGACTCTCCAAAGGTAACTTTTCCCACCTTGAAAGGAACACGGTCAAATTTCAAATTAAACTGGCACCCCGTTCTTTTTATCACTCGTACTTGAGCGGTTTTTTTCATACCTGACACTTTTCTGGAACGCCTGTGATTTGAATAAATTACGGTCCTTCGAGACCGGAGAGAGGGAAAATCTCTTTAGCGCGCCTTGACATCGGTGGTGGTAGGTAGTTGACAACGGGTTTTTCGACAATTCGTTTTAACATTGTCCGGTCTCGACTAGACTTTGGAGATTTTATTTTTGTCATTATATATATTTTCTTATTTATAAGTTTTGGTAATACGGAACCCCTTACTTGATTGAAATCGCTCTCCACTAGCAAACTTGAGATCTGAAATGTACTTCGTTAATGGGTTCTACACTTTTTCTGAAGAAAAAAAAAGTTCTTTATTTGAATTTCAGAAAGTTTCTATGTGTTTTGTACGATTCACCCTTCGGAAAAAATCTTTCAGAATGATCAATGGAAATTACAAGAGTTATGAAGAAAGGCATGAGACGAGATGAATCACTTTAGAAGGCTGTGCAGACCTCAAAATCAATCAATTTTTATTGTTGCTAAGAACAGGTATTGCAACGTCAAAATATAATATAAACAAATGATATAGGTATTCAAATAATACTGTTTTGTACTGTTTATAACAATTAACTTATAAATAATTATTAAACCTCAATAACTATAAATCTACCAAAACCTTAACTTATACATAATAAACTATAACTAATTCACTTATAAATTACTACTACTAATTATTACTGCAACTAGATAACTGCAACTAAATAATAACTACTACTAACTACCTACAAGCTAACATTCAACTACCAAGGTTTAAGTAGTTACCTGCTTCATTACAATCTTGTTTCTCTAAAAAAAAACCAGCTTAAGGTAGATTGAGCTTGGAAAACGCAAAAATATCCATAGAAGTTTTTTTTTTGGGGGGAAAACTTCATTTTAATAAGTATCTAGAAAAAGAATTGGAAAACGCTGCAAATTAACAATGGTTTATTTTTTTCTATACATAGATTTTTCTATATATAGATTACTCGTCTGCAAAGCCACCAACCATCCAACATGAAGAAAAACATTGATAGCATTTTTCAATTTGAACGGAGATTAGGCCTCTTTTGCGATTCACACTCGTGTTTCTGATTTATCGTACGTCCAACCCTTAAATTCTCGTAGGGAGCGAACGGTTTGTCCTACAGGGCTCCTCGTGGCCTAAAAAAATTCAATACTATCTGAAATTGATGGAATAACAATACCTTCATATCAGAATTTTTTGAGTTAGGGCGTTTGCAAAATTTCAAAATTAATTTTTCAACCCTTAGAAGTTATCTACATTAACCAAAATCTTCGGGGCACAACTAAACCCCAAATGGAGCCTATATACCAAATTTCATCAAAATCGGTCAATTATAAGTGGGGAAAGTGCCGCGTACGGCGTACGGCAGACGGACGGCCAAATTTTTATTAGATTTTTGGATTCTACGTTCCTTGAAACGTAAACAAACAAATTTTGAGGGCGTGTTAAAAAAAATGTTTCTTGGTCGATTCCAAAGGTTTATTATCGAAAATAATAAACCAAAATCAGTTGCTCCAACAATAATGCGATCTTATTTTTAAAAGGTACAAACGCAAGTTGAAGCTTTTGGAAGGAGGAGAGAGATTTTCACCGTTCAGAAGATCTAATATCAATATCAGGTAGGTATCTAACCAAGACCCTCCACATTCTCAAAGCATAAATTAATCACCTGATTAACTGTAAGAGTTTGGAAATTGCGACATTGGCTCTTGTATAGGCAAGTTAAATCATATTAATAAACAGGCTTCTGTTCTTGAACTTTCTACCGACTTTTAAGCGACGGCAATTAAATTTCCTTCAGAAATATCGCCTTAACCCAATTAACCGATCATCTCTACCCTCTTTCAAAGGAATTGCTAATGATGGTGGTGCAGGCTAAGAGTGGTAATTTATACTAAAAGTAGAATTTGAGAGGTATAGAACGAATAAATCTTCAAGGATTAATTTGAATTAAGCAACTTCAGAAATTTATTAGAGCTAATAAGTAGGTACCTTCTAATATTCATAATTTTACAAGCTTATGACGGAGAAAATACTCAAACCCTTGTTTGATAAATAATTGTGAAATATTATAAAGGGAACAATGGCCCCCCAAACTCGTGACCATAAATTTTTAGAAGCTATTGGATTAATTATTATGGTATTATGTAAGTTTGGTATGAAGAACTACATTCACTCGTTAAAAATGGGGAAAAGAGGGGTTTCATAATTTCCAAAGGTTCGACATTTTCGAAGCGTTCTATATCAAAAACACCGAACAAAACTGTTTTTATCACCGATTTTTTATTAAATGAGGCCACTCTAAGCACTGTTGTATTAATTTCCGTCGAATGCGTGCAGATAAAGAAATTGAATAGGTAGGTAGTGGGAGATTTTGTCTCTAAAAAACGAATGCACAAAGATCTATGCATGTCTTCATTTTATGGATAGTTTTTATAGCATATATAAGAATACTTTTATAATAAAATCATATATTAGCCAGAAAAGAGTTAGGGTTTTTTTTAAATTAAATATATAGATCAGACCATTCCAGGTTGGACTTTCGTCCGACTGCCATTCCTGGCGTCGCGGACGTCATCAGCTGCCTTCCAAAAGGAAGATCAGAATTTTTTATGATGATTTCGCTCATGTCTTTCCTTTGCTTCACTGGGTTGGGATGAGATCAGACCATTTACTCACTTCTTACAGTTGATTGTGGGAGCGCACGCTGCTAACGTAACTTCCAGCTTATAGCTGATACTGCGAATTTGGAGTGATGTCCGGTAGGAGATCTTTCATCGATGGAGATGATCTTCGGTTTGCGTAACATAGTCCAGAGACTTCTAGAGGATAGACCTACCAAAAAATTTAAAGGAGGTTCTTTGGTACCTATTGAATACCTCAACAGGCCTTTTTGCTTCCAACCAATTGACTTCAAAATGCCTTTTACATCCGCATTCCGGCTAATGAAAGGAAGTGGTGGACTAGCTCAAAATGAGAAGTTGGAGTCTCCAACTTCCCATAGGAAAAGTTTGGGTCTAGCCGACTTAGAGAAGTTCGGATCTTGTCTTACTCAAAAAGGTGTTTATCGCTTGAAAAGCATTGGGCGTCTAAAAAGGGAAGCTGAAGTTGAGCCCAAGAAAGGAGATGAGGTCCACCCCACAGATCTCATAAAAGGAAATTGGGGTTGCCATGAAATCGGTAGAGAAACCTAAGATCCTAATAAGCCAGTTTTAAAAGTTTAGAAGAGAAACCTACGAAAATTCGTTAAGGACAGTCTGGGTAGGAAGAAGCATAAATGTTTCCATTTGTTTTCGATCGCGCAGGAAGTGATAAGCTGACGTCTGTAACTGTCGGATTCTTCTTTCCCCAATTCACGATAATGCTCCTCAACGATCAAGATACGCCTTACGTTATCCAGAAAACTGAGAAAGAAGTGACTGTGTCTCGTCAACTCCTTGACAGTCTCCACGCGTGACAGGAAACTCGAAAGACACAGCTGGGATCGCCTTCTTGGATGGCTGGACTTGATGAGGAAAAACGCTATACCAGGGGCTGAAGGTTCATCTTGGAAGACGCATGGGTGTCCGGAGAGGGGTGGAATGGTTTATGGCTCATCTGTCATCTCTCCGATTAATTAGCTAATGGCTTCTAAGTAATATGAAAAGTTGTCCGGTACTGGAGGAAGAAGGGAGCTTCCATCAACTAGGGAAGGATGGCAAGTCATTAACGTGAAATACCGTTCTCTTGCCCGTTAACTCTCATTCTTCCCCCATGGTTACCCCGGTTTACCATAGATCTTTTCAAAACCTGATCTGTTCAAATCCTACCCGCTTCTTGCACCTTTTTGGAAAACTTCGAAGAGAAAGGAAGTCTTGGGATGATCTTCAAAAATTATTTGTACCTATTGGAAGGTTCGTCATCACTTAGTTCGAAAGGGCAGCAGACCGAAATATTTCATGTTACGATAAATCCCACCACAAACTGGGTCGAACATTGCACAGTACAAAATCTAAATATAAACTTCTTTACTCCATAAGCTCATTGATGAGCTGCCACAACCATTGACATTCAGGAGGAGTGGACTTTCTTACACCAATCATGTCAATGCCTTGAAAGAGGTATCTACAATTTAAGCTAAATTCATATATTTATAAGTCTTTTTCAACGTAGCCCTGAATAAAAGAGTCTCATTAACCAGCTTAATTTTAGTTTGATCACTCTGAACCTACCCAAAAATCATCCCAAGAAGAGGTGGATAACATCCCAAAAAGGTCATTTTGAATTTATTCCATTTGCGCTTATTTATTTTATTTGCGCTCGACTAGGTGCATCTTACGTCTCATGATAACACTTTCATTCATGCCTTTTATGCGTTAGAATTGTACCCCAAGTTGCAACCACTTTGAATAGGTCATGTTCACACTTACGCCGGCTGGTTGCATCATACAAGTCAGATCATCACTCTGGGAAGTGATATCTTAATTTGGAACCATTTTCATTCGGGAGACGGTCAATTCGGTCCCATAGTAGAAAGGTCGCCGAGGTCCCGAATGCCCAACTCGGTCCCCTACGAGAATGTACTGAATAGGGCGACACCAAATTCAATCCCGAAAAGAAGAAGTTCCAACTTCAAAAGGATAAAAACTTCAATAAAAACCAAAACAAAAACAATATGGGATAAAACATGCAAAAACCACGAGGAAGAAGATTTGAAGATTTCCTCTTAATATATTAAATAATATTTCCAACAATTATTGTATTACGGCAAGCCTGTCTGTGTCAAGTTATCAACTGATTTCCGTCAACTGTCCTCTCTCTTGGAGTGAGAATCAAAAATCTTTCACTCAAAGTAAAAAAAATAGAGGATTGGCAATATATTGATTGATAGGTTACTGTAATGTAGGTTTGATCTATGATTATGATATTTTCCTAATTATTAATGCTAATATATCATAATATTATACTATTATGCTGACATTATTATTTGTGGAATTGAGTTTCACAGGTACCTACTCAATGAGTGCATCGGTATATGTGTATAATATGTTCGGGCGAGGGCAATAAAAACTATCCTTGAAATTGAGAATTCACACGCATTAGTCGTTGGATGATTTTCAAATAGCTATTGCAATTAGACTAGTCCCTCGCACTACACCTCCAACATTTCACCCACACACACTGTTATGTTTGCGTGTCGGCGAGTGAAGGAGCTGACCTTCTCGCTGCGGCGTTTGTTTCTTCTTTAACTCCTACTCAACTAAGAGAGTGTTCCCTAGCCTAACATGAAGTGCTGTCGCATCGGCGGTTCATAACCACACCGAGGTGCTAAGCACTGTGAAGGCGGCTAGCCCGTCAGCCTCGGCGGTTCATAACCACACCGACGGGAAGACGGGATATTTACCTAGTGAGCCTAGTACTTCGAGGAGATTCCTGTTTGAGGAGAAGGTTTGAGAGCGAAATGATAAAGGCGATAGACTTGACTAGATTGGCATAAGGGTGCATCCCTGAGTGAGCTTATATACTCATTTCGTTAGCTCGGGAGAGAGAGAGGTGGAAGGGTGACGTCATGTCGGTGTCTCCCCCGTACCTCGTCTCCCCCGGCGGGTGGTGACTCACTCAGGGATCCTCCCGTCGGCTTCTTTATTTAAGAACTACGTATTGCTGATATGTGGGTCATAACATAGGTCCCCCTAGTTCTTAACATACAGAAGGTAGTTGCAGTTTTGGAAGTTTTGAGATATGACAATTGAAATAGAACATGGTGGTTGAGTTGTTAGAAGAACAGGAAATACATGTTGACTAGTATGATCTTCAAATGTTTTCGTCCGCATCGTTGGGCAGTGTAAAGGTAGAGGGGAGCAGATGTCGTGCTGTTGAAGTTGTGTGATGAGGATGAAAGCTGTGGGCGTCTGTCTTAGTGCGCGACGTCTTGTCCTTCGTCGCATGTTGGCGCGACCTCTACGCATTTTCCTTCTGGAAAATGTGGCTGTGGTTATTAAAAGTTGCCCGGACCGAAGTTTGGAAAGAAGCGCCCTGGCCTTTCGGCCTTTACGACGGCGTTTCTTCGGTCCGGGGCTTTGGGAAATTGGGATAGGGATAGGACGAGGCAAAAGGAGGGTTTCGATGGTTTTGTGGACGAGCTCTTCCAACTCGCCCACCTCGCCTATCCCTTCCTGTAGACTGATGGTTGATGGCTCGACAAAATTCGGAATATATTTCGAATGTAGGTTTGGAAATTATAATTAAAATAATAACACTTCGTTGAAATGGGAAAATATTGAATTATATTTTAGCTTGACTTTTTAAGAGGACAGTCACTTCTAGAATGCTGGAGAAAAAGCATCAAGGGCTATTAGGTACCACTCTGACCGAAGGGAGGGGGAACACCCCTTCCCCTTTTAACGTCGCAGTTAGGCCCTCCAGGTAGGTACACGCTTTTAGCATGTTGTGTACACGTGATTCGTTCATGGTTCGGTTTTGAGAGGAAAATATTAGGTATTAGAGAATGAAATGGGACGGACTTCTAGGGCAAATACACGAAACGGCCTATCCTGATGTCCGACGGTCCCACGGAGGAAACGGTTAAAAATTTTTGATATCCCCCCAAAAGAAAAATAATAAATCTTAAAAGTAGGGCATGCACTAAGTAGATCTGAACTAGTAGATCTCCTAGATGCTGAGGCTAACAGCCTAGAACCTAACAGACACACGCCCGTGAAGTTACCTAGAGTGGTGATAAAAAGTCCTTACCTAAGCACTTGGGCACCAGGAAACCCAGTGGGATAAGCCTGGATGTGCTAAGATTCCTAAGGTGATGCTTCTCCAGGTTCTAGTAAAATATTTACAAATTAACAAATTCTTTGTTATTTTTCAAAGTAATATACAAAGGGATCAATTTTGTAATCTCAAAAACAATTGTAAAAATCAAATTTTAGATAAATTAATTTTTGGTTGTGGCAAAAAAATTAATTCGCCAAAAGTCCATTGCGTAGGTACATAACGCACCCCGGCTAGAAAAGTGACACAATCCAAAAAGCACGATTTTTCAGGACAGCGAAAAAACAAAACAGCCTTGACTAAAAGCTCTACAGCACCTCTCTAAACCTACCAATCGAGCCAGTTTTTTCTGGTTTATAGAGGATAACTTCTTTAGAATGGAAATATGCCTTGAAATTCGTTTTTAAATGTTGTTTGGCGTCTCAAATATTGATTCAACAAATTATTTTTGAGTTATGCCACTTTTCGTGGTACACTTTCATGTGCTTTTCGCAGTTGCAACGTCATCCCAACTCTTGATTAGCGCTAACTTGAAGTTCTTCCTTTGAAGATCTTACCGAATTGTTCTTAACAGTAGTATTTTAGGGATGGGTGTTACGAAAATGGCAAAATCGATAATAGAAACAGGTTTATTCTCATTTAATAGGTAGGTAACCTTGTAAATACAAAAAGTGTAGTCATGCAGAAAATGAACGAAATTCATAAACTTTAGCAAATTCTAATAAGTAAGGCTTTTCTCCTCAAACTTTAAAGTAAAGCTCATTTTATAAGGCACTTTGTTGGAAAACAAAACTAGTCTTCTTGTAGTCTTTAAAGATTATCAGCCTTTTGTTATCTTAATACTAAGCAAGGCTCAAAACAATAGGAACCATAATACCAAGGAATAAATTAGGCACTTACGATTTATATCACGAAACACACTCAGTTGAAACTCCTATTAAAAATACAATCTTAAAAAAATATTATTCCTTTTTCTGCGAAACTAGTGGCCTAAATTACAGGGGTAGGTAGGGATAGGTACATTTTCAGTCTTGAAAGCACAAACAACATCAGAAGATAGTAGAACAACTTCATCTTTGAGTAAAAAATCATAAAGTAAATTTGGCAAACAAGGGAATAGAAGCTTGACAACAAACAGAAAAAAAAATCTTTCAGTCTAATCAAAAACTGAATTATAATATTGTTCATAACATTTTGGAACTTGGTTAGCAGCAATTAGGCTTCTGATATCTGAAACCTTTCTTTCACCAACATCAAGTTTTTTTGAATAGGCTGGGACTAAATTTATATCACTGAAGTCCGTCTGATTGGCTCGTCTTCGTCGACAACGAGTATCAATTTTCAAAAAATCAGTGTTCAAATGATGTCTTGACAAAAAGCACACCTGGCTCACTCTTTTCAGCCATCAGTACCTACTCTGGTCCTAGAATCATCGGATTCGTCATCGATGTTGTCCAGGTCTCTGTTTCTTGCCTAAAGTAATAAATAAATTACATCGAGTAAATCAGTTTTATCGCTTACCAACTGGTTAAACTGATCTAATGCTTATCCAATGGGACGTCCCCTGGAATGCATGCATTACTAAACAATATGTTTATTATCTGCATAAACTGCCTTGTCTTCTTCTGTCTACATCTCGAGAGCTGCTTCCACAATTCTCTTAGGTAGGTACTCCTTGAGGACATAGTGCAGATTAGTGGCTGAAAATAAAAATAACTAATCGTTATAACGTTTAATTCCGTTGATATCAATTTATCAACATCAACAAAATGAATGATTTTTTCCACCGTCCATTCTTCAGTCAAACAAAATTTCAATGTTCACTAGAGCTCAGTCATAATGATAAAAAGTAGGTAAGTTGAAAGATATTTAGTGATTTTACTGATGAAACTTTACAAAACTAAACCGAAGTAGGTAATAACTCCTATCATTACCGTTGCATGCAGAATTGCGGCAGGAAAGGTGACATAAATCAAAAGTTATAGGTAGAAAATAGGCCTAAGTCTAAATAAAAATCTTTTTTTTTCAAGAAAAGCGTTACAACTCGAAAAGTGTCACTTTTCTAGACTGATTAGTAGAAAAAAACACTTACGCCAGTGTTGCAGTTGGAGTTATGACGGCATTCCTCTCCACACGAAGTCTGATGATGCACTTTTCCAGACGGAAGATGGATGAAAGAGTGTCACATGAAAAGTGACACTAGCGCTTTTCTGCGGCCAGCATTTGAATCTCACATGAGACGATTTTTCAGACGAAGCTGGGAAGTCTAAAGATTATTATCGTGGTCCTAACTCAAAACCGGCCAATTTTGGATTGTGTCACTTTTCCAGCCGGGGTGCGATAAACTCAAGGCAGAAGCCTGTTAATGAGATGATCCTGTGAACAGAATGAAAGGTATGAGTAAAGAGGTTAATGCATGAAAAATGGTCGAAGGTCCTTGAAAGGTATTGTGAAGTTGAAGTGGTAGACTTGAGTTTCGAAAAATTAGAAAGGATTTGCCCTTCAATGACCCTCGGCCTATCCTGGCAGAAATAGGAAAACAGGAAAAATTATTAGCTCTGAAGTCATGAATTTCAGGTTTCGACTGGATGAAGCAGGTATAATTCTGGGACCCTTCCGAGCTCGACTTGTCGAAGGTTTATGCGTTGTACCCTTTTTGAAACTAGCCGATGACCTATTTACGTGACGCGTTGTGCGTAGTAGTCGGCAGGTACTAGAGATCGGTTTGAGAAAGTAAAATCCGAGTTCGGGTTTGAACATTTGAGACGAAATTCGGTTTTGGAAATAAAATGAATCATTAGTGTCATTGAAATTAACTATTGCATTAGCTGAGCTTATCCAATGCTCATGATTCAGGTTGTACAAATCTACAACTAGATAAATATCTGCATCAAATGCAGAGTAATGGCAATTGCTATTTTAGCCAATGAAATGAATTTAACATTTTCAGAAAATTTCTATTTATTGAAATCAAGTGGGAATGTGGAAAGTGGCGTCAAGTACCACTTGTAATAGTATTGCGAAGCACCAAACTTCGATTGTTTTATAGTTCAATATGCCACCAAAACATACGAACTCGTGTTCCATATGCCACCAAAACATAGGTCACGTAATAGTATTGTGAAGCACCAAACTTCTATTGTTTTATAGTTCAATATGCCACCAAAACATACGAACTCGTGTTCCATATGCCACCAAAACATAGGTCACGTAATAGTATTGTGAAGCACCAAACTTCTATTGTTTTATAGTTCAATATGCCACCAAAACATAATGAACTCGTGTCCCATATGCCACCAAAACATATGTCACGAATGTGGGTTTTCAGTCTAGGGCATTCCACATGACCGCCTAAAGCAAGAAGTTGGCGAACCTTTCGACTTTAACCCGCCGTCCGGGTCCACGGAACAATTTAAATTGAACATAGCCGCGTGACGACAATATAATATTCATGTAGAAAGATCAGGGAGACCAGGTTATCTAGACAATCTACACAGGTGGTCTCGCCACTAAAATCGTTGTGACACCATGATAGAGGCGGAAGAACCTCCATGCGCGTGTCCTGTTATAACAAGGGATATTACGGCGTGCACTCCGAACATCCGAACGTCAAATTTTGATTTCGATAAACAGTCTTTTTCGCAAGATTTGAATAAAATGTCTTCCACTGAAGAAAAAAAAATGATTCATTCTACATCACATGATTTCATTCTACATCACTTTGCTCGGAATCTGACGAACAGATCATTTGAGGAAGGACCTCATTATGTGACTCAATTTTGCGTAAACGTTCATGTACGTATTTGAGTTGGCGACCTGTTAATAAGTGTTCGATAATGTACCTATCATTATCAAGAACTTGTACTATTTTATAAGTACCTTTAAATTTTTGATCAGTTTTTGCGATCAATCGAGGTTCCAAATGTCTCAAAACTAGATCTCCGATTTGAAAACGTACCACAGGGGCACCTCGGTTTGCGTATCTTTCCGTTTCATACACGGCCGAACTATCGATATTTTGTTTTGCAATTGATCTTATTTCGTTCAAATCTGATCGCGTTGGCGGAATGACATCATCGGATAATTGAATGGATGAAGGAATAATCGGTTGTTTTCCTGTCAAAAGTTCTATGGGTGATTTTCCGGTGATTCGGTTTACGGTGGAATTGATAACTAATTGGATTCTAGGCATTAAACTTTTAATTGATTGTTTTTTTTATACTTAGGGCAACGGTTATCAAATTGGTAATTGTCAGCATAATGCGTTCAACTTGAGCATTTGCGCGAGCTGCGCCTGTCGCGATCGCGTGTGTTTTGATATTGTTCTTATTACAATAGTCAATAAATGCTTTTCCAGTAAAGCTACCTGCTTGATCAAAAATTACTCGAGTCGGTGAACCGAATAAACCAATCATTTCGGTTAAGGCATTTACAGCGACATTAGCTGTAAGTTGTCGACTATGGTGTAATAAAACGTATTTTGTAAATGCACAAACAATAACGCAATAATAATCCGGTGGTCCGGAACTTCCACTGAGTCTTCCAGAAAAATCAATATGGATGGTGTGGAATGGTATAGGCTCTTTTGGGATCATAAACAGGTTTCGTTGTTGTGGTCCTGTAGGGGCTTTCGCGATTTTACAAGTGATACAATTATCTACAAATCGATTAACGAATTTACGAACTCCTGGGAACCAAAATTTTCCTACCACTGCATCGATTGTTTTGTTTATTCCAGAATGAAGAATCGACTCATGTACCGAGTTTACAATGATCCATCTATAAGCTTTAGGTACGACGGGTGCAACTTTCGTCTTTTTGTTGACCTGAAATTTCCTAAATAAAATGCCATTTCTTATTTCATAAGTATGCAATAATGATGGTGTTAATGTGTCGTTTTGGATTTTCTCTATAATTTGTTGAATGTCAGTATCATCATGCTGAACTGACAGCAACCATTCGCCTGTCAATTCGACTAAATTTACATGTTTTTCCATTAAACGTTGATGTTCAAAATCTGTGACGTTTTGTAAATTATCGGTTATTATTTCTGAGTCTGATATGACGGGGTTAGGCGAATAATCACTAACTTGTGTCTGAAATACATTCATTTCGGAAGATTCGCCTACTGGATGGCGGCTCAAAAAGTCTACAGTTTCTAATTTGGATCCTGGCTTATATTTGATGTCAAAGTTAAATGTTTGCAGGAATGCCCACCATCTCTGTACTCTTGGGATCAAATTTTGTTTGAGGTAACTAGCTTGTAAAGACTTGCAGTCAGTAATGAGAGTAAACTTATGATACAATAGGTAATAATCCCAACATTTAAAAGCTTTAACGGCGGCGAGCGTCTCTTGTTCATAACTATGATACTTCGATTGTGCTGGAGTAGCCTTCTGACTAAAATAGGCTACTACCTTGCGTTTACCATCTACAATATTGAATAAAATTGCCCCATATCCAATAGACGAGGCATCAGTCCATACCTCAATCGGACATTCAGGTCGGAATATAGTCAAAATAGGTTCATTGGTCAATAATTGAATTAAATGTTGTCTGACCTCTTCATGTTTAGCAGTCCATTCAAAATGAATAGTTAATCTCGTTAACTCGTATAATGGTGCACAAATGATTGAAAAATCCTTAATAAAATTTCTAAAATATGAACATAAGCCAATGAATGATCGAAGCGCTGTTCTGTTGTGTGGAGGTGGTAAATCGTGAAGAGCTCTCAATTTTTCATTATGAGGTTGAACAGTACCGTTTTCTACCTTATAACCCAGGTAAATTACTGATGTTTTAATAAAAGAACATTTATCGGGATTTAATGAAAAACCTACGGCAGCTAATTTTTCAAGTACTCGTTCTAGTCTGTAAAATGCTTCCTCTTTGGTTTTGCTTATTATCAAAAGATCATCGATGTATGCCAGGCAGTAAGAATTTGCTAAATCTCCTAGAGCGTTTACAATAGCGCGTTGATAGACTACTGGTGCATTCCTAACACCAAACGGTAGACGTTTATACTGAAAATGTGAGTCTGGAGTTGAAAATGCAAGCAACTCACGTGTATTTTCTGCAACTGGGATTGCGTAAAAACCTGAAGCTGCATCTAACGATGTGAAATAAACTTGATCGGCTAATCTAGCTATTTGTTGTGGAATGAGCGGAATAGGAAAATGCTGCGGAACTGTGTTAGCGTTTAATTCGCGTAGATCTGTGACCATGCGGAGTTTTCCGTTTTTCTTAGGTACGAGCATAATTGGGCTAGAATAAGGACTATTTGATTCCTCTATAATATCGGCATTAAGTAATTCTGTTGTGTATTTTCGTACAGCTTCACGGTCACGGGGGTGTAAAGCATATGGTTTTCTGTAAACAATTTTACTCGGATCTATCAATCTTATCTCGAAAGGTTCTGTTTGAACGGGTTTCTTTGGCAAACCTCTTGTGAAGCTATCACTAAATTTCAATAATAATTGTCTAAGTCTATTAATGTCTTCTTCATGTTGTAAGTCTGTATTCAAAAGTTCCACGTCAGGTCGGAATATCTCACAGTTGGGGTTTGAGGTGATTGAACCCTGTAGCTGGGTTAGGCCAGATTCACTTTCTGTGGCCCTTAGTGATTCTACTCGAAGGTCAACTACAGGTTGAAGGCACGGTACAGGACTTATTTTACTTTCTATTGGTTCATGATCTTTAGAATCTTCAATTGATGGTCGTGATTTTAATCTACGAGAAGCTAAAAATTTTAATTGAGTGTCTCTATTTTTATTTTTATTTTCAATACGTGTAATTTCATATTTATCATGAAAAATCGTTATTTTTACACCTGAGTTTATAATATCGCGTCCAATCAAAATATTATAAGGAATTAAACCATCTGGTATGATATGAAACGTTATTGGAATGTCTATGCCATCGATTGTTATTATTGTTGAAAGTTGTTCATTAATGGTTATTTTGTTATTACCTAATCCTGTTAAAATTGTCGGATTATTGTATTTTTGGCCTTCAAACTGAGTAATTAGATGTTCTGCAATCAAGCTGGCTTCTGATCCACTGTCAAAAGTGTAATTAAAACGTTTACCTTGATGGGTGAGTTCTCCGGTAGGGTTTGATCGGCAGAGGTCCACCCTCTTCTGCTGCTGGGGAGTCTGGTTTCGGGGTCCTTGGAACCGGGTATTGTGGCCTCCTCTGAATCCTCCTTGATGTCCTCCTCGATGTTGATGTTGGCTTGGTAGAGTTTGAACTCCGCCAGACTGCTGACCAGTTTTTCGAAAAGGGGTTCCATCTTGAGGAATTTGCTGTTGTTTTCTCTCAGGATTAAAATGACAATCTGCCCATGAATGATTGTTCAGTTTGCATCGTGGGCAATATCGTGATTTTGTCTCGCTTCTTACAATCCTTTGTTGATTTGTATCCGTCCGTTGATATTTGTTCTTGATTGGCTCGTCTTCCTCGAATTTACGTTTGTACCCTGATGTTGATGGTGTAGGTCTTTTCTGAAGATTTTTAATCGTATTCGTGCGAGGTTTTGTTGCCTTGATTGATGCAAGTTCTTGGAAAATGGAAACTTCGTTTGGATTCTCTTCTTTAAAAATCCATTTCCTTATTTCAGGTTCAGCGCGACCTGCCACTGCAGCTATGAGAAGGTCGGCACATTGGTCTGAAGTGCGGTTTTTGAAGGCATTACGAATGCGCGGATAATGTTCGATTAATTTATCCTCGATGTCTTCGCGGAAATAATCCGAAACCAATCGGTATACTGTGGCTGCTGGAGTGTACTTTCGACAAAATTTTTGCGTAAATAACAACTGGAATCTCTCCCATGTTAAATTGTCGTCAATTACTGATGAGAGCCAGAGGGATGCGTTTCCCTTGAGGGCCTCCATCAGTGCAACAGTCAAATCGGCAATATCAGGCTTGTATTTTTGTACAATGAGATTAGCAGCTTTGAGCCATGCTTCTGGATCAGTTGTAGTACCGTCATATGGAGCCAATTTAATTTTCTGCGTCATAATTTTGGATATCAATTCTGATTGAATACCTAATAATTGTTGTATAGGTCTCATCAAAATGTCCATCTGAGGTTGTAGAGGTGGTTCTTCTTGAACGTCTGGTTGTTGAGGAAAGTCTTCTTGATCTGGTTGAGGGTCCATTGGTTCCTCCTTCCAAACACTCGACATAATTGATTTTGCGGCACCTGTTTTTGAAGATTAAATGAACGTTTTATAACACTGCTGATATTAAGCACTCGCGGTCACTGTGTGGGGAAAGTTCATCCGTACTTCTGATTTCGAATGTAGGTTTGGAAATTATAATTAAAATAATAACACTTCGTTGAAATGGGAAAATATTGAATTATATTTTAGCTTGACTTTTTGAGAGGACAGTCACTTCTAGAATGCTGGAGAAAAAGCATCAAGGGCTGTTAGGTACCACTCTGACCGAAGGGAGGGGGAACACCCCTTCCCCTTTTAACGTCGCAGTTAGGCCCTCCAGGTAGGTACACGCTTTTAGCATGTTGTGTACACGTGATTCGTTCATGGTTCGGTTTTGAGAGGAAAATATTATTAGAGAATGAAATGGGACGGACTTCTAGGGCAAATACACGAAATATACGCCTCGAATTTGCGAGTATTTTTGGCGTGGTAGTATTGTAGTACTACATTCGCCCTTCTGGTGATCTTTGGGAGGTCGATAGGCTGTACGTTCCATTTTTTTCGGGTCGGCTCGCCGTGAGTGATGGCTTCGCAGGCTGCTGAAGTGGTGACTGCGAAGGTCCGTTTTCTCGCCGGGACGGTGAAATGCGGCCTCGATGTAGCGGGCGGCTGCTTGTCCTTTGGCGACTTCTGCATAGGTCGGCGGGCTGCGTCGGAGGAGACCGACGGCTTCTCCTTTTGCTTGTTGGGTCCTACGTGCTGCGAAGGCGGAGGCGGAGACGGAGGCTTGTACTTCGGGAACATGGTTTTTCTTGGTCGAAAAATCTCCTGTAGCTCCCTCGTCGTGAATAGAAGGTTCATCCCGGCTTGGCTCGTTCTGGTAGAGGCAGTCGGTTTGTATGTGGAGGAGGTCCGAGTCGAATGAGTGTTCGGAGCGAAGTGTGTCCTCCGAGGGTGCCGCTGTTGGTATATTGAAGTCGTCAGGGGTGGGGGTGAAACCGAACGCCGGCCGACACCTGTTTAAAGAAACTGTTATTTTGGAACCGTTGATTCGGAGTGTAACCGTTTTTTCTGTCCGTTGGATAACCTCGTATGGGCCCGAATATAAGGGTTTTAACCCTTTCTTGAGGGTTTCTTCTTTTAAATACATTTTCTGGGCATTGTAGAAAGTGTTAGGAAATGATAGTCTCGGTTTTTCCGTTTTATCGGATTTAGTCTCGGAAGATATTTCGGAAGGTTGGGGTTGAAAGATATCGGCGGGAAGTCGTAGCGGAGCTCTGAAAGCGCGTTCTGCTGCACTATATCCGTCGGAAGAAGGAGAATTGTTGGGAGATCTTTTGACCATGATGGTGAAGTGGCTGCCGTACGTAATGCGTTTTTTAAATCACGATGCCATCGTTCTATCTTCCCGTTCGATTCTGGATGGTAAGCTGTTGTTCGATTTCGTTGAATTCGGGATGGTTTGGTGCTCTAATCTTTTGTTTTTGATTAGGTTTTGTAATTCACTAGAGCTGTCTTGTTGTTGCTCCTGCGAAATTGTTTGTCCCGTAGGGAATGCAGTGAGTTCATTAAGTTCTGACGGCGAGGGTCGAGATAGCGCGTCTGCGACTATATTCGAAGTTCCAGGAATGAAGCGGATGTCCATTGTGAACTGACTAATGAACTCCATTTGGCGTAGGCGTCTTGGTGAGGCTGTTTTCCGATCTTGATGTAAGGAAGTCGTGAGGGGTTTGTGGTCGGTTATGACGAAAAATTCGCGGCCTTCAATGAAGTCGCGAAAATGCTTTATGCCTTCGAAGATGGCTAAAACCTCTCTGTCGAAGGTAGAGTACTTCTGTTGTGCGGGCGTTAAGGTTTTTGAGAAAAAACCTAGCGGAGATGTATTCCCGTTGATAGTTTGCTGAAGTACCGCCCCTATTCCGACTTCCGATGCATCGGTAGTGAGTGACAGCCTGCCCTTAGGTGAAGGGTGTGCCAAGAGTGCCGCTTTTTGTAGGTCCGATTTACATTGGTTAAATGCAATTCGGCGTTGTTCTGTCCATTCTATTGGTCTTTTATCTTTTTTCTTTGATGGTTGTGGTATAGCTTCGACCAATGGTTGCTGATGAATGGCAGCGTGCGGGATATGGCGGCGGTAGAAATTTACCATTCCTAGAAATCGCCGTAGGTCCGTTACTGATGTAGGTAACGGGAAAGTTGTTAAGTTATCCACTTTTTTCGGAAGTGGTTTT
This sequence comes from Apolygus lucorum, assembly GCA_009739505.2. Lineage (NCBI taxonomy): Eukaryota > Metazoa > Arthropoda > Insecta > Hemiptera > Miridae > Apolygus > Apolygus lucorum. The sequence continues at coordinate 31,252,152 of CM019182.2, forward strand.
ATACCGTCTTTGTTGACGAGATGGCCAAGACACACAACTTCTGGTTGTGCCAGTACGCATTTCTCCTTGTTGACTGTGAGTCCTTCCGCCGCAAAGATGTTTAAGACTTGTTGTACGTGAGTCTTGTGTTCTTCGATGGATGTTGAAGCGATCAGTATATCGTCGAGGAAGCAGAAAACGAAGTTGAGACCGCAGAGTATCTGGTCCATGTACCTTTGCCATGATTGAGCGGCGTTTTTCAGTCCGAAATTCATTTTACGATATTCGTAAAGGCCGAATGGTGTTATAATGGCAGTTTTAGGTATATCTGCTGGGTTTACGTCGATATGGTGAAAAGCTCTTGATATATCTAGTGTAGTGAACACAGTACATCCGTGAAGGTGTGAAGAAAAATCTCGTAGGTGTGGGACAGCGTATCGGTCACCGATAGTTCGCTCGTTTAATCTACGATAGTCACCACAGAAGCGCCATGTCCCATTTGGTTTAGGGACGGCGTGTAATGGGCTTGCCCACGGAGATTTTGATGGTTGTATAATGCCATCTTTGAGTAGCTGTTCGAAGCTTTCCTTCGTTTGTCGGAGTTGTTCCGGATGGAGGCGGCGGCTTTTTGCAGTGACTGGAGGTCCTCTAGTCTCGATATGATGTTTTATCGATGAGAGAAGTGAAGACGGTCGTTGTGCTGGTTCGTATTTTGCCAGCATTGTTGTAAAGGCCGGAGGAGTTGATTTGGTTGATACTCCGGTGTTGATCGTGTTCACGTATCCCGGTATCGGGCGTCGTGAATGAGGATTGTAGAGTTGTCTATTTTTGAGATCGACATGTAAGCCGAAGTAACTCAAAAAGTCTGCGCCGATGATCGGACGTTTGACGTCGGCGACGATGAATAACCATTCATAAGCCTCATTTTCGAGGATTACTTTTGTACGGAATTGTCCGTATGTTGCGATGGAGGTACCATTTGCTGCGAAGAGAAGCTGGTCGTGTGTTCTTCGTTTCCAGTGTAGAAGGTTGTTAGGGATGATTGAAATGCTGGCTCCTGTGTCTACGAGGAATGGGATGTTATTTTTCCGGCATTTGACAAAAAGTCGGTTGGAAATGTCGGTGTAGGAGGTGCCCGCCTTGTTAACAGGCGGGCCTCCTAGTTTTCCTGCCAGGACACAGATTTGAATGAGCACGGTTTCGTACATTTCAATGCCTTCTTTTTAAAGGTGAAATGGTACCAGCAGAGTCCTCCTTTTCGTGCCGGTGATGGTGTGCGGCTACGCGGACGTCGTTTCGCCGGCTGTTGTGCCCGAGAGGTCGGCTTCCTATCGACCGTTTCGGTGTGAGGGTCGATTTGGTGGACGGAAGTTGTCATGCACATCTCCTGGGCTGTGTCGGCGATAGGTGCGAGGTACTCTGCGTCTTTCGTCATCCACGGAGCGATGGTAGTTTGTACTTCAACCGGGAGGGCTTTTATCCAGAAGGCCTTTGTCAGGTCTTGTGGCATTAGGTCCCCCAGTTGATGCTTCATCTTCCTTAGTAGTTGGGAAGGTTTCTGGTCCCCCAGGTGTTGTTGTTGGGTGAGGGCCGTGATCCGTTGATGACGGGATGGCTCGAAGATGTCGATGAGCCGAGCCTTGAGGTCGTCTTAAGGCCTGACGAGTTCGGTTGCAGTGAGGTCTGCTGTTTGCACTGCTACGTCGTATGGGAGCAGAGGGAGCGTCCTGGTAAACCTGGCCCTTTGAGTGTTGATGTGCGCGCCGGTGTAAGCTGCATCGAGTTGAAGGAACCATAGTCGAGGGTCGTCCCTGTAGAATGGTGGTAGTGTCAAGGGGATTGACACTTTGGCGGCCTCTGCGAAGTCAGGTTGCGGCGGTGGCGCGGGAACTCCGTTGTCGTCCATCTCTTGTGCCGAATAGGAAGTTAAAAACGTGCGGGGTCACCACTGTTATGTTTGCGTGTCGGCGAGTGAAGGAGCTGACCTTCTCGCTGCGGCGTTTGTTTCTTCTTTAACTCCTACTCAACTAAGAGAGTGTTCCCTAGCCTAACATGAAGTGCTGTCGCATCGGCGGTTCATAACCACACCGAGGTGCTAAGCACTGTGAAGGCGGCTAGCCCGTCAGCCTCGGCGGTTCATAACCACACCGACGGGAAGACGGGATATTTACCTAGTGAGCCTAGTACTTCGAGGAGATTCCTGCTTGAGGAGAAGGTTTGAGAGCGAAATGATAAAGGCGATAGACTTGACTAGATTGGCATAAGGGTGCATCCCTGAGTGAGCTTATATACTCATTTCGTTAGCTCGGGAGAGAGAGAGGTGGAAGGGTGACGTCATGTCGGTGTCTCCCCCGTACCTCGTCTCCCCCGGCGGGTGGTGACTCACTCAGGGATCCTCCCGTCGGCTTCTTTATTTAAGAACTACGTATTGCTGATATGTGGGTCATAACACACACAAATTCACAAATTTTTTTGTAAACCGTGACGTGACTTCTGAAATTTTAAAAAAATCAAAGAATGAAAAAATTATTGATTTGAAGATCGCTTGCTTCTTCCTGTAACTACCAGCTCTGTTTCCATATCGGGCCCGTGTACACAGTTAACTTGGTGTGAAATTACATACCTAGTCCGTGTTACTCTAGCAGGACTGAGTTGTTATGGGTGCATTTTAGAGGACCGAGTAGACCATTGGTCAGACTAAACTCTTTCCGGGACCGACTTGGGTGGACATTATTTGGTAAAGAAATGAGTAGAGTTTAAGAAAGAGCGAGGAACCTTCAATGATGTCAATGATCGTTTGTTCATATACCAAACAAAGACACAACGAATCATGGTTATTTTGGAACACATAAACTTTTTGATATATGAGTATGGGTACGTAAAGATTTGCACGCATTTTAATATTATTGGAATTCCCTGCTCTCTCGAAAACGCCTTCTTTTCTAAAGAATTGCCATTGTGCGTACAGGTGGCGTTCAGAATACACTCGTTTGACAGACGTCAAGTTTGCGCTACAGCTCACACAGGCCCCCAACTGAAAGAATGAGAGAAGAGAAAATGCGAAACTGAAAGGCTTCTCGACAGCTCATACATCATGTTCTTATTCAAACGTCAATAAGTGCGCTCGGAATCGGTTCAGGACGGCTTGGGGCCCGCCGTCAGACGCTCCATGCTCTTTACCCGATGAGTTTGGTCCCCTTTCTTCACTTCATTTTCCTATTGCGTTCGCGCTTCCAAGGTGATGATTGAAACACAAGTCCTTCTCTCTAGTATAAATTCGAGAAATCACCCTGGGATACTGTTTTAAAGTACTTCCTATTCTATTATTGATCGTAAGTGCCTATAAAACACAAAAAAAATGTAAGAAATGTGCGATGGAAAAAATACAGTGTCGGGAGTTCACTAGTCGACATTCATTATCTTCCCAATTCGCTGTTGAATCCAAATAAAGTGTGCAAGGTAGAATTTTCTACACTCGCGAGCATAGAGCCATGTGATAAAAAATTCAATCATGAGAAAGGAAAAGTTCTTCCTTTTTTCGGAAAAGCGTTGTCAAGAGAGCCACTCTCCGTAGGAAGGGAAGTGGTCGGCCGGTAAATGGGGTTTCCTCAAAACACTGATTCTCAACGGCGGGCAAGTGAATAAAAATGAAGGGCTAAGTGCTTAAGCTTCCACTGCCCTTCTACACCCTCGTCACTTCCACTCCATTAAAAGAGCTTAAAAAAATCTGTTAAAAACAACAGGATCCCTCTCCCCTCTCACCATGAGTATGAAAATCAGTATCGGCTTCTGGGATATAAAGAAAGAATCCGCAACAGCTTGGATTAACGCTTTAAAAAGTTGTAAGCGACGAAAGAAGTTGACTTGAGCTAAGCATGTTTTCTCCCTTGAAACTTTCCTTGCATTATCGTGTATAGGTACCTGCTCTTATAATAATCAAGAGAAGCGTCCCGTTTTTTGTGAAAAACCAATTAACTGACTAGAACTAAATCGATGAATAATTGTCACTTTGTTAACTTTCACCGAACTTTTTACAGGATAACTTATACCGGCTTGACAAGGATCATATTACAAAGTACAAGGCTCTGCTTGACTGTAACTGGAAAATGAGGCAGTTCTCCGAACACTCTTTTGAGAGATGCAGTAGAGTCGGTTTAAGATGACAAACCTGATGTATAATAAAATGAATTATGTTATGACTTCTTCTGTTTCTTTTTCACACTATGGTTACATAAAAATTGTCGACAAAGATTGGAATTGAAACAACGGATTTCGAATGTAGTTTAAGTTGACTTATTCTGCAGGTTGTGTCAGTGATATTCGTATCGGTTGGAGCTACAAAAGCAGATCCTCTGGGCCCGAATTCACGACACCTGGTGGCAGACAGTTCTCACTGCTACTAGGAAGCATTTGTGAAGTATCAAATGTGCTGACAGAAGTCAGTTGAATGAAATATTTATGTGTGCCGCACTCATTTCAATCTTGAAAATTGTGGTGTACGTTCTTTAACTAGGGAACATGAATAGAACATAACTATTATATAAATTGTATGATTACTAATATAAGATGTAATGAGTACATAATTATAAGATGAGTACGATTACGCATCAGTAGGTACCTATATGTACTTTCGTTTCCCTTAGACTTCCGGGAACAATATATACCACTTCTCATAACGGGGGAACAAATGGCTTGAAGAAGTTATATTTATGTGAAAATAATATCGCCGACCTAATAAATAAAGGTATTTTGCGGTTCATATAAAGCCAGAGCCACTGGAGATATTGGCACCCCACCTAACTTCGGGTCATTCAGTTCTATTTCCCATCATTTTTTACCCTTTCTGGTGATTTAGCCCCCCTCCCACCACCCACATCACCAAGGTATGCCCTAAAGAATAGGAAAAACCCTAGCTGATTTGGCTACCCAGAATGACCCCACACAGTTTGATCAAAGACTTTATATAACGGAAAAGGCCGTTCCTCGTATTTTCTCTCCGTGGAGAAGAAGAAACTCAGGTGGTAGGTCTGAAAATGGGTAATATTGCTATTCCCTCTCCACCCATCGTCATGCCCTTTTCATACTTTTCTTCCGCTTTGCATCAGAAAGGGAAAAAAGTGGAGAAGAAAGAAAGTTTGGATGATGGATTAAAGAAACAAATAAATATCACTTCATGGTCTGGCTGAAGCTGTCAAACTTGGTAAACTTTGGAATTAATGGAAGAGTCGGAAGCCGTTTCTTGTTGCGGTTTTTGAGAGATGTATTTTCTTGTACATTTACAAAAGAGAATCATTTTATCGATTCCAGTATATTAAACTGAAGTGAATAGAGAGTTACAACACGGGGATATTAAAATTTGAAGTAGTACGGGAATGTGGGGGAATCGATCCGAAAAACGCTGCGAATTATTACACAAAGGTTTATTATTTATCTATATAGATCACTCATCTGCAAAGAACAAGGCTTTGCCTTTGTTACCACCAACCAACATGAAGAAAAACATCGATTGCGCTTCGGTCAGCTAAAATTTGAACGGGGATTAGGCCTCTTTTGCCATTCACAATCGCGTTTCTGATTTATCATTAGTCCAACCATTAAGTTCTAGTGGGGAGCGAACGGTTTGTCCTACAAGGCTCCGAGTGGTCTCTAAAAATTCTAATAATTCAATAATATCCTAAATTGATGGAAAAACAATACATTTATATCAAATTTTGTTGAGTTAGGGCATTTTCAAAATGTCAAACCTTATTTTCCAACCCTTAGAAGTGACCTACATCAACCAAGAGCTTCGGGGCACAACTAGACCCCGAATGGAGCCCACAAACCAAATTTCATCAAAATCGGTCAATGCTAACTGAGGAAAGTGTCGCGCACGGCGTACGCCTAAATCAACGTAAACCAAAAATTTTGATTGGGTGGGGGGGGGGGTTAAAAATTGTTTTTTCTTGGTCAATTCCAAAGGTTCAATATTGAAAATAATTAACCAAAACTACTTGTCTTCTCTATTTAACACTGAACAAAACAATAAATACCACTGGATAATTAAAACTTCAATCACCGATTAAATAATTCCATCTTCCGAATTGTATGATATCAACCATGCAAAACCTGAAAATTCCATTGAAATCGGTATGAAGCTGTAAAATGACGGATTACACGCTTAGCATTCATGGTCTCGCTGAATTGTAGCCATATGGATCTGGTTGGTTTGTTACCTCGTAGGATCTCAGGAGTTGGAGATAGGATCGGTTCTTCCAAAACTCACAATTTCTGCTGTGTTATGTTGGGAGAGGCTACATTAGTATTGCAATTCCGCGGGACAGCAATCTCGCGAGCCCACAATCTTGCGAGATCACAAGCCCAAGTTGCCACAATCTATACAATACACACAAAGGAATGGTGGTATCAGTTCAAATGAATAATCTCAACATGACCTCTGACAATAAATTTTCCACAATTCGAGTTCAAGTAGGTAGGTACCTAAATCAAAATTGGTGTATCGAGATTTTAAAAATTCGTTCATCTTCCCATGCTGCATGAGTACCTCTATTTTTATTTTTTCCTGTAACTCGGGGGGGGGGGGGGGGACTCAGTCGGTTACCGTCCGTTCCTCGTTCCGGTGAGTATTTCCCTAAATTGCAGGGGCTCAAACTATAAAAGTTGTACCTAAATTTGAAATGTTCAAGGATTTTTGAAATTCATTAGTGCATGACTGTAGGGAATTGAAAACCGTTAATTCAGTTTGGTTTTTCCCATATTTCTCTGGCAATTATTGTTCGATTTTGGTGATTCAAGCGGCAATATTTTAGTTGTTCAATTCCCTACACCCTTGCACTAATGAATTTCGAAAATCCTTGAACATTTCAAATTTAGATTCAGCTTTTAAAGGTTGAGCCTCTGCAATTTAGGGAAATACTGACCAGGAACGAGAAACGAACGGTGACCGACTGAGTCCCCCTTAATGAGTAACTTGGTAGAAATTAAATTGTATTTTTTGACTTTTCTTCAGATACTTTAAATGTCGATTTTACTGTATTTGTTGTTATTGTGGAATAAGGAAATGCAATGTCTCATTCTTTTTTTTCATTATTCAATTGGGAGTGGTTGAATGGACATTGACCTTTTGTCAGAATGACCCAGTTATAGAAATCGCGAGACAGACAGGAGAGAGCCATATGTAACATTGTTAAAGCAGTTATAAGTAAGGCACCAATTCAGACATGATGGGATCAACCGGGTCGCAGTTAATGCACTGTCAACGTCCCATATCCGGCCTCGCTCGACTATAACTGACACTTTGACCTCTCCAAGCGACCTCATTTGCACTCAGGGTCCATAATGTGAATCTAAAATGTGTTGAATGTAAAATAGATATGTGAAATCCTATTACTGAGGTTCCACAATAATTGCTGAATTCTTATTACCTATACTGTGTCTTGCAGTGTTATCAGCGTTTGTTCGTTCTTCGTTGATTTGCAGGGTGGGGTAAGAAACTGAAGGGTAGGCTAAGTTTAGAGTTCAGAGTTGGTAGATTGGTTTAATAGGTTTCATCGTCTATACAGTTGTGGGTATAATAAAGTCTTTGTACGCCAGCATTATTCTGTGTGTCCAAGTTATTCTATGTAGAAACAATACCTACCCATTCATCTTGGCAAACATTTTGGTTTCTTATTTACAATAATAAACCTTTTAAATCAACCAGGAAAAAAAATGTTTAACACCACCTCAAAATTTGTTGGTGTACATTTCAAGGTACATATTATGTAGAAACCAAAAATCGAATAAAAACTTTGCCGTCCGTCAGCTTGCTGTACTAGACACTTTCCTGGACCGATGCTGATGAACTTTCGTACATGAGCTCCATTTGAGGTCTAGTTCTGCCTCGAAGCTTTTGGTTGATGTCAGGAAGTTTTAAGGGTTGAAGAATAAGGCCTAAAATTTGCAAAACGCCCTAGCTCAAAAAGTTTGATACAAAGTGTGAAACGTTTATTTCTTCCAAATAAACTTGATTGTGGTTTGTAGAAGGTATGTAGTATGTATGGTTGTTAGGTAGTGGCAATGGCAATGTTATTTTCTTTCCACACAAGTGATCCATATAGAAAAATAATAAACCATTGTGTAATAATTAGTAGAGTTTTTCGGTTGTCCAATGCAGCTCACAAGCTTTGACACAAACAGACGAGTCGTTTAAATTAAATTTTACGTATCCCTAACATTAAAGAATGAATCAGTTAATTTATTACTCCGAATGTAATCTATTAGAATTACTTTGCGTTCCTTCTACAAGTTTTTCAAGGTCTTAGGCAAATTTGTGATTACTGATTGGGTAAATTGGAGGGTGTCAATTTTGTAATATCTGGGTAACTAGTGCCAGCCACTTGGACACGTTTTACGTAACCGCTTATCTTTTCACCGATTAAGACATGACCTCCTCACTCTTTAGTCCAAGAAGTCTATCAAGACTTCGTTTACCCTAGTCGACGTCAGATAAAACCGAATCTTTACATCGTTCCCATTTAGTAAGTATTTGTTCAGTTTCACAGCTAGACGACCCCACTTTGCATCCAATTTAATAAAAACCGTGCCAACGTGGATGAATTAAGGAATAGTCTTGAATGAGCACAGTGGTTCACGATCTCACTGAAACTGCTTGAGCCAGAATCGTTTTAGCTTCTTGGCATAAATAGCTTCTTTTCTGACGGAAGGCAGGGAGAGACAACCGGGATGTCTTGGAATGCATAGTCCTCCGCCGCCTTAATCCAAAGCTTTATCCTTCCCCATGGCGTCTCGTAAATCTGACTCTCGGAACGTCTTGTTCTGTCTTGACTTTCAGGGAACATGCAGACATGAGCGAATATTATCATTCCGACCGTCCCCCTCATCGATCGATAAAGATCCGAAAAGCTCTCATGAGAAAAGATTTCTCTCTCGTTTTTTTGGGTCCGTTTAACTATAACCAGAAAAGCCCCCGAGATGCTCGGTCCACCCGTTATTTCGTTCCTTCAAGAGATGAAAAAAAAATATGCAGAGATACGTGATTTAATAACAAAGGGTCAACCGAAACATGTGTCAAAAATACTGAATCTCTATCTCCCTTCCTTACAATAGATTATTCTGGTCACTATTCTTCTAATGGGTAGATGAAACAACGTTCAACCAGATTACTCAGCATCGAGGGGTTAATATTCATCCGCAGGTTTCTATACTTGAGCCAAAAGCATTAAGCGAGTCAGCCACACAAATGGATCTTATCTTGAATTCGTTGAGGAATTGATCAGCAGCAGCAGCAGCATCATCAAGGTTCGTATTATAATAAACAGTTCCAGGTTGTTTCAATGCAGGGAAGAAGATTGAGTTTTAGTGCGGTTGAATCCCGAATAATCAGGAGAATCTTCTTACAAAAATCCTCAACAACTAGATTCCGTTTGAAAAACAATAAATAATACCAGGTGATCGATAATTGAGCATTGACTCACTCCTGTGGAAGGGGAAGGGAACAGATACTTCCGATATGTTATTTTCTACATATTCCCAGCTATTTGTGAAACCTATCAGCAAGTCAATTGCCTGGCCATAAAAAGATTGCTTTTCTCGGGAAATATTCCAGTCCTGAACAGTTAAAGCATGAGAAGGATCAAACATCACCATTGCTTCCCTCGTGTTCTTTATGAGACTGGAGGACAATCCAATTAGGTAAGTCATCATCGACAGATCGGCATGAATCCCATCCAAATTAACAGCACGAAAACATCACAGCAAAAGCACCACGCACAACAGCATTTGCATCTTATTGAAGGATTGTTCAAATTAGTTTAAGTTTAGCCAATCAGAATGCCGGTTCGTTCTTACTGGATGAGCTTCAACCAGTCAGTATACATTTGCCAGTGGTTCACTCCGAAAGTAAGTTTCTATTGTATAGTATGACTATAATAGGCCATAATATATCCGTGCTCCTAAAAACTTCAATGAAACAAAGGTTCGTTGGTGATTTTGCTTCCAAGTCGACCAAAATAGCTAAACCACTGTTTTCACTTTTCAAGGATGAAAAGATAATCCTCTAAATCTATTAAACTAAATTCTAAATAAATTTACACTCACAGTTCATGTTTTAGAGAAATTTTCTAATGAAGACACCCACAACTCTCTATTTCTTCTAATTGAGTGTGAAGCGTTTATATCTTCCATATAAACTTGATTGTGAAGTAGGTATGTAGTGGGTTGGTAGTACCTATGGTTGTTGTATTAGTGGCGAGCCCCCTCCGTCTTTGAGGGTAGTGGTTTTTTAAAAAAAATAATATATCACTCTTCTTATTTATCTTCATAATATTACTATGAAGATAAATAATGAATCTTTGTGTAATAATTTGCAACGTGGTTGTCTTCAGGATTGCTTCGGACATCGACCTAGTTGTGCTGTAAAGAACAAGAAAACTTATCCCGTTCATCAGAAGTATTTCAACCCTTGAGTATTTCCACTTGAGCCGTTCTCGACCGCCCACGCGCCGCCGAGTCTCATCAATCATTGGCCTCGGCCGCAGCATATCAATCAAACAAAAGGAATCCCTGCGAGGCAGAGGCGAATCCTCTGTTACATTGTTCTGACAATCTCTTACTCTTCAACGCCTTCAATGTTGTTCCGAGAGTTATGATAGCCTCATCTCCTTCGGAGTCGATCGAAGGATGATCGCATCTTTTATTTATGGCAAAAACAGACACAAGTGCTGCCATCGTTTCAAAGGTAGGACCTATTCTTATAGATTCATTTTGACACGCAATGAATATTCTCAGTAAACAATTATTACCTAGTGGTTTTATTTTCAAAATAAAGAGATAATTTAAATGCAACCCCAGTTCATTTAAATCTTAGCGAGTGGAAAACGATCACTGCGAGATGATGATAAGTTACATTCACCTCACTTGAGAACTAGGTAATTCCAATAACTGATGTCTCAAAAACGTCAGCGACTGGTCCAATATCATATATCAGACCTCATTCAACAAAGTAGGTAGAAAGCTTCTCCAAAACTATGTTATCCTCTAATTATTATTTATGATTCGATGATAGATCTAGAGGAATTGGATGTGTTGAGACTAGGTAAAACTTATTCAAACTTTTATTTCCAATCCAAAATCATGTGGGCAGTCCTACCTCGACACTCTATCCCTCGAGTATCACAACAACAAACAACGACTCGGCGGAGAGGCTATATTCGAGGAATATAGGAGGCCGGATGGAGCTAGGACACCCACTAATTCTTACTTGAAAACTCACACTGTGAATTTCTAACGAAACCTCCGCTCTTCAAGCTCATTGAAAATTCGAATAGGTAAAGTCTAAGCTGGAGATTTCTATGTGTAACCGGTAAGCTGATTTTAATAGATCAGAGCTTTCTATCTATTCACATCGAATTTCATTATTCAGGTTTCTCAATTTCATTAGAGTCAGCCAGTCAAATCGACAAACTAGTTTTTCCAAGCACTAAATGCAGTCACGTAAATTTACGCTAATCCAAAATCACAGGAGAACCCATCAGTACTCCGTCCAATACATCAGGTACCCAAGTATCTACCTCTTTGCCCAAAACAGGACGTTGGCAAAAGCATTTTCCGTACCAAAATAGTCGCCCTATAAGACGAACCTGCTAGGAATTATCACGTTACTCATGTAACTTTGCTACCTAATGCGATTTTCGATATCATGGAAAATTTCTCCGCTACCACGGGAAAACATAGTTTTAGCTCCCAGTCTACCGCTTGATTACGATTTGATTATAGGTATCGCGACACTTTTTTTGTGTCGCAAGTCGCGAATTTCAGCCCGAACAACCTGATGCGCAAAATCAATAAGACTATTTCAAATTGACCAGCAACATTAATGTACTGTCATTAAGAATTGGTACGGACAATATTTCCCCCCTCAACCATCCAATCTACTAACGTGGCCGTTTCGACTTCTCAGGGGAGATCTTGCGGAAAAAACCCTATTCCCACTGCGAACTCCGACCTGCAACAGATTTCCCTAAAACGGACGAATCCGTCATTAAACATCGCTCACGGAAACCGCTCACAAACCCTCGGGTTAAACCTCACAAAACCATGAGCCCTTGTAAGGGTATTACGCCCAAGGGTTAAATCGTGCACTCGGTTGATTGGATCCCAAACCGAAACCTCCCTCATTTCGAACCTTTTTTTCGCGTTCGCGCACACTCCTCCCTAAAACCCCTTCCCTCGACAGCGAGAATTTTTCCGTCCAAGATCCATCGAGAAAAAAAACTTCCTTTCTTATTTCCATCCCATTCGAGAACGACCCCTCAACTCCTCATTTCAAAAGATTACATCTGATTGAGGACTTTGACGTAAAAAGGGACATGCCATCGTCGCGCAAAGCCCATTTAATCCCGTCTTTCAATCAATTTGACTGTTCGGGAAGGGTTTTCTTTGAGACTGTTTTACAGAGAGTTCCCGTTAAGTTCGCTTTGTGTCAGTAAAAGGTTTTTACTAGGGTTCCCGAGTTTTTACGAGGTTTTCAAGATTTACAGCTTACCCCTAATTAACGTACAAATCACGTTTCTTCAATGCTCAACAATGATCTCGTCGTGACGGAGCTTAATTCAGTTACAATCAATGAAAATTATGATCATATGAGAGGCTGGTTTGATTTAGAATCTCTTGATTAACATTCATGATTTTGATATAAATATGTCTTTTGGCTGGGGGTCAAGGAATTTTTTGCGACACTTTTTTTTGCCACAAAAAATGCAACGCCTTAACAACAGTTAATTTAACTCCGGTTTAATTTAACAGTTATTAACGCCAGTTAACAAAATCGTAGCTACATATCGGTAGCTATGAAGCAAGGTTCTCTAGAATACTGCGATATATTACGAGCGATCGGAGTTTTTTAAGAAAAAAAAAATCTGTTTACCTATTCATTGAAAAATTATTCATAAAATATCTTGTGTGTATTTTATTTTATCATTTTAATTTTCAAATTACATACACAAACAATGGTCATATCCACGATCTATTGTTTTCCCTCTAAGGGAGAAATTTATTGCAGAATGAAATCTGGGGGACGCCCCGAATCGTTAATGTTATGATCAAGGATCTTTATCCCAAGAATTGAAACGGTAGTTACCTGTGATAATTTATTTAACGGACACGAGGATCCCAGTGAAAGGGCGATTTGATGTATTCATCAAATAATATCATTTGCGGTAGGGAGGTCTATATTATGCTACTGTGCCCAAGTATGAATCATTATACATTATACATACAAGTATGAATAATAATACATTACACATACAAGTATGAATAATTATACATTATACATAAGTAGTAGAAAGTGGGGGCTTTCAGAACAGATGGATATTAGCTATGTGGATATTAGCGGTTTAAAGGGTTGAGAGGAGTCTGTTGATTTTTCTTTCTCGAGCGAGTTCATTGCAACCCGAGACACAGATCAGCGTCGTCTTACGTCTAGATAATATTCATCCTTGGGGAGAGATAACTACTAAACGTTCAGAATGAAATTCCCGCCACATATCAGCGTTCTTTATTACGACGCGAAAAAATAGGTAACAGGTATTGCTAATATCTGTAGTAATAGGTACTGTAGGTGTAGTACAATATCTATAGTAATAGGTGTTGAAGAACTTCAATTTAATTTTTTTTCTTATAAGTTACATACCAACATACCTGCCTATAAATTAGATACTTTCTGTGAGATTATTGCGTTTTTCAAACCCTATATTTATTAAATTTAATAAATTGATTAAATTTAGTTATTATTTTTATTATTATATTTATTGATAGTTGATATTGGTGTGTTATCACCACTGTGGTCTGCAAGAGGGGACAGATATTGAAGTGTTGTTCCTACACAGGAAAACAAAAGCGAGTCAATTATTAATATTTTTTTATTGATCGATTCATAAAACTTGCACAGTAACATTTACAGAAACCATAACATTTACATCTGTTACAAGCATTTCCATCGACGTGTGTTCTCGGTTGAATGAAGCACTTGAGTTCACAACAATATCTTGGTGTGTAAGTGGGATCCAACACATGTCTTATATATGGACAGCTAGGATTCCAGCGTTCATGGTCCGCAAAAGGATCGTCCATTGGGTTCCAACTGTGGAGTTTTAAGTTGCAAAATGGGCAGATGACCAGATCATTTCGTTCATTTAGATGTTTGTTAATGTAAGCCTGCCTAAGATATATGAATCCAGCTTCCGCCATCTTCATCATTGACTTGGTATTGAAAGGTGAGTTCTCGAAGGTCTCCATTCGAACTTGTATTGAATTGAAAATCGTTTGTGGAATTTCCATTTTCTGGCTTGTTGCTTCCATTCTACTAGGATTTTCTCGAGTTATAGCCTGCAGTTCTGCCTTTGGAGTAATGGTTGCTTGGTCGCAACTACTACTACTACTACTATTGAAATTATTGCCATAACTACTGTGGGACTGAACAGTGCTACCACCACTCTCAATGTAGCCATTCTCGTTTGTTTCTCTTTCTTCCTCAGATCCAATGCATGATATCTGTTTAAGGAAAGTGCAGGTTCTGGATTTTACTTTTTTCCTCGCATAGTTATTCATAACTGAAGTATACAGGTAGCTAATCGATTAATTTTTATTATAAATTCCAAGACTAGTGAGGATAGTTGTGCCCCAGTTTCGCCTTCTTATATCCAATCCTCCTCTCGAACTAATGGATAATTATGTTGGTTGAACGATTATTTTAATTCGATGAATACCAAACTTAACACTAAATTCTAACCCCTTCCCCCACCAACCTTTTTTTTTTTTTAATTTCTAGACACTGCTTAACATGGATTAATCCATTGTTGGAAATGTTCTCTGAATACGTTTTAGTTTATGATAAGTCTCATCAAATTCCTTCAAATCATAAACTCGACTCAAAGAAATCTTGACACTGATGGCTTGTGATGTTATTTGTTTCTGAATGAACGAGTTGGATGTTCCATTCAATCTACTAATCATAAAATTAAGGTATCTTAATTTTATCACACACTCAAAATAGCGATGAGATCTCACTTCACTGAACATACACCAAATGGGCTCATTGACAAAAACTTGATACCATGGATCACTTCTAAGAATCTCCAAAGCTTCCATATCGACAAACAATGTACTTATGTTCCAAGTCACACACTTCCAATGTATTTTATAAAAACTTTTTTTTCTGTAATTAAAATTTTTTTAAAAGTACCAATAGGTACCTATTAATTTTTTCTATTCAAAGCCATAATAATTATTATTATAGGCATGTAAACAATATTGCTATTTGAGAGATAACACCAGAGTAAAAATAGGGATGTGGAAAAGAAAAATTTTTTAAATCAATAAAAAGTACTTTATTTAAACATGAACAATTTTTTAAAAATTGATTGATTTCCATTGTTTTATTAATTTTTTTTATATACATCGAGATGAGTTTAAATTTGAGCTAACTTCCTCTTGACCACATGTTGCACGATAATCACAAAGACATGAATGTTGGGCCCGACATTCTTACAATGTGAGTAGAGTGATACATGTGTTTGAACAGTATGGAAGACAACTCATTACATCAAAAAAAATTATATATATATTATAGTAATATACTGAACAATAAATTGCAAATAAGGTGTACAATAGTTTTCATTATAATACAGTGTTCCTTTAGAAATATTGGAACAAACGAAAGGAGATATCTATACCAAACATATTATAATAATTGCATATAATTATAATTATTATTTAGAGGTTAATGTGGGGTTATATCCATACGGTCTGGTATTGATTCTGTTTTCCATAATCATTCTTTTGTCATCTTTAAAGGTTAAAGATTTCTTGCAAATATTCATCGTAAAAACATTATGAAATTTGGATTCAAATTTTCTAAAATTTGTATAAATATCTTCTTTTGTTGTGAGACAATGTAAATAATCCTTAAAGTCCAATGCTGCAACTGCCGTTTTATTAACACCTTTTGCCTTTTTCCTTACACATTCACCAAATTTGAGGGCGTACAACTTTGGCCTTAATCCTACAAATTCTTTTATTGGAGTTGACTGTGTCTCGTCTTTCAGTTTACCAATCACTTTTTTATTTTCACAAGAATAAAGAGTGTGAAGAGGTGGATAGTCACTGAAATCAAAAATATGTGACAATGATTCTAATTCTTTATAAAGATTGTTTGATCTGACCTCCCACACAAAAGAGTCCGTATCCTGATAACAAATATTCAGTGAGTCTCCTCCAAATTTTTTTAGCATCTGGTTGTAGTGCAAATCGTACATGAGGGTTTTTGATATCTCCAAAATTGTGAACCCCACATAAATTGGTTTGTTAAATACAATTTTTTCATGAGCTAACCGAACTGCAATCAGATTGTCGTCATAAATAGTTCTATCTAGAAAATTTGGCTTTCTTGCCAATGCAAGGAGTTTACTTTCAGAAGTGACTAATTTTAGATTTATTCTATTTCGGACACATTCCATTGTTTTACCAAACACAGCATTATTTAAAAGTTTAAAAAAATCTTTTTCAAACTCATTCGTGGCTTTTTTCCTTAACTCTGTATTCAAGTTAATATATGTAGACAACCATTTACTCTGTCTAAATTGTAAAATTCTATTAATTCTCGTCAAAACAAGTCCAGCTTTAAGGGCTTGCTGTAACACTGTTATATGAACAACATAATTTATCTTATCCTCAAAATCCAACAATAGTTTTTCTACTTTTGCACCTGGAGGTTTCTTACGCTCTGGTAAGAAAGGGAAGTCTGAATGTTTATCATGTAAATGTCTTGGGTAATGAACATTAACATCTAAAATATAACCATATTCTCCTGCAGTTTCAATTTCCAGTACATTGAAATTCTCAATATTAGTGAGCCACACAAACGCTCCGTAGGGTAAACTTTGACTCATTGCCCAACCATAAAGGTTATTAACATCCCCATAAAATATGTATGAACTATCCTTATGAGGGTTATACGTTTCAGGTAAGTGAATATTGTTGGCTATGGCATGACGTTTGACGCATTGTGTGATTCCACCTCGAATTCCTGATTCAACGAATTGTAGCATGTCAACATCTGTTAAAATTTGCAAGCGTATTTTTGATACTTTCAACGCAGCTTTGAAACTCAGACCTGGGGATGTGAAAAACCATGCGCTGTCTAATTGGAAACGATCATAGCAGAGCTTTCTGAACTTTTCAAATACTTCACAAAGAAGGATTATATCTGTTTTCAAATATAGAAGTGTGTACTGTTCGAGATTTTGTGTATTGAAAGCCTTCCAAACCTTCTGAGCATGCTGATAGTCACTATCACTAATTGGTTTATTAGTTAATTTATTGAAGAATTTATCTTGAGATGGTAGACTTGTTTCTTTCAAAACTGAAAAATCGGTGATATGTTGATAGCAATATACACCTTTTCTTAGTAATAAACTTCTCAAATTTTGATCAGGGAAATTCTTCTCCATTTCTGGAAACTCCTTACAGGTTCCCACCAACTTCTCCAGAGAAGCTGGCAAGAATCTAAAAGAGTCCAAAAATCTACACCACAATTTACACCCTTCAAAACGAATTGAGAAACTAATAAATTTTTCCTCTGTTTGAGGAATAACCTCAATATCTAAATTGAATGAATTTAACTCTTTGAGGAGGTGGTGCGAGTCGTAGGAACTCAGATTATGGAAATAGATGCCCAAAAAGCTTGCTTTTTTCAATTTTTCCAAATTACAGTAACTACAGCATGTAAACCTGTATAACCCACTTAAATGATCATGATCCATACATTTTTGATATTTTTTTCCATCAAATTTGACCCCACACAACTCGCAATGTGTTGTTCTATCATGCTTTAGTTTTTGATCCTCAGATATTGAGCATGGAACATTAATCTCATAACATTTCTCAATTTTCAACACTAATTCTCTAATTTTAGCCAAAAATTTTACGATGCAGTTTTCATGTGAGAACAATACTGTTTCATCCGGAATCAAGTTTGGATAATATGATTTCAAATGATATCCCACACACATTGGAACATGTTGCTCCTCGCGTAAGGATTTTGGACCTCTAGTATCTACCACCTCAGAGATCGTAGGAAGGTTTGAATTTAAAGGCTTCAGTATACATTCCAGGTCAGCATATACTACAAAACCAACTTTGGTCATGAATTGATAATCGTCAAACTCGATGTACGGTTTTTCAGGAAATTCATACCTACATGGCTTGAATTTGTTGCAAAATAATTTATGTTCATCGAGTCGCTCTTCGGCCGTTTTACCGAATTTACAAACCCTCGATGAACGGAAAGTTTTGAAGCAATTTCTACACATAAGAATAGAATTCTTGGGAGCTTTATATAACTGTGTGTTAACGAGAGCTGGTAGATTGGATATGTAACAGTAATGAGAGTGTGAACCATTATCTACATAGAGCAAATCAATTACTGGGAATCCTAGATTTACTTTTTTGGAAACTTCAAGCGGGTAGATTTTGGCATCTACAATTTTACCATCTGAAATTTTACTGTCTAAGGCATATATATTTATACTAACATTATTGTGCTTTTCAAACCATCTAACATCTCTAATACTGGCCGGGAATTTTACTCCCTCGAATGTGAATGGATGATCCAAATTAGTATATTTGGATACACGGTGTAAGTTTTTGGCATCATTATTACTAGCGGATTTTAGGAACCAGCTCAAAATTGCATATTTAAAACAATAGTTGTCCCTATTTCGTACATTTATTATAGCCCTTGAAAATTGAAATTGGTGAGGAATAGTGAAAAAACAACTTGCAGTGAGTGACGCATACTTAGTTACTCTAATTAAAATTCCATCGATGGACTTCAATGCCCAACCAGACCCCTTTAATTCAAAATCATCAATTTCTGCTATAATCCTCTCGAAACATTGCATTAAATACACATCCAGATCTGAAGTTGTTGACAAGTTCTCATTTTTCGTCTTAAAATTTGCATTAATTAACTCTTCATCCATTTCACGATCATCATCCCCTCCCTTGAGCTTGATTTTGGAAAATGTACACTCCAAAAGTAAATTCACTTTAATATTCTTCCATTCTGGTAAATACTCATTCAATACCCCCAATAAATGATTTTGAGTACTAAGCAAGAAACTTTCTGGTAAATTGAAACGGTTTAGATTTTGGAAATAAATATCAACTGCAGAACTGCCTACTTTTGCAATAACTTTTCCATTCTCCAATGGTACGGTATACAATCTTTTCAATTTTTGTGCCCCATATACTGACTCTACTCCATCGTGCTTTCGTTTTTCTACATTATGCTCGCTTGTTGTTAGTGGTGCTGGATGAGTAACACTATGGCTTGTTGACGGCATTGGACTGAATATATTACTTAGACAACTATGACTTAAATAACTAAACCTACAAGTAAACAAATTAGAGCATACTGTGCATAAAGTCAGTTTTTTGACCTTTTCCTGGGTGACTTCTTTGTACCACCACAAGGACGCTTTGTTGAGCTCTTAGTGCCCCTTCTCTGGTCCCCATCTTCTTCTTCTTCTGAGGAGTATTCTAACTCTTCCTCTTCTTCTTCATCTCCACGTCCAACTCTGAATGTGAGGTCGAATGCACCATCCACAGCATTCTTTCCATTATAGCTTATTATGAGTGAGCCATCTATTACAACAAAGAGAGAGAAAGAAAAATGGAAATGAAATCATATCGTACTCACTGGCAAATTTTATTACACACATGACTATTGTAAGAAAATATTGGTATGATATCGAAACAATTTATACACTGCACACAATTGTTCAAAGTCTTCACACTAGTAAAACCAGCAGTGGCTATTTCTAGAGGATTTTCAATGTTTTTCCATTTTTTCTCATTAATTTGAAACGTTAAAAGACGGACTGAGGCATTGCACAGGTTGATCTTCTCGAAGTTATTAATCATCCAGTTGATTAAACTTTTTGCTTGATGTCTGGAACAGGTGGGGTGATTCATCCTTATATCCTTATGTAGAGCACATGTCTGCGAGTTATCTTTGGACGAAGCAAGCGATTTTAGGGGTGGACAGTAGAAAGCACCAAGCTCAAATACTGGTCGATGCAGAAGAGACTCGAGAAATACACATTTTTCGTGGCCCTTGGCAAAAATAAATGCAATATTTCTGGTGATTGTATTCAACTTAGATTCCAAGTCCGAGTACTCCAACTCGCCATCATTCCATGAAATTCCATGTAGGTTTCTCTGCACCCAGAAGTTTGGAGGTGTTGAAGCCGTACCATTCTCCTCTGAAGTAGGAGGTTTGAACGTTAGATGGCAAAAAGTATCACACTTGAGATCGATGAAAGTCAATTCTTTCACAATGAATGTGCGTTTAATGCATCGAAATCCTTGGAAGTCAATAACACCAAATTGCGGATTTCCACGATTAATGATTTTTGAATCACTCATCACTGTAGATATTTAACTCACGAGCGTTGACAGTAAACTGACATGACAATAAACGACTTCCTTTGGGAAAAACTGCTTACTGTCCCCACCTCCATTTTTTTTTTTTCCTCCACTTTAGATTGTTTGCATCAGCAAAATTGTCTATTCTGAAAACTTTGATTTATGAATCCAACTCTTTGAATTCATCCCCAACCATTTTACGTACATTCTATCCCCCTCTCTTTTCAATACTCGTTCAACTAAATATGTGTTGGGTAGAGCTGTTTTTTGAAGTTCGTATCGATAAAACTTTCCTTGAATCCTTTCATTATTCTCATCCACTAAGGAGTAGGTTATTGGACATGTGTTATGAACGTTATTGATTGTGAAAAGCTCTGTTGACCAATTTAAATTATAACCTTTATGGAATGTCGATCGTTGTTTGCTTATCCGAACAAGGTCTCCTTCTTTTAGTTGTCTTGGGCCTGCATTACAAATAGTCTGATAAGAATATGAGGAGGACATAAGCCTCTTTTCATCCTTTTTTGTAACTTTTCCAGGATATTTTCCAACTGTTCGGTGCTTCATTCCATAATTATAATGATTTATCAGCTTTGGGAGCAAGTCTAAATATTTGAAGGAACCTCTGATTCTCATTTTTTTGTATAGCAGGTTCTTGAACGTTCTGATGAACCTTTCACATATGTATGCTTTCATGGTAGAAAACGTATGGTAAAGTTCCACACCATGTTTTTTCAACACAGCAGCAACATTTTTATTGAAAAACTCACGACCTTGATCAGTGTGTATCTTCTTAGGTTTCACATCAGATTTCTCCAGTAAATTATTAATGGTTTTTGCCATTTCATTTCCATTTTTTGATTTTAGAGGTAAAACTCGTGCAAATTTAGAAAAAATATCGATGGCAACCAGAATGAATTTATGATTACGATTCACACTCGCATGATTTTGCATATCTATCAAATCCATTTGCCATGTATCGTTTATTCCCTTCATAACAGTTCTTCGTCTGAAAAAGTTCACACGAGGTGTTCTGGAAAGCTCATCATAAATGAGCTCTTTGATGGACATTTTTTTTTTCTTTAAACAAATTTATTCTTTCCTTTTATCGATGTGTCACTTGTTGCTTTCCAATCACGAATGAGAGATATAACGTAATTTGCGGTTACTGCATCATCTGGATGTAGAGGTTGGCCAACATTTGTTAGTCTTTTCCGGCGACAATCGTATCCATTCTCTGACGCACCTCCAATGTATGGAACGTGGTCTGCGAGAAACCTCACATTGACCCCATCATCCGCTTGTATAGCTTTAGCTACGTTTCGAATTATTTTACCTCCAAAATCTATTTCTGAGTACGGTTGATTCTTCATTTGACATTGAAAATCGACGTATTGTTTATTACATGCATCTTTCGAGTGCTGAGGGTTATTCACGTTGACAAGCCTACTGTGCATCATATCCATCGAATTTTCACCCTTGGGTATTAAATTTTCCATTGTTGAAATCATGCGGCTTTTCCGCAATGCAGCAGTATTCCAGGATACATGGCGACCATACCTATCGATAGTCATGTTTGAACTGTTTGACAATACCCATCTCACTCAGTTCTTCTAGTATGGACTCTATTTCGTTGTGATGAGAATTGTTACCAGCCATCTTCGAACCAATCAAAATTTTCAATCTATCAACAAGCTCGTTAGGATCATCGTAATATTCAATTCTTATTTGATCTGTATGCATACCAGCTCCAGTTCGGGTACTGCTGAAAAGTGGTTTGATGATTTCCAAATATTTTGCCGATGAGCTAGCAGCTATATTTTTCTGAGAAGAGTATTGTTTCTTATGTGCATTAGTAGCTAGAAGCATTTTCTTGTATTCACTCAAATCAGATTCTGAAATTTTATGTTTTTGTGGTCGTTCTAAAAACAACAATTGTGCTAACCCATCGGTCACTGCAAAAGTTTGATTATTGATATAAATGAACTCATGATCCATATTGACATACTCTGAACCCATCATTGCCTGTCCTTTAGGAGATATTCTCAATCCAAACCGCATGTCAATTCCTTTCATGTTACCTGTAGCAATTTTTTCCAAATAATGTCTGATGGGTTTAGGAAAATTACTGAGATATGCACGCATGGAATTTTCTCCATCTGGGGTACAAGCTTCCTCGTTTAACAACCTTCTTACTCGTGGCTCATCCTCATCAACTTGAATAACATCAGTATTCTTTTCACCATCATCATCATCATCAGCTCCAGGTGAGAATTCAGATTCACTGACACTCTCAAGGTGAAGAGTTTTCTTCGCATTGAAGGGGGAGTGTAGCTCCTTTTCCCTTTTAATGGGAGTTGTGTAGGGTGTATAAAGTTTTTTCTTTTCCTTCCCCTCACATTTTGAAGTAGGTACTACTGTATGTTCAGCATCAAGACTGTTTTTTAATACCAGAGGGTTCCTGATATCATTCAACGGTTTGATGATTGGGCTCAATGTTTCATCTCTTAACCCCTTCGCGTTCCTTGATTGACGTTTCAGAGTATTATACTTTTCTCGGACGATTTTTGCCATCTTTATTAGCTCGTGTTTAGTTGTGTTTGAATCCATGGTTATGACTGCTGTACTTGGGGAAAGGAATCAGTATTTATTCCATAATCTTCTATTATAGCTGACTTCTACATACATAGAAAGTTATCGAAACCTCTCCTATAACGTCCTTTCCCGATTTCATCATCAGTAGCAATAACCAAGAACCCGAATTTTGATTTCCAACATTCTGAACACAGTCGTTTGAATTCTTCAAAACTCATATCTGTATTGACGTAACCCTCGTATACATGCTTCATTGCTCCTAAATCTGACTTAAAAATGCATATCAAATTCGCATTATCCCTGATTAATGCTTTAGGTACTTTACTGAAAGATTGAGCTAAATAGAAACAATCGCATCCTCTGTGTCGAACCATCGCAAAGTACTCTTTCATCGAATCCTGCTTGTCAACTATTAAATCATCAAAAATTATTAAAGAATTTCTGAGGACATCATTGACTGGAATTATATCGTCGGATGAGTCGTATGCGAAAACTTTTATCTCGGGGATGAGGGATAACAGTTTAAGTAACATTTGATATTTATCCTGTTCCAAAGTTTTGCTGTAGATGTAAATATTCTCAAATCTAACACCATTAGGGTCTGTTATCAGTGAAAACATAGCAGACGTTTTACCGCATGAAGATGGACCAGAAAAAACAGCTCGGATTGAAGTTGGTAATAGTTGGCCATTTTTCTTAAAACTGTTGGCATTTGATGAATCCGTATTAAATACTTTAACGGGTAATTGAGAGAGTTGTTTCTTGAAGCGAATCATTTTCCCAACTGGCAATAGAAAATATTATGCGATAGTTGTCATACCAAGAAAATTATTATTATTATTATCATTTTTGAGCGCTACCTACCAACTTTCTTAAATAAAAATAGATATGTTTCTTTGCTCATCACTCAGTATGAATCGGTCCATGCAAGCAGAAGGAGGGAGATTGGACTTGGCAAACGTTTTTGGAAAATTTGACAGGGAATTTCATATAAAAGGCTATAATTTTTGTGGGCCTAATACCAAACTGCAGGAAAGGCTTTATAGAGGAGATAAACCTGTAAATGGTCTTGATGAGGCGTGCCTGTCACACGACTTAGCATACGACAAGTTTCAAGATTTAACAAATAGACATAAAGCTGACAAAGTCTTGCAGAAACGAGCTTGGAAGAGAGCTAAATCAAAAGAAGCGAGTTGGGGGGAACGATTATCGGCTTTGGGAGTAGCCACAGCCATGAAGCTCAAACGGAAAATTGGGGCTGGATTGAAGAAAAAACTACGTAACCACTCGAAGAAGCCACGAAAAAATTCTAAAGAAAAAGTATTGAAAATTCAAAAGCTTATCAAAGTAGCAAGTGAAGCTATACCTCAACAATCAACGCTCAGAGATAAAATAAAATCAGCTATTCTAGCCACAAAAAACTACTTGGTAAGTAACAACAACAAGATTGGTGGTAGTAAGATATTACAAACAACTCCTAGCAGAATAATACCAATTCCTACAAAAACAGGAGGATTCCTACCTGCCTTGGTGCCGATATTAGCCGCACTTGGGGGAATGGGGGGACTAGCTAGCGGCGTTTCATCAGTAGTGAATACGATGAACAACATAAAAACAGCCAAAAAACAGCTCGATGAGCAGAAAAGACATAATTTATCGATGGAAGGAAAAATGGTTGGTAGTGGTCTTTATTTGAAACCATACAAGAAAGGCTATGGCTTGTACCTAAATCCTTACGAACAAAAAAACTAGCCCAGTTTTTACCGAGCCGAGCTTTAAGTAACATAGATTTAGAGCTCGCGGTGAAATTCTTAAGGATACCACATTTTAAGGGAATATTTATGCGGGATGAAATTAATGGAAAGCCTAGAAAAAATGAATGTGGCATAGTAAATCAAGACGTATCCTCCAATAATGGAACTCATTGGTGTTCTTATAAAAAGAATGGTAGTATGGTAAATTTTTACGACCCGATTGGAAATTTGAGACCTCCTAAGGAGTTGATTGACTACTTCAAAAATTGCTCCATTAATTACAACAGAGTGGGGGATCAAGAATTGGGAACAAACAACTGTGGACATTTATGCATCAGATTCCTCTCAAATCCTCAGACATGGCCTCAACCTTCATATTAACAGGTCAAACGAGCTCTCTTTCTGCTAATTTTTTCCCTCCAATAATTTTGGACGCTCGAAAACATTATTCCATCGCATTGTTGAGCTTTGATTCATACAACTCTATACCCAACATTACAGAGAAAAACAACAAATTTCGTATATACCTGGATAATGAGTTCAAAGTTTTCTCAATACCTATAGGTGCATATGAACTAGACGGTTTGGAGGAAGAAATTCAGCGAATAATCGAACCGAATCATTCGTTTAGATTGAGCATACGAAGAAATAATAGCAAAATTGAAATATTAACTTCAGTAAAATTGAGTTTGGGACATTCTGACGATTTTGGTGGTTTACTAGGTATTCATGAGCCCACTGACATTGTACCCAACATCGGATACCAACCTGATGGAATCGTCAACATAAATCCAGTAAGCAGTGTGGAGATCACCTGTAACCTGGTTCGGAACTCTTACAGAAATGAAGAGAAAGTTCACACGATACATGGTTTCGCGCCAGCAGTTCCACATGGGTATAAAATCATTGAGAGACCGACTGCCCCTGTTTATTTCCCTATCAACACTCACTGGATTCAAAACATAGCGTGCTCCATCGTTGACCAGCAGGGAAATATTGTCTCGTTCCAAGGAGAAACCATTACAATTCGACTTCATTTGAAGGAAGAAAATGGGTATTGATTTCAAAAAGGCACTCCCAAACCAAGGATTGGTGGAGATGTTAATGAAAGTTAAAACTCCTAGACTGGATCGCACCTGCGACAGTAGAAAGGTGAACATCAAGCGGCTAACACCCTCTAACAAAAAGTTTCTGAAAAGTTTGGGGCTATTAGAAAACAGCAGAATAAGAAAATAATAATAATAATAAAATAGTGTTGAACTATGACTGAAAATATTTTGAATTTGACGGAATCTGTGAGATTTGATGAATCTATTACAGAATTTGAATTTCGATCGTACTTGCCATACTCGAGTAACTCCCTGGAAAATTCGGATGAGATCAGAATACCTATACAAAATCAAGATACATTTGTGATCCCGGGTGAAAGTTTCCTATACCTAGAGGGTGTTCTGGACAGGAAAGAAGACACAACAGCTAGATTTGTGGAAAATGCATTTGCCTTTTTGTTTGAAGAGGTACGCTATGAACTGGGTGGTATGGTGATAGATGAAATCCGGAACGTTGGAATTACTACGTCAATGAAAGGATATGCTTCATTGTCAAAGAATGAATTACCTCAAGCTTCAAATTACGGCTGGGGAATAGACGGAGTTGGTATTGATTCGAATGGAAGTTTCAGCATATGTATCCCACTCTCACATTTCCTGGGATTTGCAGAAGACTTCAAGAGACCAATAATTAATATGAAACACGAGCTGGTGTTATTAAGAGGGATTAACGACAAACAGTGTATTACTGGAGATTTGGAAAAAGGGAAAAATATAAAACTCGCAATAACCAAACTGATTTGGAAGGTACCACATGTCAAACTATCTGACAAATATAAACTTGAAATGTTGCGAACGATCAAGTCTGGAGTTAATCTACAAATACCATTTCGTTCTTGGAACATAAACGAGCTACCTAATCTTCAAGCTGGAACGCAATCATTTGTTTGGGCTGTAAGAAGTTCAAACCAATTGGAAAAAGCAAGATGGATACTATTCGCCTTACAGATTGGTCGTAACAACAACCTAACAAAAAGTTCCTCAAATTTCGACCATGCGGATTTGTCTGAAATTCAAGTTCAACTGAACTCTGTAAAATTTCCTTACGAACCATTGACAATGAACTTCACGAAAAAGCATTATGCACTAGCTTTTCGCTCGTTCTGTTCTTTCCAAGGAAGTTATTATAATGCGAAAGAGAAGACAGGAACTATTCTATCTAAAACGGAATTTGAGACAAAAGCACCAATATTTTTCATCAACTGTACTAAACAGGAAGAAGCCATCAAAAGTGGTTCGGTCGAACTTAAAATTGAATTTAAATGTACATCCCCTATGAGTGAGAATGCAAAAGCGTTCGCTCTAGTAATCCACGACCGCATTATTGAGTATAATCCTCTATACCAAACTGTGCGAAGACTTTGAACATTATCATTATTTTTTGAATTAATCTATTTAATGTGTGCACTATAAATAAATACATTTTTTATGTTTATGATAATCGTTGTAATGGAATTTTTGAACTAACCTTCAAAGTCATCAATAACTTCATCCAGAAGTTCATGGTACCGTCTTGGCACCCAAACGTCTCTGATGCTTGAGGTCACCGTCGAACTGATGGTGGCCACTATGGAGGGTCCAAATCTGCTCTCGGCTCGCCGTAAGCCCTTGACCTTAAAATCTTCGTGTAGCGGGAGGGTCCCCACCGAGGTGATGGTCGCCGATCCCCGGCTCCCATTAGAGATTGCGTTCAACTTTTTAGTTAAATTTTCCATTTCTGGAAAAATAAAATGAGTGTTTTGCATTACTCAAACAAGTTCGTAAAAAAAAAAAAAGTTTATTATTATTACCTATAATAATTTGTTCTGTTATTTTTATTATTATTATTATTATTTTAATTAGTTTTCCATTCCATAATCCAGAGGATTTTCATTGAAAATTTCCTGGTCATTTTCTAATGTGAAATCGTTGCGGTATGCTTCATCAGTTTCATCTGATATATATGACGTGCACAAGTCACATCGTGAAACGAATTGACTAGTAAATAAATTTTCATCACATTCGAAGCATGTTTTAACTAGCTGAAAACCCAGCTCCATCGAATTTCTAGGAAGAGTTTGATGAGAGTGATGGGATCTCCCAAGACGTTCGGAAAAACTAAATTTTTCGCTAGCGCACGATTTACAATAATTTCGACCATCAATTTTAATTGAATTTAATGTCATACAAATATAAAGACTATCAAAATTAACGATTGAATTCATTACGTGGAATTGGGGTTCGCTTACCTTCTACTTGGTGACTGCGTCGAGGTGACTGCTGTTGAGTAGGTAGTTGGAGGAGTAATGAATAAAGAAAATTTTCCAAAGCACTTGATTTAGGATCTCCCTCCACCGATGTCGATATTACTGCTAAACACTTTCCCACGTTATATTGAGTCCATAGCCCTCTTATTTCCGCGAATTTCTCCCGTCCCCTCAACGCAGACGCTGCATTTTTTCTCAAGTTACACCTTGGTCGCGCGATGTCTCTCCCTTTGAAAACGCATCGAGTCTTTCCATATTGCTAATATCCATCTAGCTAATATCCATCTGTTCTGAAAGCCCCCACTTTCTACTACTTACATACATTACATCAATGTATATTATACATTATACATATGTATAAGTTATGAATCATTACCCATAGTCAAATAATATTTGACATATTATGTTCAAATGTTCTTTGTCAGGAAACTTTTTTTGCTTCCCAACCGCACACCCCACTACATAATAGTATTATGTAGTACCAGTTTCAAGGTACGATAATATCGTACTACATATTATGTAGTACGATATTATCGTACCTTGAAACTGGTCTGGTCACGCTGTACCTCCACTGCCACAAGCTGCACCATACACGGATAAGGTGTACAGCATGAATGAGAGCAGTGTTCACTGAGCGTGACTGCCTCAGTGCTGGACGACCCTGGGCAGTGGAAAAACGTCTGCCAAGTGGGTGTGGCACATAGCTTCCTCGTATCCAAAACCCGATTATAAAGGTGATCCGATGCATAGTAGTTAATCTCAAAACACCAATCTCTAAGTACCTTTCACTACCCTCATAGGGGACCATCTACACGCTAATCTGGACAATCCTAGAAAATTTCATCAAATTCGGATGAAAAATGTAAATGTTATGGCTGTTACAAGGATTTTACATATGCGCATGCGCAGAGGCTTCTGTAAATTTTAAGGCCTTGATTTTCATTGAGGACCATCTACAACCTAATCCGCATAATCCCTGAAAATTTCATCGAAATCGGGTAGAAAATGTGGAAGTTATGGCCGTTACAAGGAAATTCACGTTTGCGCATGCGCAGTGGCTACTGTCATTCCGAAGGAATAGGGGACCATCTAAATACTAATTTGTAACATCCCTGAGAATTTCATTGAAATCGGATGGAAAATGTAGATGTTATAGCCGTTACAAGGAATTCACGTTTGCGCATGCGCAGTCGCTTCCATCAGTCCGAGGATAATGATTTTCATAGGGGACCGTCTACACACCAACCCGCAGAATCCCTGAAAATTTTATAGAAATCGGACAATAACTTCGTATAGTTATGCGCGTTACAAGGAATTCATGACAGACAGACACGGAACCAAAATTGTTCAGAAAGGTCTAAAACGCAAAACGCGAGTGGAAATTTTGATTTTGGAGAACTTTTTTTTCTTCCTTGAAAAGTGAAAACAAAGCTTCCGCTACCTTGGTAGACTCGAAAGCAAAATTACTAATATGATGCGTGTCCAGCCCTCATATCACAGAATACATGGTACGTTTGTCTGGACGAACTAGCCGCGTCAATTTCAAGATTAGGGTTCCTAAATTTTATTCAAGAGTTTTAGGAATCAAAATCGGAGCGAAATTCGTTGGAGGGGAGGGAGAACTCCCTGAACCTCGTCAACCATCATGTCTATCATAGGAGCGCTCCATCGGCGGAAGAGCTAGGGATGGCATATCGAATGAAATATATCGATATATCAATCAAACGATACATCGTCAATGAGATATCGATACCTTCGATATATCGGAGAAAATATATCGATATTTCGATATATCGGAGAAAATATATCGATTTTTCGACGTATCGGAAGATCTACTTTAAAATGTCACATGTGAAGTAGGTAGGTGAATTTAATAGTTTTAAAACAATATAAAAATAATTTAGGATGACATTTATGGACATATCGGAGTATCTACTAGGAAAAACTTGAAGAAGTAAGTAGGTAAGTGAATAGAAAAGTTACTAACATCATTTTGAGGGAATTATATCGATATACTCGACATATCGGAAGATCTATTTGGAAAAACCGTGTGAAATAAGTATTAACCTACTTTCAAAAGTTACTGGGTATGAATGATCGAAATTCATTGTTTAAAAACTGGAAAAACGTGCGAAAATGTCATTGCAATGTTAAATTAATTTATAAATTGACAGGGGTATAGGTACTGTGGACGATCATGATCCTTCAAAATTGAAAATAATTGTTGTGAAAACCTGCTTCACTTCGTATAGTAAGTAGTTTTAAGCTGGACGAGCCTCCATTAATTTTGGCTTAAGTCAAGTATTTGAGCCTTGAGAGCCACTGTAGGTGAATACTATGTACACAATCATGTCTGAGCTGAAGTCAACAGTCTGAAATCAACCCATCAGTAGAAATCAACCTACAAAATTTGGAATAAAATTACTTGATGTTTGTACAAGTACAGGCGTCCCTTCTCGTCCATTCATTTCAATATTTAATTTTTACAAAAAAAAATATTTTTTTTTTAAACTTGAAAACAGGTCGCGATATATCGTTCAATATATCGATATTGACCGATGATATCGGTTCTCTATATCGATATAAATATATCGATATATCAAACGTAATATATCGATATATTTCATATATCGATGTATCGTTGCCATCCCTAGGAAGAGCGAATCTTCAGTTTCAGTTTTTTGTCGAACGTTCTACTGTGTCTGTGCTTCCCATTTTCATCTGGAAAAAGTTCGGGTTTTTCCTTTTCCTTCCGATTCGCTGTTGTGTGTAAGTGACTCATCATACACCTGCGGTAAGGAAATGCTATGGATAGTTCCTGAAAATGGGGTAAGTCGCCTCTCATATTGTATTTTTACACGTCCCCAGTTGGTATTTTCGATAGGTAGGTACGCCATATTTGAAAATGGAAAGAAACGACGCTCCCGCTCCACTTCGGCCGATTCTCTCACTTCATCTGTCGAATCCCGTCTCTCACGGCACGAATTTGTTAGAAGGATGGAAAAGCTGGAAAGGAAGCAACGTAAACGACGGCGCAGGCGATTACCAGTCGTCCGAGCAAATTGTACGAAGGCAGTAAAAACAAACACCATCGTTCGCCCCACAGCCCGGGCCTTTCCCGTTCGAGTCGCCGTTCTTACTCGAGTGGTTCACGATCTCGTTCGAACCACCGGCTTCTCAGTGCATCAGAAATGACTGAGAAACCACACAGTGCATCTGTGATGTAGAAAAACTCAATTTTGAGTGCGTCAAAATTGGGAAACGATATGATTTCGTGATCGAGTTCTGGGTGCACCAGACCATCGGTCTCCCGATCTGCGCAAAACCAAAAGATGCTAAGTCAGTTAAACTCACAGAGTTTAACAAGAGAGTTAAACTGGGTTAAACTGAGTCAGTTCTAGGGATGGGTATCGATACTCGATATTTCAAAATATCAATACTTTCGTACCGTTACTCGATATTTTAGTATCGATACTGCACTATCCGATATTTTTGGGTATCGATACTTTGGATCCGATATTTCTAAATATCGAATATCGATACAGTTCTTGCGGAAAATTCAACATAATGGCTAAAAAATGAAGAAAGTAGAGAGGCTTTTAGGTTATTACTCCTTGGTTGCACAAATAACGTTTATATCATGGAGAAAATCACTCTGCTTGGACTCTTGATAGTGAAAAATTAATAAACATTGTTGAAAAAATTATTTTTCTTGAGAATATTGGATAATATTGATAGTTTGTGACACTAAAGTATCGATACTCGATATTTTAAAATATCGATACTCATGCCCAACGATACTTGGAATATCGATACTCAGATACGATACAGTATCGATACTTTTATAACGATACCCATCCCTAGTCAGTTCGTGCAGTTCTGGGTAGTCACGAGCACCCCCCCCCCCCCCCCCCAACTCAACAGCTGACCCTAATGTAAACACGAGTGACTGAAGTGAGTGAATATTATCCTGCTTAGGATATTATCCTGCTCATAAACAACGATGTTTCTTTCCCGGTTGAAGAAGATATGGCTACTAATATCAATTCTGACCAAACTGAGGTAGTTCAGGAGGATAATGATAATTTACCTGACGAAATTCCCAGTATTTTAGGTTTTAACTCATATGAAATGGACATTGCACAAAGAAATTGTGTTCCTCGTTGGAAATTTATTTTACAGAATGGCTTGAAGAAGTAAAAAAAAATATATATAAATCTTGTTAAAATCTGTAATATACTTTACAATTAAAACATATTCTAAATGAGACACAGAATGAGGAATTTCACCATGTCAGAATTTCCTATTTTTGACCCCAAAATCGGATTCAGCACCTCTAAAAACCCCCTAAGGCAAACTTTCAGCCCGAACTTTTTAATTTACGAATAAACAAAACAGTGTAGAAAATACGAATGTTTAAAAAAAGCGGGAAAATGACGTCATGCTGGAATAGTTCATTTATGGCCGCTTGAAGCGATGAGATCGAGATATCCATAGTCCCCAGATGCAAAATTTCATGAAACAATTAAGTTCGAAATCGAAAAACTGAAGAAAAAATAGAAAAAGCGAAAATTAGGTTTCTTCTGTTTTTGTTTGATAACTTTTCTCTTAGAAAACACGATTTCGTCGTCCCAATGGGCAACACTGGGAAGAGACAGCGATCTGAACAGCCCAATCAGCGAGCGTTCCCGCTGCACGTCTATTTTCCCGGTTACTTTTGAAATTAAAAATTTTGACTGTCTCCCAAAAATAACAGGAGACTTATTTTCCGAAATCAGCCCGATTTTCATCTATCCCACACCATTAACTATTCAGGAAAAAAGCAAACAGAATTCGGTGAAATTCCTCATTCTACTTGAGAAGTTCAACCATAATGAATGTTCACTTATTCAACTAACACACGTATACAAGCGTTGCTAAGTTACAACAAGCTCAGGAGTTAATAATATTAACGTTATATTATAATGTTATATTATAAGATTGGAGGTTGTTACATTCCCCCCCAGTAGGAATTGTTCTTCCGATCTAGGAAAATATTCAACAACATTTTTGATGGCAGCAACTTGCTCTTTTATATGGCACTTCTTCGAGCATATCTTGAGTGATGTTGTAATTTCATCCGCTGGGAATAGGGAGATCCGCCCAAAAGCCCTGAGATGAGGTGAGCACCCGATTCCCGAAGAAAGTGACCTGTTTGACTGCTGCCTCCAAACATGATTTCCAACCTCCTCTGAAACGAGGATACATGCTCAGAAACTATTTCAGGTCTCGAATTTTCCGTTCAGCCAAACCGTTGCCGGCAGGATGATACGGTGCGCAATGAACCAGTCGAATTTTTCGTTCAGTAGTGAATTTCTGAAAAGCTTTTGAGGTGAACTGAAGCCCTTGTCCGTCACTATCTTCTTCTCTTGGCGTATGATGGGAAGCACCTCTAAATATTTGATGACAGCTCCAATCGTCTCACTCATGCTTTTTCGAGAATGTGAATTTGGAACATTCGTCTACCGCAACTAGGAAAGATTTTGTAGTCCCCTGGCCCTCAGATTTCTTTGACAGCTCTCCGAAGTCCAAATGGAGTGTGTGGAACGTAATAGTCACAGATGTTGGAACAATCATTGAGTCGGGTTTAGGTTTGAATTTAAATTTCAGAATTTGGCATTCATGGCAGCTTTTTACAAACTTTAGAATTTCGTTTTTCATTTTAGGCCATAGAAACCTCTTCTTTATTTTCAGATAAGTTCTCCAAAACCCGTCGTGTCCTCCTGATTCAGGATCATCGTGATATGTTCTCAAAATACCTCGTATGTCCTTTCGTTCAGCCAAAATCCGCCCATCTTCGCAAAATCAGGTTTATTTGATTGAGCTGCTGTTCGTTCACTGTTCGATGAGTTGACACAGAGTCTAGACAATGCATCCGCATCTTTTAACTCGACTCCTCTTTGATGATTAATTTTGACAATGTAACCCTGTAAGAAAATCTGCCATTCTCCCTTTCGGTTCCTTGAGATTCATGATGTTGCTCAGTACTTCATGATCAGAATGAACCACAAATTCACGACCGTCCACATAGGATTAGAAGTACTGTATGGCTTTTTTCACGGCCAGGCCTTTTTTTCTGTCACAGAGTAATTAAGTTCAGGCTTTGAGAAGGAATACAAAAAATAACCTATTACTCGCAACTGAAGCTTCCTAGGTTTGGAGCTATCTCTCTGGTACAAAATAGCACCACAACCGAAGTTCCAGGCATCTACACAGAGCTCACAATTTAAGCGCCAATCTGGTAGTTGGAGAATTGGATTTGACGTTATTTTATCAACTAATGCTTTGAATGCCTTCTCACAATCATCCGTCATCATTGGAATTCCACTCCCTTCTCTTTCAAATGATCCAACAGTTTCAAAATCTTAGCATAGTTGGGTATGAATGCTCTGAAGTGCCCCGTGACCCCAGTGAAGACTCGTTAGGTATCGAGATTGTAGGGTCGGTTCATATTCTTAACTTTCTCGACTGATTCTGTTTTAATAGTTTTATTTTCACCATCAATTTTCCGTCCCAAAAAGTTTACGTTACTTTGGCAAAAGAGGCGTTTCTCTAGATTTAGTTGCAAACCCTCTTGGGTTAGCTTCTTCACAACTTGAAATGTTTTGGTTGCACACTCCTCCTTCGTGTATCCACCCACAATCACGTCATCGATGTATACCCAAATGAGGGGATCCTCAAGTAGAGGGCCTAAAGCATCAACCACGCATCTTTGGAATTTGGAAGGCGAATGTTTCCAACCAAAGGGTAATTTATAGTATTCATAATGGCCAAAAGGAAGTACGAAAGCGGTATGAAATCCCTTTGGGAGCATAGGTTCGGGTCCTACTGACTGCGCCAAATTGTAGTATACTTTACTATTAAAACATAATCTAAATGAGGATAGAATTCTACTTGAGAAGTTAAACCAAGAATGGATGTTCATTCATTCAACTAACACACGTATACAAGCGTTGCTAAGTTACAACAAGCTCAGGAGTTGACATAACATTGGAAGTTGTTACAAAATCTTTACTTTGATTTCTACGAAATTCCAACAATCTTCCAAATCTAGCTCCACCTAAATTATACCTAGAAATACAAAAAATTTTGACAAGATATGATTTGAATTCTTATTCTTCTTATTCTGATACTCGAAATATTATCGGTAAAGGTCTTTGTGCTTTGGGAAAATCTCTTAATTACGTATTTGGGGAATTGGAACTTCCAATAATATGAAATTATTTCATATGAACAGAATATCTTGACACCTTTGATTGATTCTTGGTTGGTGGTAACAATGGCAAAGCCGTGTTCTTTGCAAACGAGTGATCTATATAGAAAAATAATAAACCTTTGTGAAATAATTTGCAGCGTTTGAAATAGGGACCCCTCAGGGTTGTCAGTCAATAATTCCTGACTATCGAACTCGTCTTTTCATTTGTTATTATGATAATAATTTCAACAAAAACTTGACATTTTATTGTCAAGTTATCGTCTGGAGTGACACAAATAAACTTGATTGTGAAGGTACGAGTAAAATAGGGCTGGTAGGTACTGACAATGGCAAAGCTATGTTTTTTGCAGGCGAGTGATCTATGCAGAAAAAAACCTTTGTTTAATAATTTGCAGCGTTTTTCCTACATGGCTCCCGTGTGCTGCGTACCAACGGAATTTGACAATCCTCTTCCTGATCAAATTTCGCTCACGATCCCATGTTTCTTTTCTTCTCTTCAATCTCAAGTTCACCGTTATTTCTAAGGACAGCACAGGTTGTTCTACGAAGTAGTAGGCACGACGCCGACCTTCCTCCTCTCGTTTTCTCTCCGAGCCTCTACATTTTATTCCTTCCTTTTTTCCCAAAGACTCCTGGCTATCTCATTTCGTGTCCTTAATTAATTCTCTCGCTAATGTAAATCCTTACATGACCAGAATGTGAAATGAGGGTTTTAAATGAAAAGCAAACCTCATTTTCTTTTGTGGAGTCACCAACTGTTCCAATCCACATTTTCTTAATGAGTAGATGCGTAATTTCTATTCAGGAATACCTCCGAAGAAAGTTAATTTTGTAAGGTTGATATAAAGAGAACAATGTCAGTTAACCGGATTTTATTAATTTGATGTTCCCGAACGGGTTCGTATTAACCGTTTTTCCTATTCATTAACTTAACTACTTTCAATAGAGGTTTTCAATATTCTACGTGCAGGGTGGAGCTTTTCCTACGGTTCTTACAGTTTGTGGTTCAATATGACTTGAATAATAATTTACGAAAATTTGTATGGATTATATTTTAATTTTTGAAACAAAGTGTGGTTTTCTTCGCTTTGAGGGTGTTAATTTGGATCAAAACTACATAACCCGGAAAGATAGTGATTTTTTGTTCCATAACTGGGTCCGGTATAGCTGCGGTCGCTCGGCGGCGCGTCCTTTGGCTGCGTGTCACGAACAGACTACTGCGGGAGGTCGTGCGTTCAAATCTCGCTGCAGGGGCGTATTTGCGGACATATGTGGCTCGCCGACCTCCTCGTCCCAACCCAGGCAATGGGTGAGGCAATGGGAAGCCATGAGTGAAATCAAATTATGATATATATGATGATATGATGGGAGCAAATTATGATCTTCCCTTTGGAAGACAGCTGATGACGTCCGCGAAGCCAAGAATAGCAGTTGGACGAAAATCCAATCTGAAATGGTTGTTTACTTTACTATTCTACCACTCTAGAAATAACCTTCATAGTCCGCCTGGGGCGAGCTTTCAGAGCATTTCCGATGGGTACCTACTGTTCGTTCATCCTCAATTTCATACCATCTTGAAGGAATTTTCCCCTAGTTTTCTTTCTTTTCGATTGAAGTACCTAACACTGAAATGCATTTAGCTCTTTGTTACTTATTACCCCCCTCCCCCTCCACCACGCTTTCATCGATCCACTACGCTCCTTTTTCATCTCTTTACCAGTAGACCTGTAGGTCTCTCTTTGAAAGGTTCCTAACCAAATTTTTCTACAACATTCTCAGGAAGCTGCTGCAATCGGTGAAAAGTGTATGATTGAAAATCTCGGAAGCATTTAGTTAAGGGAACAAACTGGTGTTTTCGAAAAAAATGTTTCGATTAGGTTGTGGATCGTGAGAAAAATAGACATAAAAAGGCCGATAATGCTACACAGGAGTGAAGTATTTCTACGCTACTGCTTACACATGACTTATAAGTATTGCTGGGATCGGGTAAAAATTATACAATACACGTTTACTTGATGGCCGGTAACTTAATAGTCGGAGGGTGGTAGGGAGGCGGGGGGGGGGCGGAGCTGGTGAAGGAAGAAGGGACGTACCTCCTTCACCATATTTCTCTTTTGGTTTATTATTTTCAATAATGATCCTTTGGAATCGACCAAGAAAAAAATTAATTTACCCCCCCCCCCTCTCAAAATACGTAGAATCCAAAAATCGAATAAAAATTTGGCCGTCCATCCAATTGGGGTCTAGTTGTGCCCCGAAGCTTTTGGTTGATGTCGGTCACTTCTAAGGGTAGAAATTTTTAAAACGACCTAGCTCAATAAATTTTAATATAAAGGTATTGTTGCCATTTAAGTTAGTATTGAATTTTTAAAGACCAGGCGGAGCTCTTAAGGACAAGCCGTTCGCCGCTCCCTACGAGAACTTGAGGGTTGGACTAACGATAAATCAGAAACTCGAGTGTGAATCGCAAAAGAGATCTAATCTCTGTTCAAATTTTAGCTGACCAAAATGCGATCGCTATAGGTACGTGGTCGGTACGTAGTATCTATGGTAACTACTTAAGCCGTAAGCCGAGTTCTTTGCAACCGAGTGATCTATATAGAAAAATAGTAAAACTTTGTGTTATAATTTGCAGCGTTTTTACCTCAAGTTCATCCGTGATAGGTACTTACAAATCACACTTTTTGCCTTTTGAAATGATGTTTTGCTATAATTCCACTCAGGTTTACTATTACTTGTAAATGACCCAACTCTCACTATTAATCCTAAGAGATTTGCTAGAATATATATACATGAAAATAGATACATACAATATATATACAATATAAATAATATATACACAATATAGATACATGAAAATATATCTTATTTCATTCAACCTGGAAATGTGCTGTATTGAATTTAGCTACATACTTATAAAGGCTAGATAACTCAAATAGAATAGGTAAGTAGTAACCAAAATAATTACCATTTCAAACTGAGCGTGACACTATACAGATAAACACAAATGCGTGAAGATAAGAGAAAATTTAAAACTGTGTGTGTGTGTGTGGGAGGGGAGGGGTAGTGTTGAACCCATGTCGCTCATATAAGTGTGCGACATGGGTTCATGAACCAGAAGAGACTAATTATACAATTAGTGAAAGGTAGCTAGATTATATCCACTCAGAAGACTAAAACATTTGATGAAATGCGTGACGACAAGAGAAAATTTATAAATTTATGATGGGGTGGGGGGATTTTTTTTTTCTTTTTTTGTTTAAATTTATCAAAAACGAAAATTATGAAAAACACGGAATTAAACGGGTATAGTACTTACTTTTTCTTTGCCATATCACACTCTGATTACTCTGATTCCCCACCCAATGAAATTTCGAACCAAACTGAGGGGTCAGTCTGTCTTAGCATTAATAAGTAAACGTGAGATTTCATATGTACGTTCACTTCTGTTGTCAAAAAACATAAAAAACTGAGACAGGGTCCATTGTTCCCAGATGGGAACACCGGGCAAATGTAGCAGTGGTAACACCATACCTATCCATTTATATAAGAACCAAACAAACCTTACCTCCCGAATGAAAACAATTTTCAACCGCATTCGAAAATGTTATCGACATACGTATCCTGCAGCCTATGATCTATTCCGGACTTATTCGATCATTTGAGGACACCCGCATGGTAATCGGTATAGCCGTTCAGCCGCAATTCTCGGACAAATAAACCCACTAAATTATAATTATCAGAAAGGATTTGACAATAAAATCAACAATTATTAGCGAAAATTATGGGTACGTCGACTAGGGATACGAATATTGCTCCAAGTAGCTTAGCTTCGGTGAAATGACAGGAAAGTAAAATCCCTCAGCTACTTATCAATTGTATTAATAATAAAAACCTAACTATTACCCTATTAGCTAGAAAGAATGCCAAGGTCATTTATCGAACTTTTGAGCATGGAAACTGAAGGTTCTCCAGTTTTTTATACCGCGAAACCGCGGAAGGAGTAAATCAATCAGTTTGAAGTCACTAGGGGCTAATTTTTACGTAGTAACCCGTAAGAGAAAATGAGAGAGGAACATA
Organism: Apolygus lucorum; assembly: GCA_009739505.2. Lineage (NCBI taxonomy): Eukaryota > Metazoa > Arthropoda > Insecta > Hemiptera > Miridae > Apolygus > Apolygus lucorum. The sequence continues at coordinate 31,291,657 of CM019182.2, forward strand.
AGATAAAGAAAGAGAGAAAGAGGCGGGGTGTTCAGAGCAGGGGAAAAGAGAGCTTGTCTATGCAAATTAGTCAAGACTGAAGCAAAAATCGATTACCTACCTCAGTCACGCTAAAGATGTCAAGTCGTAAGAGAAGGAATAAAAAAACGCCAGAGTGAACGGTTGGAAGGAAAAAACCCTTAGTTCAAGCTGAAACTAGATCCACTAGCCTCAATGAAAGGCTTCATTAGTAACTCTACCTTAAGTGCACCTTTTAATCTACCTTTTTTCCCCCTTCTTTGTGTCTTTTCTCCCTTCCAATTCCGTTCCTTTCGGGTTTTTGCTTTTGTAAAAATTTTC